>CAUYLG010029118.1:0-307957 GCA_963573385.1 Cacajao melanocephalus
CCTGGGCAGTAGAACAAGAATCCTGTTCTCTCTCCCTCTTTTTCTTCCTCTTTCTTTCTCTCATACATTCTTTTTTTTTCTTTCTTTCACTCTCACTTTCTTTCCTCTCTTTTCCTTTCTTTCAAAAAATAAAAAAAAAAACTGTCTTCAAATTATCTATTTATCATCTATTTCCCCAGATCTTGCAATCGATTACAATATTTAATATTAAATTAATTTATTACAATAATACATTAATTATCTCATTATTAAATAGATAACAAATAGACAATCTATTATCTATTTCTCCAGATTGTAAGATCTGGGGACAGGAATAGTGTTACCTTTATTTGTTTATTCATGCAGCCTGTGAGTTGTTTAATACTACTTTCATGCAACTAGTGTTTCTTGAGCATCTACTGTGTTCTAGCCATGTCACACCCACATCTGCATGGACAGACACCACGCACATACTCAAACACACTTAGGATCAAAGCAGACATTTTCTTTGCAATCATTATGTAATTATTGAGCTTATAGGCTAATGAGCCAGGCAGAGGTTAATCAAATAATCAAATAGACAACATGAATTACAATTAAATGGAAGAAAGAGGGAGAGGTAGGTGATACCATGAGATTAATAAGATCTAGCTGGAGTGCAGTGGGTGAAGTGACTTCTGAGCTGAAACTTAAACGATGACTAAGAGTTAACTAGAAGGAAAGGTGGGAAATAGTATTGCAGGCTACAAAGCTGCAGGACAGAAAGGGTAAGTCTGAGAAATGGAAGAGCACTGTGGTTGGATAATAGACAGTGAAGAAGAGATGGGTAGTAGATGAAGCTGGATAAATAGGTATGGAACAAATTATACAGGGTCTTGGCAGCCATGTTAGGAGTGTTAGTTTCTATCTTAGGAGCAGGGGAAATCCACTGGAGCCTTTTAAGCAGGAAAACCACAAGATCCTGTATGAAATAGTTCTGGCTCCAGTGCAGAAAATGGATTGAATAGGATCAGAGTGAATGTAGAGATTTACCAAAGTGGCTCCTACAGCAGTCCAGGCAATAGATGATACAGTTTAAATTGAGATGGTGGTGGTAGAGAGGGTAGAAATTGCCACACAGTGGGATGAAACTGAAATGAAGAGACTCTTTCCAGAAGTGACTGGTAATGAGTGCTGGGCATTATTTAGAATTTTCCCTATGCGTCTTGTTTGCAATTTTATCTCCAGCACCTGACACATGCTGCTTGTTGTGGTTAGTGCTTAATAACTTTTTTTTTTTTCAAGAAAAGACAGAGGAGAGTAAGAAAAGAGAGCAAAAAGGAAATGCATAATCTTACCAGGCTTTTAGTGAAAAGAAAAATATCTCTAGAGAGTTTTCACCACCATTCAAAATTCAGAAATCCTTTGCTGGTGGTTGATAGAAAGTAGCTCTCAAATTGAGTGCAAAAACTGATTGCTTGTTTATTTATATAGTGGCTACTTCCAGTGTTGGGTTGACAAGAATGCGGAGGCCTAGCCTGAGCTTCATAGAACAGAGAGCTCTGCTCCTTTAACACTGTCTGTCATTGGCATGCAGCATAGAAGAAGGGATGAAATAAGCACCACATATTGCCGCTTCTACAGATTACACTATAGCTACTTCCTTTGTTGCTTCATAATGGAAACTGTCACTGAAGGTTTTTTCTGCTTACCTATTTTATATCTAGTTGTACTTGTGTTGCAGTGCTCAGATCACACACATGTGCATGAACACACACACATTTTGTTGTTTTGTTTTCACTAGAATTGTCATTAGTAAAAAGAACATGGTAGTTCAGTCTATGTGAATAGATCTTCTTTTGACCACATTAAATGTTGCACTCAGTCTGTATAATGGATTCAAAAGACAAATGGTGCACTCATTATTTCCATGAGAAAAGGATAAATTGGGCCAGATTTAAGGACATGTAAACCTATACCACGCTCCAAAAGCACCATTTTATGATTCAGATCAATGTCTGTTTGTCCCACATCCATACCCGACTATTGAGCCACTGCCCCTATTTCCAGAAGCTTTTCTCTTTCCACCATCTCAATTAGTACCTGCCTCTCACATTAGAACCTTCCACTTCACCAATGATCTGACCTTAACTCCTCTTCCTACAGTATATAGATTCAGCATAGATTCTCAAAGATCCTCCTATAAAAGCTGGAAACATTTTTTTTTCTTTAATTCATCCTCTGTCATTTGTGTCTTCAGGGATCTCTAAAGAATTATGTGTGTATTTAGCTCCAAAAAGTTCAGAAGTTCAGACTGCCATCTGAACCTTTGAGTATGTTCTATCAATATAGCTAATACACAGAGTTAATTTCCTCTGTCATTAGACATGACATTAATTGCTCCCAAATTCCCACATGCAAGAAGACTAAGTGGGAGCGTGCAAAGCTAATCCCCATCAGTCTCTAGATACCAAAACTCAACAGGAAATCCTAGGAGAAAACGTTAAGCCCTTGGCAGGCTTAATTTACCCCCCTGAAACAGTGTTGGGGGTTAAATGATGATATTCCCAGCAAGAATATTGTACCATACTTACCATACTGACTCTGCCTAGTAATGCATTGCTACTTCATGGTCCAGCAGAGTAAGGGTGCATGAATATTAATTTGAATAAGAAACAGCAGAAAATATTGTGAAATAAAATAAAAAGAACTGTGTTAGTAACTTCTGATGCTTATCCCAAGCTGGTTATCTTCATCTTCCTGGCAGAAAGGGGAAACTGTACTTCTCTGACTTTTAAATTAAGCTGGACTATGCAACCAGTTTCTGGAGAAGTCTTGAGAGAAGCAGTGGCATGTTTTTGTGTTGTCACTTTCACTCTAGAGCATTTAATTGCTACTGTGAGCATTCTCTTTTCCTGCTGCACGGACCAAGAAAGTGCATGCTGCAGATGATACAGCTGTAGTATGGTGGAAACTAGCTCATCTGGGACCACTGAGTGAACTTGTGGACAACAGATAGCCTGGAGAGTCATCAGAAACTCACAGCAGAATTTACATGAGCAAGAAATAAATGTGGACCATGTTACACCACTGAGGTTTGGGGTTTGCTACTTGATGTGGTTTGGCTTTGTGTCCCCACCCAAATCTCACCTTGAATTATGATAATTCCCATGTGTCAAGGGTAGGATCAGGTGGAGATAATTGAATCAGAAGGGCGGTTCTTCCCATGCTGTTCTCATGAAACTGAGTGAATTCTCACAATATCTGATGGTTTTACAGGGGGTTTCCCCCTTCTCTAACCTCTCATTCTTCTCTTTCCTGCAGTCTTGTGAGGAAGGATGTGTTTGCTTCCCCTTCTGCCATGATTGTAAGTTTCCTGAAGCCTCCCCAGCCCTGCAGAACTGTGAGTCAATTAAACCTCTTTCCTTTATAAACTACCCAGTCTCAGGTATGTCCCTATAGTAGCATGAGGATGGACTAATACACTGCTATAGTATACCTGGTCCATCTTGATTAATGCAGTGACCTTAGGGAAATTTTTAATTTTTTTTATCAGGTGCAATAGCGCTACCAGGTTTTGGATAGTTATGCTAAGGACTTTATGGGAAGCCAGAATAAATGATGATAACTTACATCTGTTCTCTGGTCATGGCTTGGTTCTGTGTCAATGAGTTTTGGTATAGAATGAACTATCCCATGTGTTGGGGTGATCTCAAATACATTGCATTAATTTTTTTAGTTGACTTTATTGAGGTATAATCCACATACAATAAAATTCACCATTTGTTAAACATGTAGCTTTATAAATCTTGATGAATGTAGATATTTGTATAACCACTACTATTATGAAGATATACATAGAATATTTTCATCACTCCAAAAATTTCCCCTGTACTTCTTTGTAACACATACTCTTCCCTCTATGCCCAACTCCCTAACAATCATGTCTTGGATCTATGCTTCTTTAAATTTGCTTTTTTCAGATATTCATGTAACTGGAATCACATGGTATATAAGCTTTTGTGTCTGGCTTTATTTAGTTAGCTTAATGTTTTCGAGATTCATCCATGTTATTGCATCAATTGTTCATCTAGTTTTGCTTCTGAGTAGTACTTTGTTTTACAGAGTTAACACAATTTATTTATCCATTCACTCTATCACGAATGATGAACATTTGTATTGTTTTCAGTTTGAGGCAATTATGAGTAAAAATACTGTGAACATTCACATAGAGGTTTTTGTGGGGAGATGGGCTTCATTACTCTTAGGTAAATACTTAGAGGAGATTTTTCAAAACTATGTTTCAAAGTGATGATAACATTTGCATTACTACTAGAAAAATGTATGATTTCTAGATATTCCACACCTTTACCAGTACGTTGTATTTTCAGCTTTTAAAGTTTCATCCACTCTAGGATAAGTGTGGTAGAATTGTACTTTGATTTTAATTGGCATTTCCCTAATGACTTATGGTATTGAGTATCTTTTCATGTGCTTACTTACCACTTGGATTTCTTCCTTGGTGAGTTGTTTATTCAAGTCCTTTGTTAATTTTTTAAAATTTGGTTTTGTGTCTTCTCTTGTTATTCAGTTATAGTCATTCTAGATATTTTAGTTTATATGTTCTAAACATAACTCCCTTTTAATAGGTGTAAACACTGCATCATTTTAAAAATTAGATAAACTCAGGTTGAAAGAACATCCAAAGGTTAGAACATTGAAGTGCAGTGGTACAGTATAGGCCTGAGAAAGAATTAAGGATCATTTTATTCTTTTCCCTTCCTGGAGCCTTGGGGAGAAGAACAATGCATAGAGACAATATATGTAGCCTCATGCTTTTTATGTACAAAAGGTGGAATTTTTCCATTTTCCATTTCCTTTCTTCTTTATATCTTGATCACCGTGTTAATATAGCATGCAACCACATGCCCCAAATCTTCAAGACCTTGTCCGAATTCAGGGTGACTTAAAGATGCTTTGTAAGTACTCTTTTGCATAAAAGTACGAATAAAAGATTTCAGCATATTCTCTTACTATGGCATTTTATGTTATTCTGAGATGAAGAGTTTACTAAAATTATATTTGAACATGATGAATCTTTTAAAACCACCTAAGAAAATAGAAAGAATTGCCTATATTCCAGAAAGTTTGCCTGTGATAACAAAGGTCATTGATAGTTTTCCTTAGAATCAAAGCAGTTCATCACTAAAACAACTTTCTATGGTAATGGGGAAGCAGATCATTTAAGTTTGGTAGATATAAACCCAGTTAACCAAAATAAGATATAATTCTAAACAAAAATGAGTTCTCGTTGAGATTCTGGATGGCCTTTATTTGAGGTCTAAAATATTTAAAGTGGTTGGAGAATGGGCAATGACAGCCTTGGAATTTACTAAATTGTGTAGCTTAATAAGATGTCTACAATCTTGAAATAACAACTTTTGTTCATGTACATTCTGATATGTTTTACTAAAACAGACGATATTAATAGCTCATAGATCTGTGCCTAATATATTGTGTTAACTCATAACTGGATTGGATGTTTCTGAATTAATAACAGAACCATTCTTTGAGTGTTCCATGTTGATCCTAATGGTAATAAAGGTGAATCATTGATATTTATTCTCTTTGTATAACGAAGTGTTTTTTTCTGCAATTTTACTTTATTTATGGATATCACATGTATTTCTCTGTCAAACCCTGTTACGAAGGAATTCAGTTTTGCCTAAACAAGCAGATTTCTGCCTGTTCTTGAATAACAGATAAGTAAATGGGAGAGCCTGCACTAAGCCAGACTCTTTTCTTATCACTTGCTATGTGAGTAGAGAGTGGGCCATTCAAAATTATGTACACCCTGAGAAAATGTTCAATAAACTCATTATTCTGAGCTGAAATGAAATAAAACATTTTTATAATATTTTCAGAGCACAAGTTTTAGCCAAAGAAATCAAAGTTATGATTTAGGTGAATTTTAGTGTTTCAATGTAATTTCTAATAGTCCCATCTAGAAAAGTTTGAGATAGAATAGTGGTTTCCAACCAAGAACAATTTCCTGATCCCAGGGACATTTGGGAGTTTCTAGAGGCATGTTTTATTGACGCAACTGGGGGAATGATACTGGTTTCCAGGGAGAAGAGGCCAGGGATGCTGTTAAACACAATGCAATGAACAGCAAATCCTCCCACAAGAAAGAATTATCCAGCCCCAAACATCAATCACATCGTGCCTGAGAAACCTTGGTCTAGAAGAACTATCAATGAAGACAATGATGATAAGTTCAAGTGATAACTTAAAAAAAATAGACACAAACTTAAAGTAAGCAGAATATTTAAAATAAATGTTTAGAGCACCAAATATAATACCACAAATTATTTAACTCTTCAAGTCTGAAGATGAATAACTCGCTGTAGCGAATGGAGTGGTGGTCTCCACATAAGATATGTCCACCGGGAACCTGGGAATGTGACCTTATTTGGAAAAAGGATCTTTGCAGGGATAATTAAGTCAAGAATCTCAAGATGAGATCATCTGGAATTATCCTGGTTGGCCCTAAATTCAATGAAAATTGTCCTGATACCTAGGAGGGGAGAAAACATAGGGTAGAGATCACATGAAGACAGAGATGGAAATTGGAGTTATGTGGCTACAAGCCAAGAATATGGAAGAGACAAGGAAGAATTCTCCCACAGAGTCTTTGAAAAGTGCTTGGTTCTGTTTACAGCTTGACTTCAGACTCTCGCCTCCACAACTATGAAAGAATGATTTTCTGTAATCTTGAGCCATCAGTTTGTAATTTGTTATGACAGCCCTTGGAAACTAATACACCTGCTAATTATCCCTGCTCAAAAGAACTCAGGAAAAACAAAAGAAAAAAAAACGTAAGAGAACACTTGAGGGCCACAGTAGGTTGAAAGAGTTGAAAAGATCAGGATATACATGTCTGAATCTTTGACTTTGTCAATAGAATGGGCCGAAAGGACTTCTAAGCCAAATCAGTCTCCCAGGGAGCTCTCTACTAGAAATAATGTTCAGCTAGATTGAACTGGCTGTGAGGGGTGAACTCTATATAGATGCTTATCCAAAAGCCAAGACCAGAACAAAAATATATCTAAAAGGTCAAGGCCAGAGAAGTGAAGTTTGTTATGACATTTATCTTGTTTCATCTTGAATGTGAAGAACAGTATGGTATGTAGCACACTTAAACAGAAATAATCCCTATCATGAGAGGAGATTTTCAGGATCACTCTTTACTTGTTTTTCTCCATTCAGAACATCAGAAACATGAATCTGGTGTAGAAGACTTTCTAAATCTAAGTTTTATTCATTCAGCAAATATTCACTGGGTCTGTAGTTCTAGATATCTGTCCATCAAACCCTGACAGCAGGTTCTTCAGCTTCGGGTTTTAGGAAGAGGACAAATGGATTTGTTAGTAGTGACTGATTCACAATTTGCCATAATTTCTTGGACATGATATGGGCAGATATGGGCATCAGAATTCAGCTCTCTACTTTCTCTGGGGTAAAAAGCTGGCAGCCATCTTTAACCAGCATTATTGTAGAGAACAGTATTTAAAAAAATTATTCATTGCCTTAGAAAGTCTGCCTTGGAATGTGTGTTTCTTTTTTTAAAGACCTTGTTACTAATTAGACTTACTGTTCATATGCACTTACTCCAAATGCAGTGGTTAAGTATTTATAGTTTTACTTGATTTCTATGGAGGATTTGTTTTTCTTCACTAGTTCTTAGAGTACTGTGTGAGGCTATATGATACTCAGTGCTACATATACTTCATTTCATGGCTGTAGGGTCAGCATTGACATCTCTGGAGTAGTATGGGAAGGGTCTTTTAAAGAACCCTTAAGTTACCTGATAGCTAATAGAACAGAGGTCTTACATCCATGGAGCTGATGTTTTGCATGCATTTATCTTTCCTTTGAAAAATACGTCTACTTATTTTTCTCCATTCTTGGTGAAGAGAAAGTGCTATGACCTCATATCACCTAAAAATAAAGTAGCAAAATTACTCCCTGCTCAGAATGTAATTACCAAACAGATTCACTGTTGGTTAGAAACCTGGGTGCCATGTTTCCTATGTAACATCATTACCCGTCTCCTGAGCAGTGGCATATCAGCCTTCGCAGTTTAGTGGTGACTTAGGCAGGAACAGCACAGTTTAGTCACTTCGTAGCCAAAGGTTTGCATGTGAGATACAAAACGATGATTTTGTCTAAGGTTTGTGATTTAGGAAGGCTTCACTATCTTTCTTGACATCTTCTTTGAAATATTAGGAATATATTGCATTATTTCTACTTTTTAAAAACACATTGATCTAGATATTTAAAAAATCAAAACAATATTTTAACAGTTTTTCTAAAGTTATTCATTATGCTTACAGCATTACTGCCTCTTACAGTTGAGTATTTTAAGCTTGTTGCCCAGGGATGTTTTTCCTTTATAAGCTGAAAGTTGCCCATACTCACCATTAAATTTAAATGATCCAGGGATTAATTATTTATCTATCACTTTTTCTTTTTCTTTTCTTTTTTTTTTCCTGTTGCCTGCTTTGGACTTACTTTTCTCTCTCTCTCTCTCTCTCTCTCTGTGTGTGTGTGTGTGTGTGTGTGTGCGTGTGTCCTCAGCATTACCTTCAAGGAGTAGAGAAAGAAAGGAGCTGAAAGACAAATCAGGTAACTTTACCATTCTATTTTACTTTTTAAAGATGTGGAAAAGGAGACAAATTGAATGGCTAAAGTACAAATTTATCTCTTCATTAAGTAACCAATGCTTAGCCCTGTTCACCAATACTGATACTCAGGTTGACGGTAGTGAAAAATGGCCTAATGTGCATTTTAATTTTAAAGAGCTGTTTTTTAGAGTTAAGGGGCTCTGTTGGAAGGCCCTGGTGGATTTGTGGGCAAGCTGGAAAATCATTTCCCAATAATAAGGCAGTGGAAAGACAATACTGTTGTCCCACTTTGAGAATCCCTTCCAAGTTACTAAAATGTACTTTGAAATCATTTATAAAACAAAAACAATAGCTGATGAATCATCCTATGCATGATTGTTACATGTCTCTGCCATGATATCCCCTTTTCAGTAATTCATCTATTTCTTTCTGATTAAATAGTCATAGTTTTAACACAAAGATTAATTTAATTCATTCGGAAGAGAGAGAAATGACTGGATTCCATTTACAAATGCTAATTAGAAAAAGAATAGAATTTTAAAACCATATTCAGTCCTCCTGTGTAGCACTGAGAAGGGGGTTCTTTATGGAAATTGGTTACAAAGAAAGTAGAGCTTTGGCATTTTTCACATTTTTATTTATTTGCAAAGATGCACTTGCTTTATCGCTTTATCAGGATGCCATATAAAGCATTACAAATAGAGGTCTCTCATTTCTTCTTTTAGAGCTTGTACATGGTCTTATTGTGCAGCCAACATTTTACAGATGGTATTTCACCTCTATAGTGCAACTCTGAGAAGCAGTGTCCCGTATCCTTAGCCCATCAACCTCAATTAACAGATGCAGCCAGATTTCTGAAAAAATGATTACAAGTAAGAGAATTCTCAAAATTTCTGTTACTCATTTCTTTAAGCCAAAACTGTAAAAGATGTTAACCATTTCAATAGAAACTTTTCCAGAATAAATCATATTCCTTTGTGTTTTTGAAAACAGAATGCAATCTTAATTCTAATTTGTATTGTGGACTTAGAGTAGACTTTTATCCTAGTCAAAGAGCAAAGCAGACCACTCCCCTGGGAGACTGAGGTGTAGAGAATTCTACCTCTAGATGCCCATAAAAAGACTATGCATTTTGACTTTCATTCCATACTCAACAAGTATTTATTGGGCATTGGTGTGCTAGAGATGATGCTGGTCTACAAAGGCTACAAGCCTACAAAGACACTAACTCAGCTCTAAAAAGTTTACAAGTCAGTAGAGGACAAAGACAAATAAATGCCTGGCATATAATTACCATTTGGGAAATGCTTCTAATAGAGGTGTGAACAGAGCTCTCCTGGGAGAGTCAAGAAATAATTTTCAAATTTATTGAAAATCTCTGTATTGCCTCTTCTGATTGTAAACACGCATGTAAAAAGTTAAGCTAATATTTTTAAAGTGTTATAAGAAAATAAGAACACTTGTAAGTTCACTACTGAAAAATAAGCACAAATTCCATTTTGGTCCAGTTTCTTCTGAATTTTTATGGAGATTGTTGCATATAGTGGAGTGTGTGTGTGTGTGTGTGTGTCTGCATGTGTGTGCATGTATTTTCACTATTGTCTGCCACAAGGCACACCCCTAGTCTACATAGCCATCCTGCCCACTTTGCAATTTCCTGCTTTCTATCTCTATTGGCTGGGAAATCGGAAAACCAAACTTGTTTGGATGGTGTCTGAAAGAAGAGCAAATTATACTGAGTGCAAGTCTGAGGGCCTCTTCTCGGAGAAAAGAGCATGAGCTTTAGCACATGGTTTCTATTTTGAATCCTCAGAGGCCTTTTTTTCCCTTGCTTCCTGGGTTTCAGCTGTGTTCCTGGTACTTGAGGTTATTGGAGAGATGACCTCTCCATAAGTGAGCCGCTTTTTTCTAAATGTAGTTCCTGACTTTTAGAAACTAATGAGAATTTGGCAATGCCCGGCTATCAATAGCTTGTCACCATTAAGCAGTGAGCAAAAGTGGCCTCAATTTTAAGCCTCTACTTTACCCCAGGAGGAGCCTGCCAATCTACGCATAAAAGACACGTGGCAATTGGAACCCAATGTTAGTTATATTTGTCCTGCATGAGCCTTCACCTAGGGTTGCCAGGTAAAATATAGGACACCCAGTAAATATGAATTTAAATAAACAATGGGTGATTTTAAAATATAAGTGTGTCTCATGCAGTATTTGAGACATACTTGTACTAAAAAAGTGTGCCTTGTTTATCTGAAATTCAAATTTATCCAAGAGTTCTATATTTTTATTTACTAAATTTGACAGTTTTACCCCGTCTTTTCCAGGTATCAAATCACCATAATTAAACTCTTCTCCCTCTTTTACTTCTTTTCTCCTTACTCACAAGGCTGGCCAGAGAGGCTCAGTTCAGTTGAATAGAATTCACTTCCTACTTGGCTGTGATCCAGACAGTTTAAACAGAAGGCATGTTTGGTTAATGGAATAATCTAGTTTAAATAAATGAAATAACATAAATGCAAAACTTCATTCTAAGACAATTAAATTGAGGTCAAATATATACATGTGTATGGATGGATAGATAGAATCATTATGATTTTATAAGAAAAATTTATTTCCACCTTAAGTTTATAATCTACATCATAAGAATTTGAACAGAAAGTTTTGGATGGTTCCAATAAAGGTTAGTTTCAAAATCATGGGTATATTTATCCAGAAAATAACTTTTTTGAATGCTTTACTAATGATTCTAAAACAATAGTCAAGGGAATTTATGTATTAATTCCTTTAAAGCTACTGCTGGCACTAAGCCAAGTGTGTTGAGATGATTAATCTACCTTTATTCCCCATGATGACAATGATTATGCTGCTTTTTAGAAAACACTTGTATAGAATTGGAGAATTTACAGGTTTTTTTTTTTGCCTATTAAATGTATAAAATTCTAAGTTATTCTCCTATCTTAAAGTCACAGAAGGCATAGATTATAATAGAGTTTGTCCTGGATTAGAATTCAACTTCTGATCCTTATTTTTGAAACTGTACAGAAATCCCTTAAATGCTTTGAACTCCAGTTCTTGTATCTGAACAAAAGAGTAGTGATACCTGAGGATTTATGAAGATTAAATGAGGGTAACATATGCAAAAATATCTGGCCTGACACAGTGGGTACCCAATAAATGTCATTGTAGTTCTTTTGGGGTGTAATTGCTGTTAGACATTAAGATATCTGGCAATTAGAGTGACATACATATGAGCAGTTGATTCCCGCTTCTTGTGGCAAATCCTGGACTGTATCATTTACGTTTTCCCTCCTTTCCTCCTTTTCTTCTAAGGCATGTTAATCTTAATCTTAAAATGTTCCTTTCACTTCTTGCCAAATTCCCAAAGCCATATATAAAGGATGGTTTTCTCTTCAGTCTCTAACCTCTTAAGTTAGCTGATAGCTAATAGAACAGAGGTCTTGCATCCATGGAGCTGATGTTTTACATGCATTTATCTTTCCTCTGAAAAATAGGTACTACTTATTTTTCTCCATTCTTGGTGAAGAAAAATAAACTAATGTCATATCACCTAAAAATAAACTTTGGCCAATTCTACACAGATTTTATGTAAGTTCATCTTCAATGAAAGATAGAGTGACTAAATTAAATAAAATTTCCTATACATGTTAAATAAAAGATATGTATAAGCATGGATTGAAATATAGTAGGAGCAACTATCTTAAACAAAAAAATATGCCATTCAAAATGTTGCAAAGGTCACCTTTGCCCTATTTGGAAAATTCTGGGGTTATATTGGAGTAACATCAAATTAATATTTTAAAATATGTTACATAAATATAAATATATAACTTTCAATTTGAAACAAAAAAAAAGATAAAATAGGTAGATGTACAGCAGACCTTTCTGCTATTGTTTGAGTTTGTCTTCCTCAAAACACATGTTGAAATTTAATCCCTAACGTGGCAGTGTTGGGAGCTGAAATCTTGTGGGTGGTGTTTGGGTTCTGGGGCCAAATTTCTCATGAATGATTTGATGATGTTCTCATGTAAGTGAATGAGTTCTTGCTCTGGCTAGACTAGATTAGTTCCTGTGGGAATGAATTAGTTCCTGTGAGAGTGGGTTGTTAAAAAAGCAAAGATGTCCCTTGCGTTTTGCTTCTTTGCAGGTGTTTGCTTCCACTTTGATTTATACCAAGTTATGATGAAGCACCAAAACCCTCACTAGAACCCAGGGCCTTACATTTGAACTTCCCAGCCTGCAAAACTGTGAGCTAACTGAACCTCCTTTCTTTATAAATTATTCAGACTCAGGTACTCTATTATAGCAACACAAAATGGATGAAGACACTGTCTCCCAACAACCGCTTCTTCTCTGCAATGCAGAGACCACCTGAGATGTATTATACAGCAAACAGTAGCTTCTGTCACTGAAGTTCTCACCAGCAAGTCTGTTCTATTTCAGCCGTCTCAAATCATGGACCTATACATTACAAAGTGTCTTGTGCATTTTGCTTCATATTTACTTTTAAAATAGCAGAACTCTGGAATTTTATAGTGCATGACTCTCTGTGCTGCTATAGCAAAATACCAGATACTGAGTAGTTTATAAATAACAGAAATTTATATTCTCACAGTTTTGTAGGCTGGAAAGCCCAAGATCAAGGTGCCAGCAGATTTGGTGTCTGCTGAGGGCTTCTTCCATCTAGGGCATTGTCTCACAGTGGCAGCCTCACATGGTGGAAGGGGAAGAGCTACAGTAGCTTCTCTCTGCCTCAGGACTTAATCACCTCCTGTATTAGTCCATTCTCATGCTGCTGAAAAAGACATACCCAAAACTGGGTAAATTATAAAGAAAAAGAGGTTTAATGGACTCGCAGTTCCACATGGTTGGAGAGGCCTCACAATCATGATGGAAGGTGAAAGGCACATCTTAAATGGCAGCAGGCAAGAGAAGGATGAGAATCAAGCAAAATGGATTCCCCCTATAAAAACCATTGGATCTTGTGAGACTTATTCACTACCCCGAGAACAGTATGGGGGATATGTTCTCATGATTCAGTTATTTACCACCAGGTCCCTCCCTCAACAGGTGGGAATTAAGGGAGCTATAATTCAAGATGAGATTTGGGTGAGGACACAGCCAAACCATATCACTTTCTAAAGATCCCACTTCTTAATACAGTATTATCACTCTGGGGTTGAAGTTCCTGCATGAACTTTGGAGGAGACACAAATATCAAATTATAGTATCTTTTCACTCACCTTTTAAAAAATTATTTTAAAGTTATGGGCTAAATGTGCAGAATGTGCAGGTTTGTTACACAGGTATATGTGTGTCATGGTAGTTTGCTGCACCTATCAACTGTCAACTAGGTTTTAAGTCCCACATGCATTAGCTATTTGTCCTAATGCTATCCCTCCCCTTATCCTTCACCCCGCAACAGACCCCAGTGTGTTGCTCCCTTCCCTATGTCCATGTGTTTTCATTGTTAAACTCCCACTTATAAGTGAGAACATGTGGTGTTTGGTTTTCCATTCCTGGGTTAGTCTGCTGAGGATGATGGCTTCCAGCTTCATCCATGTCCCAGCAAAGGATATGCACTCATTCCTTGTTATGGCTTCATTGTATTCCATAATGTATGTGTACCACATTTTCTTTGTCCAGTCTATCATTGATGGGCATTTGGGTTTGTTCTATGTCTTTGCTATTAAAAATAGTGCTGCAATAAACATACATGTACATGCATTTTATAGTAGAATGATTTACATTCCTTTTGGTATATACCTAGTAATGACATATATGGGTCAAGTAGTATTTCTGGTTCTAGATTCTTGAGGAATTGCCACATTGTCTTCCACAGTGGTTGAACACTAGTTTACGTTCCCACCAACAATGTAGAAGTGTTGCTATTTCTCCATAGTCTTGCCAGCATCTATTGTTTCTTGACTTTTTAATAATCACCATTCTGATTGGCATTAAGATGATATCTCACTGTGGTTTCAATTTGCATTTCTTTAATGATCAATGATGTTGAGTTTTTATTTTTTTCATGTTTGCCAGCTACATAAATGTCTTCTTTTAAGAAGTGTCTGTTCATATTCCTTGCCCACTTTTTGATGAGGTTGTTTGTTTTTTTCTTTTGAATTTGTCTAAGTTCCTTTTAGATTCTAGATATTAAACCTTTGCCAGATGGGTAGACTGCAAAAATATTCTCCCATTCTGTAGATTGCCTGGTCATTCTGATGATAGTTTCTTTTGCTGTGTAGAATAGAAGTTCTTTATTTTAATTAGATCCCATTTGTCAATTTTGGCTTTTGTTGCAATTGGTTCTAAATATACAATCATGGCATCTGCAAACAGAGACAATTTGACTTCTAGTCTTACTGTTTGAATACCCTTTATTTCTTTCTCCTGACTGATTGCCCTGACCAGAACTTCCAATACTAAGTTGAATAGGAATGGTGAGAGAGAGGGCATCCTTGTCCTGTGCCAGTTTTCAAAGGGAATATTTCCAGCTTTTGCCCATTCACTATGATATTGGCTGTAGGTCTGTCATAAACAGCTCTTATTATTTTGAGATATGTCCCATCAATACCAAGTATACTGAGAGTTTTTAGCATGAAGTGATGTTGAGTTTTATTGAAGGGCTTTTCTGCATCTATTGTGATAATCATATGATTTTTGTCATTGATTCTGTTTATGTGATGGAATATGTTTATTGATTTGTGTATGTTGAACCAGCCTTGCATCCCAGGGATGGAGCCAATTTAGTTTTGGTGGGTAAGGTTCCTTCTAATGTGCTGCTGGATTCAATTTTCCAGTATTTTATTGAGATATTTGCATCCATCACTCACCTTTGTAATCACTCCTTTGTGTAGTGTCTATGAGGAGAAAAGAAAGACTTCAATCTACTCACCAGAAGGGTTGAGCCATATCTGATGTTTTAGAGGTGGGAGAGAGTGATCTCAGAGAACAAAGGAAAGGGAACAATAAGAAGAAACTCACCGACCAGGTGTGGTGGCTCATGCCTGTAATCCCTGCACTTTGGGAGGTCGAGGTGGGCAGATCACAAGGTCAGGAGTTTGAGACCAGCCTGACCAACATGGTGAAACCCCGTCTCTACTAAAAATACAAAAATTAGTTGGGCATGGTGGTGCATACCTGTAATCCCAGCTACTCAGGAGGCTGAGGCAGGAAAATTGCTTGAACCTGGGAGGCAGAGGTTGCAGCGACCCAAGATCATGCCACTGCACTCTAGCCTGGGTGACAGAGCAAGACTCCAACTCAAGAATAAAAAAAGAAGAAGATGGAGGAGGAAGAGGAGGAGGAGGAGGAAGAGGAGGAGGAAGAGGAATTCACCAGGGAAAAGGGGTGACATAATCCAGAGTTCTGGAGTCAGGAATAGGTCCTAGGTGAGGAGGAGGTTAATGGATGTGGATATAATTTGCCAGCTGATTACAGGAAGTGGACCAAACAACTTTATTTCACCTGTTAATTGAATGATCCATCAAAGAAAACAAGATAACATTTGGAACTCAAGCAGCTTTGTTCTAGGAGCCCTGACTGAGTATACTAGAAAAGGAACACTATTTCTTTCACTTTGCATGGGTGGCAGTGAGGGTTTTATCCGTAAATTACATTCTAAGCATGGCAGATTTTCCAGGAGAAGAAATATCTTGCATTTTAGGCAGTACTAGTTCTGATTTCAGAGACATGGAGAATGCAAGAGCCCCTATGTGGTGCAGGCAGGAAGGATGGCAATGAGAGGAGAGTTTCAGCCTGGAAGTGGCCTTGGTGTTAGTGTCTGGACCTTTAGGATCCTGGCTCATTCTCTATGAGGGTGAGTGAGAGTGTGAGGTACTGGATGCCTAATCCTTGGGACTCAATTGAAACTGCCAGTAGAAGCACTAGTGAAGTCTAATGTAGAATGGGCATCCTTTCTACCACCCAATGACCCTCCGCCTTCACGATAGAGGCACAGGCCCTGTTTCACTGGCATGTTGCATGGGAGATTCCCCCTGTGGCCATAACAGCAGTGGCCATAGAAACAATATTTTAACCTTGAAACAGTTCTTCCGTGAATTCGAGGGCCAAAGATTGAAGAGTTCTGTGCTTCTAGCTCTAGCAGCAAGCAACAAAAGACTAACAAGTGCCCCTGGAGATGTTAGAATACTCGGGCAGGGAAACTACAAAACATTTGACTTCCTGCAGTTAAACAGAGGATAGTTTAGGAAAAATAAATGTAGGATATTAATATCCATGAGACTATCTTTGTGCTTACTGGTAGGTGGAGTCCGCAACACTTGGACTTATTCTAAACACTTATTATCTCATATGTTTATTCATTGATGTATCCAGAAACATTTACTGAACATCTGCTAGTTGCTAGACACTGTGCTATCCTCTGGGGACACATTAGAAATAAGGTAGACATGATCTCTCATTTCCCTGGGTGGAATTTGCAGTCTAGCTCTTGCATATCTCCAAGGAAACTTCACTATTTTAAAATCATCTTTTCTTTAACTTAAGGCAATGAAATCCAAGGATTTAAAAATAAAAACCTTGCAAATCTGTGTAATAGCTAGGCATAGATACCACTTTTAGTGTGTAGAAATACTGATTGTTGCTGTTGTTTCCTAAAACGGTAGAGAGAAGGTGCAGCTCCTTTTATATTCTTGACTATAGAATGTTACTTCTTCTCCAAATGGGATGCTCATCTTCTCAATTTTATTTCAAGATTTCAGCATGCAGGAATGAATAGGACACCTGGCCAGCAAGCCAGATGAACTAATTCCACCCAAAAGTCAAATGAAAAGCAGATAGTGCAGGCAAACAGTCCTCACATCCTAAAGGTTGATGTTAGATATTTCCAATTCAGGAGAGATAGGTCAAATAATTTTTCAGCTTCAGACTCTCAGAAAGAAAAATTGCTATTCCATTTTATGATAAATAGGTTTGCTTAAAGTACCACCCACAATCTGAAATATAGCTTAGTCCTGTGGACCCTCTTTAATGGTATTAGGTACAGGTCAACACCTGCCATGTTAGGCATTAATAATGAGTCAAATAAAATAAACCGTTATTAGCACTTAAGATGTTTTAGATTTTGCTAGGCAATAAGAAGTTTTTCAGCTCTGCAAAGGGAGAAGAAGATACTATAGAGTATTGTTCAGACTCTCAAAAAATTATAGTTTTGTTGAGAAGGCAAAATTAAAACATATGAAGCAAGAATAAACACAAATTATAAAGTGTATAATGAAGTGCCGAAGCACTGGCAAGTGGTAAAGGGAACCAGGGAACATCACTGATGATTGTGATAGTCCCAGAAGGCTTTACAAACTAAACTACACTTGTACTGAGTCTTGATGGCTCAGGTGGTGAGGGTGTCATAGGTGAAAGTAAACAGGATTTTGCAGGTAGTATAAACAGAGGTGTACATAGTGGCATGAACTTTCTATGTTTCTAGGACAATAAGCAGACGGGTCTCACTGGAGGGAAAAATGAAATAAGATCACTAGAAGAGTGGATGCTTTAGGGAGGATTTGAAAGCTAAACAATGTTTCATTGTGGGTAATGACTAATAACCATAGAAGACTCTGGTGCAGAGGAAGCACATGCTTTAATTAGTGGCTAGAGAAGAACTAATCTGAAAAGTGTATGAGGGCTTGAAGTGAGAAAGATGAGTCAGGGAGACCATGAGGTTACCCAGCCACTGGCCAATGGTGTCATTGCTCCACATATAAAACTTTAGGCTTATCTATAAGGGATTTGTCAGCATGAAAGGATAAGGGTGTAAATTAGAAAAGAGTAATTCAATGAGAAGTCTGGAGATTGGGCAAGACAGGGAGAGTGATTAGTTTGGAAAGTATGAGTTAGAAGGAGAAGACAAAAGGCAGAATGTCTGCTGTTTGGAAGAACCTGGTAACACAATGCTCTGTGCTGGAAAGATTATCTTGGAAATTCTGTTAATAAGCAATAATTAGAGAGTCTTAAAATAAATTATTAGCAGGGCCCTGACTCTGAATGACCCACATCGCCTTGGTGAAATGTACACAGTATGGAGAAATGTTAAGAGAAAAGAAAAATATTAAGGTCAATGTAAACCCCTATATCCATAAACAGGTCATTATCTGAGATCATCTCCAGATCAAAATGTGAAAAATGCACTATGTTCAAATTAGTATGCAAAATAAAGCATCAACGTGGAGTGAATTTATGTGATTATTTCATGAATAATTCATTAGTACAAGCAGTGCAATTAGCTGCTTATAATATAATGATATAACTATTGCATTCATGTACAGTATGCCTGACTCAAACTATAGTAATAGCAAGACTTATTTTGAAAGCAAAAGAAAGCCCCAAATGTGTCAAATACAAAAGCACACAATGATATGTGTTGCTGGTGTGGAAAAAAAAACAGTAAGAGGACAGAACCAGTTTATGCCTAAAATTTGCTTTTGAAAACAGTGTGATTGCTTATCTGAGCATTTTATCAAACATCAAATAAAATTGCTGTACTCAGCATTGTAATCTAATTGACATGTTTGCTAAATATATCTCGACACATTTAAAAATTACTATATAAAGCATGTAGATAAACAGTTAAATAGCTAGTTATGCTGAATGAAAAGCATTTTAACTACGGAAAAATCTTTCTCAGACTTCCAGTAGATAGAAGCTGGGGTTAAACAGACACAAGATAATCAATTCTTGGGCTGGATCAATAAGAAATGGTATCTGCAGTCTGATTCAACAGAGCGTTTACTTTTGAGCATAGAGGTTCAATTCACTTTAAGTCCTGCTTTAATCATTTTTATGATGAAATTACATCTGTCTTGGACTTCCATTGTGCTGGCTTAGGCTAAGCTTTCCCGTTGAATGGACATTCTGTGGCATTCTGTGGGGGTTTCCTTAGAACTTAATTCTTCTGCTCTTGTTTAAGAGCTGCCATGCATTTACCTGTAAGAATCCAGGAGAGTAATGCATTTGAACTTGGCTTTAGGTAACTTCTAGTTGATTTTGCTTCAGCACTAATTAATGGACAACAGTAAAATATGTAAATTGAAAATGATAAACTAGAGTGATCATTTTTAAAAGATGCACCAAAAATAATACAGTGTTCTTATCACTGTTCTTGTAATCCTTCTTAGCAAAGCAAGCCATTTTATGAAGGGGAGCAGTGTTGCAGTGAGGTTTGAGGGACTGCTTTAAGTGAAATCATGCATCTCCAGCAGGAATGCATGCTTATACTGTTTCCCACACTAGCAGTTTCAAGTTACTCATATTTCCCTGTTATAATAACCAGTGATACGTTGTTGGGCATCTCTTGCACATTCTGTGACAATATAATACAAGAGTGAAATGACATCAGATGAGTATTGATGTAATAGGGCTCATCTTATGCTTTTTGTATATATAGTCTCTCTTAATTCCCATAAATACCCTCTATAAGAGACTTTCATTATCTGGCAATACAGTGGGACACACAACCTCTAAAACCAATCTATTGAGGAACAAATAACATATTGAAGAAAATACACACATGTGTGCAAAACACAGCCATGCTTATATTGTGGAGTTGGCAGGAAAGGTCAAGCTAAGCCAAAACATGAGTCCAGAGCAAAGGGTGCTGGCTGAACTAGAGGTGATTTCCAGAATTATCTGAACAGGAGCTTTGATATTGATAGACTACATGTGTGAGGAAGAGATAAAACCTAGGGCCCCCAAAGAAAGATAACTGGGTTTGAACTTCAAAGGAAGCTATGATTTCAAAAGTATGCCCATTTAAATGGTTAGTAAGAAACAAAATAAAAACAAATAAGTATCTCTTTTAAGGTTATCATCAAAGACAATTGGCTTTGTTCTTTGTCTTGATGAAGGGAAAAAATAAACACCAAAACCAAATGTAAACTAATATATTTAGCAAAGTTGCAAGATACAAAATCAACACACAAAAATCAGTTGTATTTCTATATACTAACAATAAGTAATCCAAAATTAAACTGAAAATAAATTCTTTTTATAAAACTGTTAAATACTATAAAATACTTGGTGATAAATTTAACAAAGGAGATATAAGAATTGTATACTAAAAACTATAAAATATTTTGGCAAGAAATTAAAGAAGACATAAATAAGTGGAAAGTCATCTGTGTTCATGAATTAAAAGACAATATTGTTAAGACGGCAATACTACTTAAAGTAATTACAGATTCAGTACAATCCCTATCAAAGTCCCAACGACATTTTTTTTTTTTTGCTGAAAAAAAGCAAATGGAATTGTAAAGTGCCCTGGATAACCAAAATAATAAAAAAAGAAGAACAAAGAGTACTCACATTTCTTGATTTAAAAACTTATTACAAAGCTTTAATAATAAAAACATTATGGCAGTGGCACAAGGGTAAACTCATAGAATAATGGAATAAAATTGAGAGTCCAGAAAAAAGCTTATACATCCATGCCCAATTACTTTTCAATAAGGGTATCAAAACCATTCGATGGGGAGTATAGTTTCTTCAATAAATTGTGTTGCAACAACCAGATATCCACATACCAAAGAATAAAGCTGTTCCTTGATTTCATGCAAATAAATATTAATTCAAAGCTGATTAATGACCTAAATAGAATAACAACACTATAAAACTCTTAGAAGAAAACATTAGAAGGTTAATCTTCATAATCTTAGGCTTAACAGTGTATTGTTAGATATGACAGTGAAAGCACAAGCAACAAAGCAAAACAATAAATAGATTAGACTTCATAAAAACTAAAAATCCCTTTGTGCCTCAGAGCACACTACAAAGAGTGAAAATACAACCTATAAAATGGGAGCAAATATTTGCAAATCATATATCTAATAAGGGTCTATAGGCAGAATTTATAAAGAACTCTTTTAACACAACAACAAAATGACAAACAACTCCTTTTACAAAATGAGGAGAGGCTAAATTGCCAACAGAAACAACTGTGGTTAGAGGATCTCACCAAGAACAAAAACGACAATTGAATCCTGCGCTGACAACTGAGGTTTCCAGGTTCTCTCATTGGGACTGACGAGGCAGTTGGTACAACCCACAAAGAGTGAGGAAAAGCAGTGTGGGGCGACGGCCCACCTGGAGCCACATGGAGCAAGGGGAGCTCTCACCCCCAGCCAAGCTAGGAGTCATTGAGTGATTGTGCTACCCTGCCTGGGAAACCACACTTTTCCATGGATCTGTGCAACCCACTGATCAGGAGATCCCCTTAAGAGCCCATGCCACCAGGACCTTGGGTCCCAAAAGCAGAGCTGAGCTGTACAGATTCTCAATGGCTGCATGGCTGGAGATTACCTAAGATGACTGAGGTCCCAAAGGGATGGGCGGCTGCCATCACTTAAGCTGCCTGGTGCTTAAGACCACTGAACTCCCAAGGGTTGCGGGCAAGGGGTGTGGGGGGATGGGACATGGTCACCATCACTGCAGCTGCCTAAGACAACTGAGTTACCAGGGGCCGGGTGGCTGCCATCACTGCAGCTCTAGTCTGCCATTTTCCCCTGCTGGTGTGGGTTTGGACCCAGGAGGAATTCTACACAGTGGCAGGTTGTGGCAACACTGCCTCTTTAGGCTGGACCTTGAACCATGCCTCCTCACCAGGCAGGGCCTCTCTGTAAGAATATCAGCAACTCCAGCCAGGGATTTATGGACAGAACTCTGATCTTCCTGGCACAGAGCCCCTCTGGGGAGGGGTGACCACAGTCCCTGCAGATCAGCCAACTTATTCTTTTCCCCTGCTGACTCTGAGGAATCCAGGCATTCTGGACAAGAGGAGTTTTCCCTTAGGGCAGTGCACCCCCCTCTACCAAGGGCAGCCAGAGTGCTTCTTTAAGTGGGTCCCTGATCCCATGCCTCTTGACCGGGCGAGATCTCCCAACACTGGTCACCAGACATCTTATACAGGAGTGTTCCCGCTGGCATCATGTTGGTGCTCTTCTGGGACAGAGCTCCCAGAGGAAGGAGCAGGCAGCCATCTTTGCTATTCTGCCTCCACTGGTGACAACTCCAGGAATGATGGGAGGGACCCAGGCGAATAGGCTCTGGAGTGAAGTCCCAGCAAATGCCAGCAACATTAAGGAAGAGGGCCTGGCTGTTAAAAGAAAAACAAACAGAAAGCAATAACAGTATCAACAAAATGTCTTCATAACAACTCCATCCAAAGATCAGCAGCCTCAAAGATTGAAGCTAAACTCGTGAAAATGAGAAAGAAAATCAACAAAAAATGCTGAAAACTCAAAAAGCCAGAGTGCCTCTTCTCCTCCAAGTGATCACAGCACCTCTAGAGCAAGGGCGCAGAACTGGGATGAGGCTCAAATGGATGAACTGACAGATATAGGCTTCAGAAGGTAGCTAATAATGAACTTCTCTGAGCCAAGGGAGCATCTTCCAACTCAATGCTCTATTATATAATTGTGTAAGTTAATACTTAATAAGCTCCCCTTTATATATATATATATATATGATATAATTAAAATATACATGATATAATAGGATATATATATATACACACATGCACACATATATATATGTGTGCATGTGTGTATATGTGTGGTGTGTGTATATATATATAAAGGGGAGTTTATTAAGTATTAACTTACATAATCACAAGGTCCCACAATAGGCTGTCTGCAAGCTTGAGGGTCAAGGAGAGCCAGTCCGAGCCTCAAAACAAAAGAACCTGGAGTCCGATGTTTGAGGGCAGAAAGTATCCGGCACAAGAGAAAGACGAAGGCTGGGAGGCCAGGCCAGTCTTGCTTTTTCACTTTTTTCTGCCTGCTTTATATTCACTGGCAGCTAATTAGATGGTGCCCATCTGATTAAGGGTGTGTCTGCCTTCCCCAGCCCACTGACTCAAATGTTAATCTCCTTTGGCAACACCCTCACAGACACACCCAGGATCAATACTCTGCATCCTTCAATCCAATCAAGTTGACATTCAGTATTAACCATCATAGAGAGGAATATACATGACCTGATGGAGCTGAAAAACACAACACGAGAACTTCACAATGCAACTGCAAGCGTCAATAGCTGAATAGACCAAGTGGAGGAAATAATTTCAGAGCATGAAGACTATCTTGGTGAAATAAAACAGGCAGACAAAATTAGAGAAAGACAACTTAAAAAAAACAAAACTCCCAGTACTATAGGATTATGTATAAAGACCAAACCCATGACTGATTGGGGTACCTAAAAGAGACAGAGAGAATGGAGAGATCAAGTTGGAAAACATACTTCAGGCAGCCACAGTGAAAGATCAGGTCACCTACAAAGGGAAGCCCATCAGAATAACAGCAGACCTCTCAGCAGAAGCTCTACAAGCCAGAAAAGATTGAGGAGCCAAAATTCAACGTTCTTAAAGAAAAAATATTTTTTTCAACCCAGAATTTCGTATCTGGCCAAACTAAGCTTCATAAATGAAGGAGAAATAAAATCCTTTTTAGACAAGCAAATGCTGAGGAAATTCATTACCACCAGGCCTGCCTTGCAAGAGCTCCTGAAGGAAGCACTAAATATGGAAAGAACAAACTGCTACCAGACACTACAAAAACACTCTGAAGTACACAGACCAATGACACTATGAAGCAACTACATCAACAAGTCTGCAAAATAACCCCTAGCATCATGATGACAGGATCAAATTCACACATAACAATATTAACCTTAAGTGTAAATGGGATAAGTGCCCCATTTGAAAAACACAGAATGGCAAGCTGGATGAAGAGTCAAGATCAATTGGTGTGCTATATTCAAGACACCCATCTCACATGCAAAGACACATACAAGCTCAAAATAAAGGGATGGAGGAAAATCTACCAAGCAAATGGAAAGGAGAAAAAGCAAGGGGTGCAATGCTAGTTTCTGGCAAAACAGACTTTAAACAAACAAAGATCAAAGAAGACAAAGTGCATTACATGATGATAAAAGGTTCAATTCAACAAGAAGAGCTAACTATCCTAAATATATATGTGCCCAGCACAGGAGCACCCAGATTCCTAAAACAAGTTCTTGAAAACCTACAAAGAGACTTAGACTCCCACACAATAACAGTGGGAGACTTTAACACCCCACTGTCAGTATTTGACACATCATTGAGACAGAAAATTAACAAAGATATTCAGGACTTCAAGTCAGCTCTGGATCCAGTGGACCTGATAGATATCTACATAACTCTCCACTCCACAAAAAACCAGAATATATGTTTTTCTTGGTGCTACATGACACTTACTCTAAAATCAATCACATACTTGAAAGTAAAACACTCGTCAGCAAATGCAAAAGAACCAAAATCAAAACAGTCTTTCAGATCACAATGCAATTAAATTTGAACTCAAGATTAAGACACGCACACAAAATCACACAACTACACGAAAATTTAACAACTGCTCCTGAATTACTCCTGGGTAAATAATAAAATTAAGGCAGAAATCAATAAGTTTTTTTTTTAAACCAATGGGAACAAAGAGATAATGTATCAGAACATAGCTAAAACAGTGTGAAGATGCACATTTATATCACTAAATGCCTGTGTAAAAAACTAGAGAGATCCCAAGTTGACATCCTAACATCACAACTAAAAGAACTAGAGAACCAAGAGCAGACAAACCCCAAAGCTAGCAGAAGACAAGAAATAACCAAAATCAGAGCAGAACGAAAGGAGATAAAAACAAGAAAAATCTTTAAAAAATATCAATGAATCAAAAAATGGATTTTCTGAAAAAATAAAATAAAATACATAGACCACCAGATAGACTAGTAAAGAAGAAAATAGAAAAGAATCAAAAAGACACTATAAAAAAGATAAAGGGGTTATCACCACTGAACCCATAGAAAAAAGCAAACATCAGAGAATGCTACAAACACCTCTATACAAACTAGAAAATCTAGAAGAAATGGATAAATTCCTGGACACATACAGCCTCAAAAGACTGAACAAGGAAAGAGTTAAATCCCTGAATAAACAAATAACAAGTTCTGAAATTGAGACAGTAATAAAGCTTACCAGCCAAAAAAAAAAAAAAAAAAAAAAAAGAAAGAAAGAAAGAAAGAAAGAAAGAAAGCCTAGGACCAGATAGATTTACAGCTGAATTCTACCAGAGGTACAAAGAGAAGCTGGTACCATTTATTCTAAACCTATTCCAAACAATTGAAATGGAGAGACTTTTCCCTAACTCATTTTATGAGGCCAGTATATCCTGGTACCAAAACCTCACAGAGATTAAAAAAAAAAACACAAACAAAAAAACCAACCAACCAAACAAAAAACTTCAGGCCAATATCTCTGATGAACATCACTGCAAAAATCCTCAATAAAATACTGGCAAACCAAATTCAGCAGGACATCAATAAGCTTAGCCACCATAATCAAGTTGGCTTCATCCCTGAGATGCAAGACTGGTTCAATATACACAAATCAATAAATGTAATTCATCATATAAACAAAAATAAAGCAAAAAACTACAGGATTATCTCAATATACACAGAAAAAGCCTTTGATAAAATTCAACATTCCCTTCATGTTAAAAATTCTCAACAAACTAGGTATTGATGGAACATACTTTAAAATAATAAGAGTCAATTCATGACAAACCCACAGCCAATATTATACTGAATGGGCAGGAACTGGAAGCAAAATCAGCACAAGGACGCACTCTGTCAACACTCTTATTCAACATAGTATCAGAAGTTTTGGCCAGGGCAATCAGGGATGAGAAAGAAGTAAAACATATTCAAATAGAAAGAGCAGAAGTCAAACTGTCTCTGTTTGCAGATGGCATGGTCTTATATCTAGAAAACTCCATTGTCTCTGCCCAAACTCTTCTAAAGTTGATAAGCTATTTCAGCCAAGTCTCAAAATACAAAATCAATGTGCAAAAATTATAAGCATTCCTACACACCAACAATAGACAAGCAGAAAGCCAAATCACGCATGAATTCCTATTCACGATTGTTATAAAGAAAATAAAATACCTAGGAATATAGCTGACAAGGGAAGTGAAGGGCTGCTTCAAGGAGAAATACAAACCATTTCTCAAGGACATCAGAGAGGACACAAACAAATGGAAAAACATTCCATGCTCATAAATAGGAAGAATCAATATCATGAAAATGACCATACTGCCCAAAGTAATTTATAGATTCAATGTTATTCTTATTAAATTATCATCGACATTCTTCACTGAATTAGAAAGAAGTACTTCAAAATTCATATGGCACCAGAAAAGAGCCTGTATAGCCAAGACAATTCTAATAAAAAAGAACAAAGCTGGAAGCATCATACTACCTGACTTCAACTCTAATACAAAGCCACATTAACCAAAACAGCATGGTACTGGCCCAAAAGCAGACACGTAGACCAATGGAACAGAACAAAGAACTCAGAAATAATACTGTATGTCTACAACCATCTGAACTTTGATGAACCTAACAAAAACAACCAACAGGGAAATAATTCTTTATTTAATAAATGATTCTAGGAGAATTCACTAGTCATATGCAGAAAATTAAAACTGGACCCCTTCCTTACATCTTATACAAAAATTAACTCAAGATGCATTAAATACTTAAATGTAAAACTCAAAACTATAAAAAGTCTAGAAGAAAATCCAGGCAATATCATTCAGGACATAGGCATGGGCAAAGATTTCATAATGAAAATGTCAAAAGAAATTGCAAACAAAAGCAAACACTGACAAATGGGATCTAATTAAACTAAAGAGCTCTGCACAACACTAACAACACAACTATCATCATAGTGAACATACAGCCTACAGAATGGGAGAAAATTTTTGCAATCTATTCATTTGATGTAGGTCTAGTATTCAAAATCTACAAGAAACTTAAACAAATTTACAAGAAAAAAACAAACAACCCCATCAAAAAGTGGGCAAAGGACATGAACAGGTACTTTTCAAAATAAGACATTTATGTGACCAACAAACATATGAAAAAAAGTTGAACATCACTGATCACTAGAGAAATGCAAATCAAAACCACAATGAGATATCATCTCATGTTAGTCAGAATGGTGATCATTAAAAAGTCAAGAAATAACAGATACTGGCAAGGCTGTCAAGAAATAGAAACACTTTCACACTGTTGGTGGGAATGTAAACTAGCTGCAGCATTGTGGAAGACAGTGTGGTGATTCCTCAAAGACATAGAATCAGAAATACCATTTGACTCAGCAATCCTATTAACTGGGTATATATCCAAAGGAATATAAATCATTCTATTATAAAGATGCATGCATGCTTATGTTCATTGCAGCACTATTCACAATCGCAAAGACATGGAATCAACCAAATTGCCCATCAATGATAGACTGGATAAAGAAAATGTGGTACATATACACCATGGAATACTATGCAGCCATAAAGAGGAAGGAGGTCATGTCCTTTGTAGGGACATGGATGAAGCTGGAAGCCATTATCCTCAGCAAGCTAATGCAGGAACAGAAAACCAAGGACCACATGTTTTCACTTATAAGTGGGAACTGAATAATGAGAACACATGGATATATGGAAGACAACAGCACACACTGGGGCCTGTTGAGGAGGGATAGGAGGAGGGAAAACATCAGGAAAAATAGCTAATACATGTTGGGCTTAATACCTGGGTGATGGGTTGACAGGTGGAGCAAACTACCACTGCTCACGTTTACCTATGTAACAAGCCTGTAGGTCCTTCACATGAATTCCGGAACTTAAAATAAAATAAAATTAAAAATGAGCAAACAACTTAAATGGACATTCCTCCAGAGAAGATATCCAGGTGGCCAGTAAGCACATGGAAAGATTCTCAACATCATTATTTATTAGGGAAATGCAAATCAAAACCACAATGAGGTACCACTTCATATCTGCTAGAAAGGCTATACACAAAATAAAATGGAAAATAACCACTGTTGACAAGGATATGGAGAGACTGGAACCCTCATACATTGCTGCTCGGAATGGAACATGGCACAAGCTATATTGGAAAAGAGTTCTGGGATTCCTTAAAAAGTTAAACAGGCCAGGTGCAGTGGCTCATGCATGCAATCCCAGCATTTTGGGAGGCTGAGGCAGGCAGATCACAGGGTCGGGAGTTTGAGACCAGCCTGACCAACATGGTGAAACCCCGTATCTACTAAAAATACAAAAGTTAGCCCAGTGTGGTGGCAGGTGCCTGTAATCCCAGCTACTCAGGAGGCTGAGGCAGGAGAATCACTTGAACCTGGGAGGTGGAGGGTGCAATGAGCCAAGACCATGCCATTGCATTCCAGCCTGGGCAACAGAGTGAGACTCTGTCTCAAAATAAATAAATAAATAAATAAATAAATAAATAAAGTTAAATATTGATTTACTACATGATCACAGTTCCATTCTTAGGTATATACCTAAAAGAACTGAAAACAGATATTCAAACAAAGACTTGGACATGAATGATCACAGCAACACTATTCACAGTAGTCAAAAATAAAAAACCCAAATGTCAATCAATGGATGAATGGCCAAACAAAATGAAATATGTGCATACAATGGAAGTTAGCCATACAAGGGAGTGAAGTACTGATACATGCTACAACATGGATGAACCCGGAAAGTATATTAAATGAAAGAAGGTAGACATCAAAAATCACATTTTGTATAAGTCTATTTGTATAACATATCGAGAATAGGTAAGTGTATAAAGAGAGAAAGAGCACATCTGTGTTTGTCAGGTGATAGGTAGTTGAGTAATGGTAAGTAACTGTTTAGTGTGTGTGTTAGTCCATTCTTATGCTGCTAATAAAGACATACTTGAGACTGGGTTATTTATAAAGGAAAGAGGTTTAATTGCCTCAGTTCTTCATGGCTGACTAGGCCTTGGGAAATGTACAATGATGGCAGAAGTGGAAGCAAATGTGTCCTTCTTCACATGGTAGCAGCAAGCAGAAGTACCAAGCCAAAGGAGGAAAAGCCCCTTATAAGACCAACAGATCTCCTGAAAACTCACTCACTGTGATAAGAACAGCATGAGGGTGATTTCTCCCATGATTAATTTACCTTTCTCTGGGTCCCTCCCATGGCACATGGGGATTATGGAAACTATAATTCAAGATGAGATTTGGGTGGGGACACAGCTAAACCATATCAGTGGGTAGGGGATTTTCTTTTGGGGTGATGAAAATATTTTGAAACTAGATAGAGGTGATGGTTGCACAACATTGTGAAGGTAATAAATGCTACTGAATGTACAGTTTAAAATGGCTAATTTCATGTTATGTAAATTTACCTCATTTTTAAAAACAAAACAAAAGATACCTCTCCTGGAATTTATCAACATAAAAAGGGCCGAATCTGGGATTGTGCTCCAAATTTATATCATCCCCATAGTGGTAGTGCTAGCTGATGAATGCTATAAGAAAATGCACGTATTTTCTGGAGGAATACACTCTCAATCTAGGACTCAGAATAGCCTCACAGAAAAAGTTTCATCAAGCCTAAACTCACAACAACAAAAATAACAAAATAATGGAAAACAACACACTGAGACCAAGAAAGAGGATAAACGACAAAGAATACAAAAAAAAAAATCAGATCCATAAATATTTCAGATATGGAAATTATTGAATTCAGAGTATAAAAGTTAAGACTGCTCAGTATTTAAAAAAAAGAAAGAAAGGCATCAAATATGTGAGGAAGGCATAAGAGACCGTAGAGATTGATCATCCAGAACTGCGAAAAATTTTTTAAAAATTCCAGAAGTAAAAAATATAATTAATTGAGATTAAAAACTCAATGGTAGAGGGTATCAGATACAGCTGAGGAGGGAATTTAGAATTGGACAATACAGCAGAAGAAATGACTCAATATAACATAGGTAAATACTTGGAAAACATAGAATAGAGGTTATGGGACATTAGAGTAAAGTTAGAAGGTCTGGTCTGTTGGTTAGAATTTCACAAGAGAATACAGAGAATGAAGAAAAGTCAGCATAGGAAAAAAAATGGCTAAAGGCTTTCCAATATTGGTGGCAGACTAGAACACATCAGAAGACCTCAGTGAAATCTAAGTAGATAGCAACAGAAAAGCATACACCTGAACACACCTTAGGGAATTTGCAGATCACCAAAACAAAGCAAACCCGAAATAACTACAAAGGAATGACAGGAGCTGTTAATGGAAGCCAGAAAATGATGAAAAATATCTTCAAAAAGCCAAGAGAAAATGACTATCAAATAATTATATACTATGTGAAACTAATTGAAATAAAGCCATTATCAGATAAACAAAAGCGAAGTTTTTAGGAGCAAATTTTTACTAAAGGCTATTGTAAAGAATGTACTTCAGGAAAAAAGGAAAATATAGTGGAACAATATACAAGAAGAAATCTGATGTTTTTTAAAAGCTCAATAATGTGGAAAATACTGTACTTATTTAGGCCAGAAAACTGAAGTTTGGAGTATTTTCCCAAATCTACCACCAGTAATTGAGAGAGTCGGTATTAATATCCTAGTCTATATGACTCAAAGCATGTATTCTCTTATGTATGTAATATTTGACCCAGCTGCATTGGTCTGCTTGGGCTGCCATAACAAAATATAATAGAATGGGTGGCTTAAACAGTAAAAGTTTATTTTTTCACGATTCTAGAGATGGGGAAGTCCAAGATCAAGGTGCTGGCTGATTCCATTTTTTGTGAAGCCTCTCTTCTTGGCTTGCTGATGACCCCTTCTTGCTGTGTTTTATACTGGGGATTAGAGCTTCAATGCATGAAATTAGGGAGGAAGTATTTTAATCCATAGCATCATCCTTCCACATTTTTAAATTCCTGAAAGTCAGTTATAAACCCAATGATTGAATTCACTCTATTTCTTACATATTTAAAGGGGAAATTTTGTGCAAATTATTTTTAACTCTCCATACCAAATTCCTTTGCAACCCATGTTTTCCCTACTGTGTCTCAGGAAGCTAACCCCTACAAGTGGATCTTTTTACTGGCAGGTTGCAGATGATATTTTGCCACAGGATGAACTGGCAGGAGATGACTGAGTTGCAAGGGAGGAAAGCCAGGGTATTTCTTATCTGCTGCCCTGCTGCTTCAGCACCACATCTTGGGCAGCTGCTGCATTTCTTCAAAACTACACCTTCCTCTGAGCTTCCAGTTCTCACTGGGTTCTGGTAACATTATTTCTTCTCATTGTCCCTTCAACCCAAGAGGTGGTAATGTTGCTAGTCCCTGGGTAAATTATTTATTTGTTCCTGAAACTTTGCCTACACCTTTTTAGAGTCCTACCACAAACATATCTTCACTTGAACCATATTAAGGGTGAATTCCATTTCTTCCTGGGACCCAGGACCTATCAGGCCTTGCTTACATATTGCATATAAATTAAATCTCAGGCTTATGGAATTTACATGCCCTTCTATATTTGTATTTCAGAAAATGCATGTGTATGTAGACATCTATTTCATTTAGGGAGAGAAAGATGAAAAAGATAAAGTAGAATGTCAGAAGGAATGAAAGGGACCTTGCAAAACTACATAAAGAAATTGTCCCACATGCCTTTAGAAAAACCTTGCATTGCCAAACGATCTCTGCCAAAGAAGCGATACAGAAAAAAAATGCCCTTTTGTCTTCTTATGCATAAATTGAACATCATTACCTAAGTATTGTCCATTCCTTTAATGGAAAGGTTGTAAGAGGGGATTGTTCATTTTCTTTATACTTTTTTTTTTCCACTTTTTCCCCTTTGGAATGAGAATAAGTAGACATTTTCAATACTTTAGTTTAAAATAGGTCATTTTCCTTTCATATTGTCAAAAAAAGTCTAACTTCTCTAAATTGGGTGATTGGGTATATTCAGGGAATTTCTCTACGCAGTGTAGCTGAGTTTCAAAATCAGTGTCATTCTTGATGTTTGGAATGTATGGTGGAAATCTGTTGGGACTGCTTTGTAAATGCAGAGGTAGGTCAGGTGAAGCCCAAAGGCAGTAGGCCAGAGTGGGCCCCAGGAATACCTCCAGCAGAGAAGCAATTCAAATGGACAATGAGCAGGTGCAGGCAGGTTCAGATGCTGTGATAGAAAGGTCAAGAAAGGGTATCTGAAGAGAGGAGAAAAAAGACAGAGAAGGAACTTGTCTATGGTGTCAGGCCTTGAAGCTGGGACTAACAATCTGAGAGAAAGTCTTTTTTTCACATACTAGATGAATTCACCAAGAGATGGGAAAGTGCCTAAGGAAGAGTGGCTCTGAATTTCTGCTAATTCATTGAAAATAAATTTCTCCTATTCAAATAATACGGGAAGATTATATGCTTAAATTCTCCAATGGTATTTTAGATGTCCCACCAATGTGTGCCACTGTGAATAGCCAAAGTCAGAGAGAACAGAGAGTCAGGGAGGGAGGAAATTGTTTTTCACTGAGATAAGTTCTTTGTCCCCTGGGTCTCTAAGGGATTGATTACCCAAAAGCAAAGCCAAATTTAATAGCAGGGGCTTCCTGGGTAGAGTGTTCCAAGCCTGGCTTAGTAAACACCTTGAAAATGAAAAGCATGACTTTGTCACTTGGTATTCCCAATGCCCAGAACAAATTTTGTCCTCTAATAGGTAAACAGTGAATGTTTGTTGACTGATTGCAAAAACATTCACATGTCTGACTCCTTCTTAGCAATAATGAACACAAGGAGACTGGGCCTTGCCTGGACCACCCATCCGGCTTAGGCCATGCCAGCGTCTCTGCTACAGTGTGTGGTTGCTCAAGTTTAGCTACATGGCCATGTAAGAGTCCTTCCTGGAGGAGGATGGGGCAAACTTTCCAGCTAGAGTTTGACCTAGGGAAAGATTTCAAAACTTGTCCCTGCAATGCTTTAACAGCATTAAAGTCAAATGGAAGCTTTTCATGCAGTGAAATCCACAGTAGCTCTCTGTGGTATGTAGGGCTACCAGCCAGATATACCTGAAAGCAAGCACTTGCCTTGCTCTCTCTCTCTGCCACAGAACGATGATACAGAGACAACAAAGGAAAATACCAGGGAATGTCAAGTCAAACAAATCGTAGCTCTTCTCTGGCGGCTTCTTTGACCTTGTTCTGAGGTAAGTCACACCAGCAGGAGGGGCATTCAGGATAAGCATGTTTGTTATTTGAGGCTTCTATCTGCTCCAAAAGGAACTCTAAATCTTCCTTATGAAGGCACTGACATTTAGTTTGGCACATTTTCAGATACTAGAAAAAGAACCATGACTTGACAAAAAAAAATTTTGGCCAGAGAATAATTTGAACATAAATGTGCAAATACATAAGTTTTTAGGCACTGGGATTTCTTTATTTTCCTGTTAGTAAACACCATGTACATCAAGGAAGACAATTCCAACTTTTTCAAGTCTTCTAAAATGGAGTAAGTTTTCCTTTTTTTTTTTTTTCTTTGTGGTACCCAGGGCTTTTGTTTGTTTATTACCATGTATGGTTTCTGTTTCAAGGTCTAAGAGCATCATATCAAGCTATGACATCCGCAGTTGAATGGAGTAGTTTTTGCAGACAATCTATAGCATCCATTTAAGAATAGAAATAAGTCTTAAATTTGGCACATGTTTATCTGATAAACCTCACTGTATATGTTCCAAGTTTCAATTAAATCCCGTCTGAGGGAGCAAACCTATTTGTTGATTCGAGGGGGGTTTTATACTCTTTCATGTGACAAAATAACCCAGAGGTTCTCCCAACCTAAATGTAAGGGATCCAGAAAGGCTGAGGAGATACAAAAACATTTTCCAAAATAGATGTGCAGTTGGTACTTGTTGATATACTTGCTGAATATTTTGCTTTCTTCTTTGTTTTCAAAGGGGCACCTAATTCTATGTTCTCTCCTTTTTCTTTCTTCTCCAACTCGTACATTCTGTAACTTCTATTGTCCTGGCATTTTGAGCAATATTCCATCTCTCCAAGTCTTCGATATCATTTCACTCATGAAAGCTAGCTCATGAATGAAATCAAAAGAGGAGAGTTCATTTTTGTAATTCCAGCAATGAGACACCTTCCATATTCATTATCACCCAAGTATCAGTTATTTGAAAGCAGATTGAATTAAAAAAAGGCCTGATGTCAGAAACATTAGTGTGTCATGCCCAAATCATATGGAGTCTCTTGAACTCAAACGGGAAAAAAAAAAAAAAGGCAGCCTGCTTTTAGACCTTCTGCATTCCTTATTAACTTTGACCTTAGCTATTTCTCAATCAGTTGCTTACACATCCATTTTATACACTAGAGGTGTAGAAAATTTCATAAGAAAAGCAAGCAGCATAAAAATGACTTTTTAAAGAAAGTTCAGTAACCTCCATATAGATCGAATATGACATGTTCAAGTCACTGACTTCATTTATTAAATGCACTTCCCTGATGTGTTAAATAACTCTTTCTCCTAAGTGCAAAGGGTTCGTGTGGCTCCTCCTGCCCCTTTTCTTCCCATCTCCACGATTTATGATGTTCTCCTGACAGGCTTCATATGTCTAGGGCCCATTAGGTAGGAAGGTAGTTTTGCCTCTGGTTGAGTCTTGCAGTCATCTCGAGGTGAGCATACTGTTTGGCAGCCTCCCTGGAAGTTTATGGAGGAACAAACAAAAAAGAGAATCACCTGGAATAGAGGTTTTGAGGAGAGATGGACCCTGCTTGTGAAATAAGCTTTAGAGTTTTGTTTCTGTGTGAACTTTTATTTTCCTTTTTTTTTTTTTTGAGAAAAAAAAAACTCTTGTTGCCCAGGCTGGAGTGCAGTAGTGCGATCTCTGCTCACTGCAACCTCTACATCCCGGGTTCAAGTGATTCTCCTGCCTCTGCCTCCTCAGTAGCTGGGATTACAGGTTCCCACTACCACAGTTGGCTAATTTTTTTGGTTTTTTTTTTAGTAGAGACAGGGTTTCTTCATGTTGGCCAGGCTGGTCTCGAACTCCTGACCTGAGGTGATCCACCCACCTCAGCCTCCCAAAGTGCAGTGATTATAGGTGTGAGTCACGGTGACTGGCCAACTTTTATTATTATTATTTTTATTGTATAAATCCACAATGTTCTCTTTTTTAAGAGAATGTAGAACTGGGAAAAAGATGACATTAAGAAGCTGGCTCAACTGTTTGGAAAAGATTTGGGGAAAAGTGGAGCTGCCTAAGTTGTAAATTGGGGCCACCTGTCAGAACCCTGAGGACTGAAAAGTACATCTTGAATTAAAATATGGTCTTGTGCCTGTGAATCAGTAAAGGATGTTTATAGATGTGAAATGTTCTAATGTTATCTGGAAACAGCTGCTAATATTGGATGAGTATCAGGTATGTGTGTATAAAATAGACTTCCACACACACAGAATACTGAAGCTGCAAGGAAGCATCAACTGTAAGTTAAGTATCTGAATAATTCAAGGTGCCTATCTTTTCTAAACTTCTCTCCCGGAGAGTTTGATGTCGGAGAATACTTGGGAACACTACCACCACTTCACTGAGAATTATTAATTTTAGGGCTGATATTTAAGATGGAAATACGCAGATAGATTAAGATTTGGTCTGCAAGTATTTTGCATGAATTCCTTTAAAATGGGTTTGCAAATTTTTCAGTCTTTTCTCTTTCCTTTGAATGGATTTTATTACTAGATTGAGAGCTGCCAACAGCTAGGCCCAGTGAAATGTGGAAATCACTCATCTTCCTACCTTGTAATAAGCTGAGGTTTCTGAATACGTTTTAGTTAAAATAATAATAATAGTTCCTAAAAACATGAAAATACTGGTTACCCATTGTTACCTGTCCTGAGGCCTAGTTGCTCACACATTGTTGCAATGAAAGAGCTCAGATCAAATCTAAATTTGGTGTTAGAAGTCCATGGCTGTATTAATCATCTGAAATAAAAATGTCACAGTTATGACTCTTTGGAAACTGCTGTACTTAACTTCCAAACTGTTGCTTTTTAAAAGGCTAATTCGGGGTTGGGTACATTAATGTCAACGTCCTATAAAACTGCCAGCTAAAAAAAATGTCAGCAGAGACATTTTTTCTAGCCGATGTCAGCACAAAAGGGTGCCTCAGTTGTTTCATCTCCAAACAGCTGCATGCTTTCACTGACATTTGGTGACCTTTCTTTGTGCACCCGGCCTAACCTCTTAGGTTATTTCCTGGCCTCCCTTCTGTGACCTTTGACCAAGGCCAACCCTTAGCTGGAGAATGTGACATTTTGTTCTCCTCTGGCTGACATGTGATGCTCTCATTATTCAAAGGTATGTGAAAATAATGACCTCTAGTGACCTTTGAGTTTCCTTTCATTTATTGGTTGTTTTTGGTGCTTGTTCAGCATGTACTTGCCTAGGTGAAGGGGGGTGAGGGTGAGGATTGGGGTAGCCTAAGACAGCCCATATCTCATTTTATTTCATTTCTAATCTCTTCCCTTCCAGACACGTTACCTTACTGTTTGTGATTAAACCTTATTGTTTTCTGTATATTGATCAAGGGATAAATTTGACCTGTGAATAATGGGTCTTTTTGAAATTTAAGAAATTTGGTTTAGCGAGTGAAGCTGTTTGTTTGTTTCTATCTTCTTCCTACCAATGACATGTCTGTATTTCTGAATCTAATTTTCCATCTAGTAATGACAACTCTTATATTTGGGAAATGAATAACATACAGAATGGTTATAATATGTGACACATAAATAAAAAATTTGTCATTCATAGTTTATTTATCTAATTCAGTTGGATATTTGAAAGAGTTTCTTTCAAAAAATTTGCATACTTTATCACATATTTTTAATAAACTTGGTTATACTTACAAATTTAAAGTTACATTAATTTAAATATGCATGCATACTAATATAGAAATGTGAACAGTGGGTATTAACTATGAAGAAGGAAAATTAAGTTTAAGCACTCATAAAATAATAGCCGCAAATTACTTAAGTTAGAGTTGGCATTTCAGAAACAAATTAGAGGACATTTATCCATAAGAATTTAGAGATATTTTAAATCCTATTTCTCTGAAAATATTTCACTAATTTGTGACATCTATGACAAAGCATATTTTTGTTTAAAAAAATTATAAAGCAAGGAATTATCATGCCTTTATTTAACATATATCTGGATGTATTTTGCTCCCAGTCAATTCTCTTCTCTAAGATAGCTACCTCTAGAATAGATCCAGCTGCTGTAGAAAATTGAGGATAAGAATTTAGATTGCTTGGCCAAAATGTAAGCATGATCATTAACTCTGGGATTTCATAACTTTCCAAGACAAGCTGTTTAGGAGCTGATGATGAGTGACTTGAGAATTATTATAGGTACAGTAACAATTACAGTCTTCAGCAAAACACAGGACCCTTTCAGATAAAGAAAAGGCCATCATTCCTGAACTATGGTATCCTCTAATTTAATCTCTAAATATTTGAAGAAACTATAATTACACCATTTTACCAAACTGTTATTTATTTTTTAGTACAGTAAAAAATAAGACCTTTAATCCCATGCCACATTTTCTACTCACAATTCAGTCCATTGTTGAAGCCTGGATTTAAGAAACTTTGACAGAGTGCGTTACTTTCCTACAAAAGACCTAACAGACAACTATCACTTCTCATTTCTGATTTAATGTGATTAATTTCAAAAAGGACACAAGAGAAGTAGATGCTTTACGAAACAGGTTGTCTCAAGCCTGAACAATGCCTGCCAATCAACCACCCCTGAGGCAGGGTGCCATTTTCCTGGAGAAAGCATGCTTTTATTTCTAATTTGCAAAAGGGTGGCGTATGGGCTCTGCAATCAAGAAATATTTGATGGTTACTTGATAAAGAGAACTCCACTAGACACATGGAGATAATATGAATCAGACATGGATCTGGCCTTCAAGGAAGATGCAATCTGGTAGAAGAAAAACTCTTTATAACACACTGAAACGTCTAAGTGCTACAGGAAAAAACAAAAAAACAAAAAAACAGAAAAACAGTTCTATAGTTCCATGAATAATAAATAACTCCAACTTAAATCAAGATGTTTTACCTATTTTTATAGCTCTATTTAAAGCATTCTAAAATTCCATTCACAGATAAGTTTTTGATGTATCTGTAGACTCATTTCTCATGTTGTTGTCCTTGTGGCTAATTAGTATACATTGCCTTATCATCCACCAATCATCCAAGCAAATGTTACAAATAATTAGATTTAGGACCATTAACTACTCTAGGCTGAAAATTGAAGCTAATGCTAAAGCCAAATTTCATATTTCTCAAAAAACAACACTGCATTTCAACTCCTAGATTAGGGTTTTGTTTTGTTTTTTGCTGCAAAGAAAACTGCAGATACAATAACTAGAAAATGAGATTAAGCTCATTTAAGTAATGTAACCAAGAACACAAAGAAAAAAAAAGTAGGGTACTTATGGAAAGGCTCTTTGTGTACTCCTGAGTTTTATCAAAAAACATATTCTGCATGAATATTTGCTTTATAGAAATTTTTTTTTCTACCTAATACTGAAAATTTATTCTTTTATTCCTTTTTCTTTTTGTAACCAATGATATGCTTCAAAGACTTAGAAGGAAACCTCAAAAATTACCCTGAAGAATGTTTCTTGTGTGATTTGCTGTGTGCAGACATGATCTCTCTGACCTGTAGTGGCTACTTTTGTTTCCATTCAAATAGGTTTAATTCAATAAAGGAGCAAGTTGAAAATATTTCTTGGGTACTGTACTGAAATGAAGAGAGGGTATTGCACTGATTAATAAACAGAGATGTATGCAGGGTAGATGTGCTGCCAGGGTAAAAATATTCAATGAAAGGAAGCTTTAACAGGAAAACAGCAAAAGCAAATAATTGATCAGTATTTTAATAACTACATACCTTACATTGGAGGGGATATCTTCATTCTGTTATTTTGTAGAGTTTTAAAAATAAATGATTAAATTAACTTTAAAAATGTCTTGAGTTTCCAATTTGGAAATTCTTGGTGCATTTACCCCCTTTATTCATTTATTTCTTTATTTTTGGAAGCAACGTTAGAAACTTGGTTTTGCACTTAGCTCATTTTGTTCTCTGCAAAGGTTCTAACTTGTGGGGCATTTAATCACTATTAAAGACAAATGTTTTCACTTGTTCAAAAAATTTTTCACCTAATAATAAAATATGACTTGCCACATAAATGTCATCCTTCATGGACAAAGCGCTTTAAAGTGATAACGGATAACGAAGCTATAAATGTTTAAAAATCAAGTCTGGCAGGAGGCATAAGTTTCTCTCTCCAAATCTCAATAACCTAAAATTGAAGAGAGCCAAGGTCTGTTCCCTGCTTTGTGATACTGCCTTATTGTCATTTAGATGTCTTTAACCACAAAGGCCCCATGCTCCATGTGATAGATTCCTAAACAGTCATAAATCTACCTCTTGATCAAGTACGGTTTTTCTGCATGTGTTGTGTAAGCAACAGAAATGTGCACACAAGTACAGTAGGAAAGAATTATTCTTATCTGGGTTCCCCTAATGGAATCCTCAGATCTTTTGATACCTAAGGCCCCAAACATGGCCATGATTTTCTAGATTAGTATAAATTCCAAAAGTAACACACCAAACTCTAAGAGTAGAAAAGATACAGAAAATTTCAGTTTTGTGCAGTTTTATAAAAAGTAATGTTTCATGGGTTGTCTGATTATATATGATAAAATAAATTTCCCTATGGTACTTTATGTAATGACAACTTTTCTCCTTTTCACCTCCAGAGTGAGACATATTGTAATTCTGGCTGATTTCACTGAAATGTCCTGTTATTCCTTGAGAGTCTAGATATCACCAATACCTCTGCATTATTGTTAATTTAAAGGCACATATACTTCTTTTCTCTCCTGGAATGAGGATTTATTTTTATTTTTTTTAACCTAAAAATATTTAATTGTTAATGATTGCTTTGTTCTGGATCCATTAATTCCAATGTAGAGTATTATTTAACTTTGGGATCACAGAATAAATGATTTATAACAGAAGCTGGAGAGGAACAAATAGATTAATTTTCTAAAGCATTTCTAGTCAAAACGACAATCTCATAAGCTATCAAAATTCACCATATTTTGTTAATAGATCTGTGTTTGTATTTTAAAATGAATAAGAACATATTTTGACTATCAGATTTTTATCCTTTCAGAGCCAACTGATTCCTTATTTTATTGATATGACTGAGCATATATTCCCTTAAGAGTGTATTTTGAAATATTATTTTTTAAGTTAATAGTAAAATTCTTTTGATAGTGTACTGGAGGTTTTTGTTCCCAAAGATCAATAAATTACTCTATAGGACATAACAACTCAGTGTGTATTCTCAAATGAAATTGAAATACCCTCCATATACATAAAATCTGCAAAGGAATTTATTTCAGTAGGATAATAGTAATTTATAGTGTTAAGTTCAAAAAGGCAGAAGAAGATAACAACCCAATTTAGGTAAAGATGTAGCACATATAAGCTGGAGGAAAATAAATGTCAAATAGAAAACCATATCTGAAATTCAGATCATATTTAGATGCACAAAAAAACTGTTAAGAGCAGTAGGGGGGTGATCGTATTCCAATTAAATTTCCTTTACTCACATCAACCAGTCTTGGTTTAGAGTCAGTCATATGATTTACAGGACTCTTGAAAGAGTAAAAAGGGGGTAGCCCATGAAAGGGAGAGGGAACTGATAACGTAACATTTCTAAGAAGGCCATGAATTACAAAGTTTGGGCTTCGGGCGGACTTGGGGTAGGTTAAAAGAAAGTCATTAAAAAAATTAAAAAAAAATACATTTTGTCCTTTTTGTGTGATTGAAATCATTCACTGGAGATTTTTTTTCCCCCGAAGAAAACGAAAAGCCAGATAAAGTATTCAAAGTTTTATGCAATCCTTTAAGAGACTGTCACCAGAAATTAGAGATTTTCTAAGGCTTGGAGTTGTTTGTCAGGGGTTTTCTGTGAACAGGATCAGGGTGGGCATAGCAGGACATGCATTTATTGCAGTCCAGCACAAATGTCAATATATGTTTTTGGTTATGGGAAGCTCAAAGAAGCTGTCTGCATCAAATTGTCTCTGTGTTTAGTTTTGAGGAAATAGTACTGTTACTAGGTAGGTGAACAACTTGGAAAAGTAAAAAAGCATCACAAATGTGGACCTGGAAAGGAAGTAGGTTTTGATATGTGCTTTTTTTTAAAACCTAAAGGACAACACATAATCTGAAGAGGATTATAAACTGGGGACTTGGGGACTGGTCTAGTGAGTTATTTGTTGTTCTCAAAGGCCCTTGACATGTATGCAAGATTGGACTATTACCAGCTTTATAGAACTGTGATGGCTTATAGTTGACTCTGTAAATATTGAAAAGTGCACAGCAGACTCATATGTTCACAGATTCTTGGAAAATTTGGGGTTGCTATGGTGTCTTTAATTTCTTCTTCAAAATGATGACTAACAAAGCCATATAAGTTGTTTTAACAGACATTTAAGATACTAGGAATCTTTTATTGTATGCTCTTCTATAATTTTCTTTGCATTTTCTTGCACTCACACTTAAGACAATCACAAAAAAGAAGACAACTGAATATCTTTATTATAGTGGCATTGTCACAGCCTTAGGCATTGTCACAGCCTTAGGTGACTTCCAGTGTATTTGTTTATGCAATAATATATCTTTTGATATTCTAAAAGTATTTGTTTATGCAATAATATCTTTTGATATTCTAAAATATTTCTATCATAATGGAGCATAAGATGACATTGGGGACAGAGAGTTATAAAGAAATCACTGGGAGTTATGCTGCAAATATGTATATAAGATCTTTTCATAATGCAGATTACATAAATTTGAATTAAGTAACTTTTAAGAACATTGATTATTGATCTGATAAACTATTAGAGCCATTAGGGACTTTGTGTAAATAACTATTTTTAAAATGCATGTAGTTTTATAATCAAAATTCTTATGAAAAACACTTATGATCTCTTGCATGCTGAATAGCCACTTTTCAACATAAATGCCTTGGCCAAATATGCATTTTAAAATTAAGAACCATTTTAATTATACAACTACCAAAAAAAAAAAAAAGCCCTCCTGGAGTTATTCAGCATGCACTTTAGCACTATATTGCTTTAAAATGATCAAGACACGCTCCGTTTTAAATCCTTACAAATATGTCTTACATACTTTTTAAGCATTTTATGTTTTACTGATTACAGTATATACTCTGCATATGTATATATATACATAAAGAAAATCACAAAAAAGAAGATAACTGAATACCTTTATTCAGTGTGTGTGTGTGTGTGTGTATATATATATATATATATATATATATTTTCTTTTTATTGTCATGCTAATTCCTTTTTTTGAACATTTAGAGTCCTCAAGGAGCCCTATATAGCGATGGCTGCATTCATAAAAACACATACATCATAGAAATATATGATCATTGAAATGAAATATATTTAGTCTAGAATGAAAATTGAACCTAATTCTTTGTAATTCTTTGTGACATCTCATCTTAGTGCGTCAGAGAAAATCAGAAAATGAAGTTCCATTTAGAAAATTTTCAATAAAGCCTATTTATGAATTAATGACATATCTTTGTCTAGACTGTAAGCTCCTTGCAGACAGGAACTACAATTTATTTATTGTTAAGTTCCAGCAGTGTTCTGCTTGATAAATTTGTGGTGAATTCATGAATCTAAAAAGAAGAAAATCTTTTCTCTATGCAGAGGAAAGGATTTCAGGTATCTGAAAGAAAATACATTTTTTTCAAGGAAAGATATTACATATAATGTGTCTTAGAATCATAGACTTTCAGAGTTGGAAGATACTCCTGAAAGTAAAAGTGATTATATGCACACATTCAATGCCATATTCACGCAATTTTTATAAATTAGAGAAGTTTGGAGATTCCTTTTTTTCTCAGCTTGATTCTGTTGGGCTAGTAAACAGAAAATGATACCCCAAGGTATGGCACTTTTGCATGCTGAGCACTTTGTATTGAAGGAAGTTGAAAGGCCTTAGAAGCTGCTTCAGAATTAAGGTTTCTCTCACCCACCCTCTTAGTTTCTTCCTCCAAGCACAGGCAGGGGCTGTCTCTGAAGTTTTCTTATCTAACTCAAGGAAGTTCTTCCAAAAAACATAATTGCCTTAAATCCTCTGTTCTGCAACCTCATTAATCAGGGAAGATTAATCATGGCAAAAAAACTAAGATCATGACCACACCTACCCAAACAGACTTTCTGTCTATTCTTATGAGTACTGTTACCTGAGAAAGTTTATCTGCATAATAAATCAACCTTTGTTCACAAATGCAGTCCTGCCCCTTGCCTTTCTGTAAATTGTACCCATGTACCCCAGAGCCCAGAAGAAAATTATCCCAGACTATTGTCTGTTCTTCAGACCCATTAATTTCCTCTAGAAATCAGTTTGTATTCTACTACAATTGCTCATATCTATCACTTTCCTCTTTCCTATAAAGAGGACCTTTTAATCTGCAACCATCCAGCCCTTGAGTTTTATACCTTATATGACTCCCATGCACTTGTATATTATAAATTTGTTTAACTTTTCTCCTTTTAATCTTTCTATTGCCAGTTTACTTTGGCAGATTCAATTATCAAACTTGCAGAGGGAAAGTTTGAGCTTCCCTCCAATTTTCTCCCTCTCTACTAATTTCCTACTTTTCATCTTTTAGTGTAAAGGAAATAGCTCTCTGTTTTTATTGTTTACCTTATTTGGCACAAAGTACACAGGTAATTTTTACAAAGTAACATTACTTGGGCATTGAAAGGGAAATTGTTCCTCTAATCCATTTGTCTCCCTTGGTTTGAGCCCTGTGTTAGTGAGGACAGAGCAATGTATTTTTTCTCTGTAGCCGCTCTTTGGCCTCTTAACCCTTTGCAGTGTTCTCAGTGAGAAATCAGGAGAGAACAGAAAAATCTAGCACCACTGAAAAAGCAAGTCACTGCATAGCCCTGCTCTCAGCATTTTATATACATCACTGTTTTACGGGAAAAGCAGTATGATAACTCCTTGCAATTCAGTCCTGACCACTGCAGTGCTGCTATTGTGGGGTGCATAATGTCAGACGTGGCCTATGAGGTGTCCCATCTCCCCATCCCAGTTCCCATTCAATAAATGTTGATGAATATACAGAAAGTTAAGGGTGGGGAATTACTATTATAAAACAATCCTGAATAATCACAAATACATCCATATAGGACAATTTCAACAGGCCAATACCCCAAGTTTAAACATGTTTTGAATGTCAGGTAAACTCCAAAAGATACTTACCTTTCTTTGAAGCCAAGATAAACACTGTATTTTGTAAATGTTTGCACTGGTATGAGAGTCTTGCTAGAATTTAAACCAGCCCTGGGCCCCCAGCTGGCACAAACCCTCGGGTGGGAAGCATGACTGAGGCAAGCTTGCTCACCACCAATTCTTCTCAGGTCGCTGAGCTCCGTAATTACTGAAGAATCAACATTCAGTGTCTATTGTCTGGACCTCTCTTGAAATTCCTTGGCCGTGTGCTATTTTAATGCCATTTCTCTTTTCCACTTGCTTTACGTAGAAGCTGATGTTTTTGTTGTTGTTGTCATTGCTTTTGTTGTTGTCTTTATTAGGCATCATTTTCTTTCAAATGGTTGAATGCTAACAATAATTTTAAACCTCTAAGTATCTGAAGTATATTAGATGCTTAATAGAAAATGCGATCTCTAACAGTGGAGAGAATACCACTCAGTAAGAGCCTAATAGATAGGAATTGCCCTTTAAAAAAGTAATCTAATAGGCAAACATAAAGCATTGCTGCATAGTAGCCCAAAGTAATTTCTTAGCTCAGTGGACTTCAGTAAGACAAACACATCTTAAAAATCATATCGAAGAGGTCATATGGGTGTTGGGGACTAGAATCTTAAAAGTAAATCTGGTTTTCACCCAGCAGTCCCTAAAGGTACAGCTAGACCAGTGTTTACAGCTGGACTTCACTGAGATTGTCCACAGCCCAGGCAGTCCCACTTCTTGAATATTTCAAATTATCCGCAGGTCTAAAAGGATTTTTGAAATAAATGCTTGCCTGTTGTTAAATAATACTATACTAAATACTCACTAGCTCTTTCTTCCTAAAATTTCATAGCCACGCTGGGAAATAAGCAAGCAGGATTCATTATCCCCACCTGAGCTATGAAGAAATAAGATTGAGAGAGATTAGAGAGATCTTGTTTTTGTGTTTTTCCCTCACTAGTAAACCATTATTCCTCACTGTCTGGTGAGGAATTTACAGGTGCAAAGCAGTGAGTTCACTCCCTGCAGTAGAGCTCTATTTTGTTTACAAGTAAAGCCCAAATGACTCTTCTGAGGCACAGGCACTCTTTTGCACATTAAATACAAATACCCTGTCTGTGCTGGTGACATCCCTCCTATTCTATGTATGCTTGGGTGAGAGGAGGCAAGAGGGAACAGCTCAGGGGAGGGGACTGTATTCTGTCCTCACCATTGGGGCTCTGCCTAGACCATCTCACTGCTTGGAACCTTGGTCTCCTCATCTGTAAAGTGAGGATATCGCTGACATGGTTTGGATGCCTGTCCCCTTCAAATCTCATGTAGAAATGTGACCTCCAATGTTAGAGGTGGGGCCTAGTGGGAGGTATTTGGGTCATGGGGGTGGATCCCTCATGAATGCCTTGGTGCCCTCCCCATGGCAATGAGTGAGTCTCACTCCATTAGTTCACTCAAGATCTGATTGTTTAAAGCAGCCTGGCACCTCCTCGTCTCTCTTGCTCCCTCTCTTGCTGCATGACACACCTGCTCCCTTTTCACCTTCCGCCATAAGTAAAAGCTTCCTGGGGCTTCACCAGAAGCCAATATTATGCTAGTGCCAGGCACATATGGCCTGCAGAACCATAAGCTAAATAAACCTCTTGTTGTCATAAATTACCCAGTCTCAGGTATTCCTTTACAGCAATGCAAAACACACTAATGTAATATAAAACACACTAAGGAGTGGCATTGGTTGATGCCCCCACACACCCAAATGCACCATGCTCTTTGGCTCCTGTGACTAATGCCTTCTTGTTTCTTTTAAATCCTTCTCTGGAAAAGCAAGGAAGCTGTTTCACCAAGAAATAGATAGTGGGTACCACTTTAAAGGGTTACTCCTCAGAAATGTTTGCATTAAAATGAATACCTGGAAGCTGAATTTTTTGTAGCCATCATCAATATGTGTATGGTAAGGAGGAACACTTTTGTAGAGTATCACGGGAGGTGTGTGGGTCACCTGGATGTGCCATGCAGATCCTCCTGTAGGGAGAGATGTGGTGTCCAGCTTCAGGGCAGGTGGTCAGCAGACAGCCTCCAGCCAGTGTCCCCTTGAGTGGGGGGGATGCTCAGCTACAGAGTGCAGGCTCCTTCTTCTCAGGTGCCACCCACTCCAGGGCACCTGCATCCAGTGGTAAGCAAAAGTATGTGTGAGGGAACGTCAAGACCCTGCTACAAGGAGGAACACGACAGGTAATTCCCTCTTTAGAGCTCCCTTTTGGGATGTCTAGCATTTTGGTTTACCTTCATCATTGTAGGTCAGCTTCTCTCCTACCTACCAATAATGGAAGCCCAGGTGGAGCTGGGAGAAGAGGAAACTGGGAAGAGGTGCTATAGAGAAAGACGAGGCATCTCATTGTTTTCAAGAGCTTCATTTAATGCAGAAGAATGGGGAAACACACGTACAAAGGACCACAGTAAGAAACAGATAAAGCAGGAAAACAAGGACTCATGGATGTTTTCTCAGGAAAGTACCTAATTGTGGAAGTCCCAAGAGACAACGGTGTTGTAATGGCTGAGATTCTTCCTGGAGGACTTTGGGAAGTGTCAAGCTCAGAATAGTCTTTGGCTCACTTCCTGTCATCTGGTTTCTGTTTAGGACTCTCCTGAGGAAGGTGCTCAGTTCCACTGAGTGAAATAGTACATTTATGACCACAGTCCTGACTTCAAAATACTCCCAGATTTCAGCTTTTCTGCAGATCCTTTCAGGAAACTTTGCAGGCTATGCTTGGCTTTCTGTCCCCTTACACACATCTGTCATACCAAAGAGATGTAACTTATATCAGGACAAGGTTAATAACAGGAATTTGATTTCTTAGGTTTTACAGACCACATCATGCTATCTCTTCTTGTTTAAGAGCCACAGAATATGAAATGGTACAGTAAAAGGAGTGGTTGATGTCAGTGCTACGCCCTGGATGGCCCACAGAAAGATCAGATCTTGGTGTCAGAAGTCATATAGATGACACATGGCTTCTTAATGAATGCAGGGTGGAGTATTACCCCTAAGAAATGCTGGCCATCAGAACAAAGGGAGTTTACTATTGTGTAAATTATTACTGTTTAAAGGATGACTGAATTTTGGTGATTATACTAGTATCATCCAAAAATGGAGCTTTTGAGTTTGCTCCAGATTTTGATAAATTGATTCTTACTGAAGAGGACTAAAATCTCTATGTCAGCATTCAGTGTCTAAACACATTATCTTCTTATCTACAGGCAGCTTAAACCAGTGTTTTATGTGAAAGGCTGGAGGCCAAGAATTTTGAGACTGGGAATAGCATAGTAGAAAAAGCATGGGTAGTGGGGCACTATTTAAATTTGAATCTCTCTGACACCTATCCAGCCTGAACATGGAGCCACTTCTAAGATCCTTCTGAGCCCCAGTTTCTAATTCTGTAAAAGAGGGACAATCATTCTTGCCTTGCAGAATTATTGTGAAGTTTACTTTAGATCCTCTATGCTATGCACAGGATGTATGAGGCTTACAAAAAGCCTTTTCTTACAGCTTCTTGGTGAGGTAGGATGAGTTCATATTGCACAAGAGTTCATTATCTGAATCGAACTTACCTTTTTTATAAGAAATTAATAATTAAATTGTTGTGACTTTTTTTATCATTATGACATAGCAGAAAAATACTTAACAATTGAAGTAAGATGGCATTCATCATCAATCTCATTTTGAGTGGGTAGACTCACAAATAGAACTTCTTTTCTTGCTTATGACATTGATACAGCTATATACATATTCTTTAAGAATCATAACTTATCTTTTATATTTTTATGTATATTTCATGCTTTATATTTTCAAATATAAATACAGTTAATATACAATCTTCTTTTGCCTTTGAATTTCATTTCTAGAGACATGTTTTTATTTCCCAATATTTTTCGCTTATCTATAATAAAATTCACCATCCTCTTAAAAATGTGTTGTGTCAATGTGCAACCTAAGTATATTTAATTCTCTGACACACACCCTCTGAGAGAGTGGTAAGAATTGCATGGTGAAACTCTCTACTTTGGGGCACTCATTCAGAATACACATAGACCAAAAGACAACCCTTTTCTCACTTTCATTATGATTTCCCAATATGCCTCTTGAAAAGCTTCTACAGTTAAATTGATTATGCATGAAATAGAATTTATAAACTTGAACGATCACATTTTAAATTTTTTTGCAGCTGAAATGATATGTCAGGTACTGTTTAAAGGATTATCATCTCCTTTCAAAAATGATCACACTGTTACAAAGCCATTATCAAGATAGTAAATAAGACCAAAATCTTTACCGGCTTTGGAGTTCAACTTGGGTTCATATATTTACCCCACAATAAATTGCTTGTATAAATATGGGAAAATTGTTTGCCATTTTTGAGCCTCAGCTTCCTTATCTGTTAAGACTGGGTTAGTAATGATACTACTTCATGATGACATTATGAGATGATGAGAGAAAGCACACATTGCAAGTAGTATAGCCTCGACACATAGGAGTTGGTCAATTCACAACTGCAGTTATGGTAAATGACCAATTTCCTCATCTTTACAACTGGATGATCATACCACTATTATGATAAGGACAAAGTGGCAGGTACTGCATGGTGCTATGAGGACGCATAGGAGAGTAGCTTTCCTGAAGAGAAGGCTTTCTAGAGAAATTCTGTCTCATCTGAAACGTGAAAGATGTATAATGCTAGCCAAGCCAAGAAGGTGGACAAATATGTCTTAAAAGAAATGATCAATCTTGCACAGAATATTCTTTATGGTTTCATCATACTAGTGATGGCATCTCTTGTTATATACATGCATTTAGGCCATAAACTACATTTTATTTAGCATTGAACATCTCCAGTATACCCCACCTTTATAGGAATAAGCAACAAAAGATAAATTGAATTACACTGAAATTAAAAACTTTTGTACTGTAAATGATACTATCAAGAAAGTGAAACAACCCAGAGAATGGAGAAAACATTTGTAAATAATATATGTATAAGGGATTTATATATAGACTATTATAATTGTTATAATAAATCCAACTAGATAATAGAAAGCAAATAATTCAATTTTCAAATGAACAAAGGATTTGAATAGACATTTATCCAAAGAAAATATAGAAATGGCCAACTAGAACATTTTAAAAATGCTCAACATTGTTAGTCGTTAAGAATGTGAAAATTGGCCTGGCATGGTGGCTCACGCCTATAATTCCAACATTTTGAGAGGTGGAGTTGGGTGGATCACTTGAGATCAGGAGTTTGAGATCAGCCTGGTCAATGTGGTGAAACCTCATCTCTACCAAAAATATAAAAAATTAGCCAGGTGTGGTGGCATCCACCTGTAATCCCAGCCAGTCAGGAGGCTGAAGTAGGAGAATCGCTTGAACCCAAGAGGTGGGGATTGCAGTAAGCTGAAATCATACCACTGTACTCCAGCCTGGGTGACAAAGAGAGACTCTGGTCTCAAAAAAGAAAAAAGAAAAAAAAAAAAAAGAATGTGAAAATTAAAACTATGATGAGAAAGCACTCTACAACTACTAGGATGGTTATATTTTAAAAAGAAAGAAAGATAAGAACAATAAGAAGTGTTGTTGAGGATGTAGAAAAATTGAAACCCTCACACATTGCTGAAAGAAATGGAAAATGGTACAGCCACTTTGGAAAATAGTTTGGATGTACCTCATAAAGTTACACACAGAGGCATAAAGACATCTAGTTTAACTTCACTATGACCTAGAAATTTCACTTCTGGGTATATGCCAAGAGAAATGAAAATATACATTCACACAATAAACATGTGAAAAATGTTCATGGCAGCATATTCATAATTTCTATGATGTGGAAATAGCTCAAGTGTCCACAACTGATGAGAATAGGGTACGTCCATACAACAGAATATTATTTGGCATTTAAAAGGAATGAAGTACTGACCTGTGCTGTAACAAGGGTGAACCTTGAAAACATTAAGCTAAGTGAAAGGAACAAGTTACCAAAGATTACATTTGTGTGATTCCATTTATATGAAAATTTAGAATAGTCATATCTATAGTGACAGAATGTTGATTGGGGTAACTAGGGCTGGCAGGGTAGAAGAGGGAAAATCGGATTAACTGTTAATGAATAGGGAATTTTTGGGGAGAATGATGAAATGTTCTAAACCTAGATTATGATGATAGTTACAGAACTCCCAGATTTCATTAAAACCATTCAATTTGGCGAATTTCATGGTCTATAAATTTTGTTTCAATAAAGTGTATAAAAAAACAAAAACCATGCAGGGATCTATGCACCATTGTCAGAAGATGATGGAAATCCAAAGCCCATTGCATTTCTGGGGTCTTTTTGAAGCTACAGGTATTCTAAAAAAGGCATGTATATATGTATTTGAAACATCCCCATGTATAAAACTAACTACTTTTCAACTTAAGTAAAACTAGATTGAGATAAACTCAAAATAAAGTCTGTCAAAGTGACTTGATACCATTAAAAAATTATTTGACATTCACTATTTATCATGTTAAAATTTTACAGCCTCTTCTGAATTGCTCTCTAGGCATGTAGGATTGTGGAACTATTACTGTGGCTACTATTTAAGTATTAAGGCATAATATCTAGCAGATCCAGTAATAGACAATGTCTGATTTATCTGTTTTCCATCTAACTGATAGTAATACATATACTTTCATTAACATAATAAAATATTTCACAATGATTTTAATGCACTAGCTAGACACAGAACACAACTTTGATTTGTGTCCAGTGCCCACTTGCCCATTTAAATCTGGCCTGCAAACTTGTCCTTTCCTACTGCTTGGATTAAATCTCAAGAATTCACACAATGAAAATTCATCCAGTCACTCTGAGTTACAATAAGATCTCATTTTATCAACTGAAATATCTAGTACAGAGTCATAATCAGAACTCCAGACTCATGCCTGTTTAATTCTCTTTTCTGACAGCTCAATTCTGCATTATGTCTGAAAGCCCATAGCAGGAAGGGAATGGGCAGATACATTCCCCTTCTTGCCTACTTGCTGACTATGCTTTCTGCTCCTTCCTCGGTCAGGCTCAGGAGGGAATGAATCAGCGACCCAAAACAGGGACTTTGAAATTACTGAGCCAACGGATTAAAAGGGGACTGAAATTCTGCTCACACTCCGCTCACCAACCCATGTGTCCTTCCATGTCCACCAGGAAGAAGAGATACCATTCAAATCTACACATGCTCATCATCTGTTCACAAGTCTTTTGCCCATGGAGTGGGGCTGCATCTACTTAAAGAATGTACCATTTATATATTTATTTATTTTAAACTGAAATTTTAACATCTTAAAGATAGAGCTGCCCTATACCATTTCTCAGCTTAAAAAATTACCAAATCTTAGCTATGTCTTTTCATTTCAAATGAAGTTGTAGGGGTGATGGGAATTTATTCCTCCCTCTCTGAAGTTTCATGTCTGCTAAAATAAACTGACAATAGAATTGCAAGAGGAAAGGCATTTATTAACATATGAGTGTTCATGGGAACCATACAAAATATGGAACTCAAAAAAGGGCAAGATGGTTGAAACTTAAATACTCTCTTTATAAGGAAGAGAGAAATGGGATATGTAGGTAATTTTAAGGGGTAGTAAGTGACTTTCAGGGAGACTGAATGAGTCCAATGAATAGCCAATGTCCTAGAACAAAGTTTCTCTGATCTCTAAAGGAGGTACCAACAAATTGCAGAAAAGTGAGGGACAGAACTCCACAGTGAGCGAAGGTTGTCTTCTTATGTAGCTAAAATCTCCCAGGTAGTTTCTCAGAGCTAGTCTCAGAAGAATAGATGAAAAGTCTGTCTGGGCATGGTGACAGCATTTAGTCTTTTCTCTCCTCCAAGCTTAATCTTTTTTGGTTATTTGATGAGATTCCTAGGGAAGGGGTTTTAAGATGCATTTCTTTTGGAAGAAGTTTCTACAGCCAGACAAGAGAACTTCCAGAGAGAACCTCTCCCTGTGCTTGGTGAGGAGGAGAAACAAGAGAAGATTATAAAGTCCTTGTTTCTGAGTCTGCTTCTAAGGTCTTTTAATTTCCGATAGTTCAAAGTGTTCAGCACGCTGCAGTGCCATACTTCGGAGTATTGTTTCCTGGGCCCCAACAAAGACATCATTCTTTGGACTCCTAGGGGCCTTAAACACACTGCCTGTAAACCTACCTTAGTGACTGCTTCATATGGTGCCTTCGGGCTACATAAACCCTCTCTCCTACAGTCCTCGCCACTTGTGTAAACCATACCTGTCCTTTCAGTTTCACCTTCCTTGTAAGATCCTGCCTTGAATGTCCTGGTGTAGCCATTCCTTAATCCACTGAGAATCCAAAGCATTCAGTACCAGTTCACTGGATACTTTTCTAGTGATATATTATATTCCTTCCCTCCCTTTCTCTCCCTTTCTCTCCCTTCACCTTTCTCTCTCCCTCCCTGCTTCTTCCTCTCTTGTTCTTTTTTTTCTGTTTGTCTTTCTTCCTAATCTTTTATTCCCAACTATGAGCCTGGTTTAGAAAGTCAAGTGGCACAACTCCTGTAAGTAAAGAGAATAGTGCCTTATTCCAGGGTTCTTACCCACTAGTCCTGTGCCACAGGATAATCACTTTTTATTGCTTTGTCTCTTCTGCCCTTTATCTTCACGTTTCTAAATAAAATGCATCTGTTACTTTTAGAATTTTTTCAATGTTGTAAATTGTCTTTTTATTTCCTTCCAACAAAGACTAGGATTTAGCTGTCTTATGCCAATGCTAATACACACACTTCATCCTTCCATATTATTTCCTTGATACATCTTAAAGCCAAGATTTGGTGTTTGCATTGTTATGTTTAAGTTAGATTTTTGTTCATATCAAGTCTTGTAAAACACATGGTAATATTTCTTTTCTTGTATAACTTTTTGTTTTTCCTGGATTTAATAATTTCATTTATTTGCTTGTGTCTATCATGAATGTGTCTATAATCTGTCTGACTGAACTCTAAACCCTATAAATGAATCATGCAGACTGGTTTTATGGTTTTCTTGGTGATATCCTTCCTGGAACCATCTGTTTTCTATTCTGATCTGAACTGATTGCTCTGCTAGCCTCAGTGCAGTTATTTTCCTGGGACTTTCCTTTATCTTCATCCTGGAAATTCCCTTAGCTTTTCTTCCATGTTGGATCCCAGTTCCTGAATCATTTGTCTTTTTTGATTTGGAGCCTTTGATTGGGAACACATATACCAGTATCGTCCCAGGAAAGTGAGTATGCCTGGGAATGGGTGGAGGGATGGATGATTGTTTTGAAATTTTGCTGCATGTCTAAAGATGTCTTTATTTTACACACATAATTGATTTATGATTTGGTTTGACATAGCATTTTATGTTGTTAATCACGTTCCCTTAAATTTCACAAGTTTTCTCCACTGAATTCTAAGCTTCCAGGGAGGCTATCTGTAATTCCAAAGGCATTTTAACGCTAATCTTTCTCTGCAAGCTTTTAAGATACTCTCTTTGTCTCAGGCTTTCCCACTGAGGGTTCTTCTCATTCATTGCAATACCTGCAAATGCATTTTTTAGAATTTGTGCTGCAAACTTTTATCAAGTTCTCACTATCTGCAGGAACTATCTGATAACTCATGTCTGGAGTACTATAAAATTTTCTTTTATTATTTCCTATTTTCTACCCTTCATTTTCTATCTTCTTAATTTATAGTGCTCCTATTATCTGTCTGTTGGCTATCAGATTTGATTCTCTAATCTTCTTACCTTTTCTCACCTATTTTAAATTTCAATTTCTTTTGAATAGTTATCCTCCTATTCAAGAGATTAATAAATTATCTTCTGTTCTTGTTTAAAGAATGCAACTTCTTAACTATCTGATTATATTAATTAAAGTTTTAAAGTTTTTTTCATTTATCTTGTTTCACATAATTTTTTTTTCTGTTTTGAATTTTACATTTTATAATAATAGCAGCGTGTCTCAAATGGATGGATGTTACTCCACTTTAGAGTATGGCTCTGGGAACTGCTAGTAAGCTACAAGAGACCAGTCTTGTTGTCTGCAATTATTTTCTCTAGGACTAATCAATTCTGTGAAGCTGGTCCTCCATTCTCCTGCCAGCCAGGATATAAAGCTAGCATCGTTCAATCAATCTTCAGGGGAATGAAAGAGAAAGAGTGGACCAGATGTCTCACCATTTAGAATGAAAATGATCACCCAGTGTCTTCATTTTCAGTGCTGGCCTCCCTTCCACGGTCAGTGTGTCTTGTGTCCACTTACGGAAATCTTGATGATAACGTCTTTCTTCTAGAGTCAAGGACAGACAGCTGCTCAGCTGTGTGGGATGACAGAAGGCATCTGAGGATGTAACTGCTCCCTACAAGGTTTCATTCCATTCATTTGGGTCAGCGGCCTCCCACACTCCTCCTTCTGAGCTACCTGGTGCTTCGAGTCTCTTGAGTGTTTTCAAGGTTTTGTGGTCTGTTCTTGGCTTCTTTTCATTAGGCGTGTACATTCCCAGGAAGTTCAAATCCATGTGAGTTATCACTTGGTGATGACTCATCTGCTGTTTTGTCTGCTCCTTGTCTCTATGTTCTTATCATTTGGGGTATTTTGGGAGATAAGCATATATGTTCAATTGGATGCATTTAATTTCAAGTCTATTTTACTGTTTCTAGCCATTTTTCCTTTGGTCAAAACATTTTATCTCCCCTCATTTTATTCTTCTTAGTCTCCAAGTACCCCAAAACAATGATCATGGCCTGCCATCGGTTTGTGAAGCTGGCAGCAAAGTCATGGCAGGACTGATTTTCAGGATAGAGGAACTGAGGAAGGTGACCTGACCTCAGCCTGGACTATGGCTATTGAGGTGGACTATGTAGGGGGTTGCTGAGCTGGGCTGGGGGCAAGAGGCAGCCAGATCAACCCAGACTGAAATTGCTCCAGACTGCTTGGAAAGGAAAAGACAAGCATTGTAGGGATCACCTGGACCTGGTCAGAAGATTCTCAGAAACCCTAAGGAGATCCTGTGATGACTGAGGTCACCAACTAAAAGGCAAGAATGATTTTAGTCTGCTGCATTCGTGTTACAGTTCAATGGTTTTCTAGAGTTGGGCCCCTAGGAAACTTGCTTAATTCTCTGAAACTCAGTGTGTTCAACTGCAAAATGAGGTCACTAGCCATACCTTCCTCCTAGAGTTGTGGAGATTAATCCTTTAATATATTAAATGACTAATATAGTTTCATGTAGTGACTCAAGAGAAAAATGACTCAAGAAAAAAATGGGCCAGGCATAGTGGCTCACGCCTGTAATCCCAGCACTTTGGGAGGCCAAAGCCAGGGGATCACCTGAGGTCAGGAGTTCGAGACCAACCTGACCAGCATGGAGAAACCCCATCTCCACTAAAAACACAAAATTAGCCTGGTGTGGTAACGTGTGCCTGTAATCTCAGCTACTTGGGAGGCTGAGGCAGGAAAACCACTTGAACCCAGAGGCAGAGGTTGTGGTGAGCCAAGATCGTGCCATTGCACTCCAGCCTGGGCAACAAGAGTGAAACTTCGTCTCAAAACAAACAAAAAAAAAAGTAAGAAAAAAAATGGTAGGGAGGACTAGCCTAATCATGCTTCATGTGTGACACATGGTAGGTCCTGTTAATAAACCTTTGTTAATTAGCTGAGTTTAATATGTTTAGAGCTAATCATTCTGAATTGAATTTTATAACCAGTTTTCTATGTTTGGCAAGAAAACTAACAGAAAACTGTTTTAGTTGTTGCTTTTAGCTGGAATAATTAGACACATAGCACTGCAATTGAAAAGATGTATACTTCCAAATCTCTTTCAGTAACACCGCCAGGTAGACAAATCATGACTGATTAACCAAGAGCTATGCTTTGTTTCGTCCAGTAACAATTCTGCCTCAGGCACGTTGGCACAGTCTTCCAGCGACTCTGACTGATCAGCAAAGAACCAAATGGCTGGTAATTTCTAATTTATAAACACTGCTTGACGTAGACAGTTGGGCATTCTGCCACACAGCTATGGCCTGAAATGGCCCAACCACTTTTCAGTGTGCTAAAAGCAATTTCAAGTGACTTAATAACTTTTTACCTAGCCCTCTGTTGGGGTCCACAGACACCATTGGATGGAGATGGCCACCAAGTGGCCTCAGGACAAGGGCTCAGATTATTGCTTCACAGGGTTTCCAGCTGAACAATGAGTATATTGTGAAGGTCCCATCTGTCAAAGTAATCAAGGTATAAAGAGGGAAATAATGCAATTAGACCTTTAAGACATATACATTTATTTCTGATTTTTCAAAACTGATCTCAATTTGGCAAAGCTTCCCTTGGCGAAGAAGTCAGAGATTGGCATTCTTTGATACAAACTGAAACCTTGCCTAAAATGAATCTCTGAGTACAAAGGAGAGAATACAGAGAAGCAACTAGTACCATTGAGTGAGGCATGGAAAAAATCCTGTATATAAACTAAGTGTTCCAATAAGACAGATAAATAACTAGCTTAGGTTCAGCACTATTTTCTTTTTTTAATGAAATATATCCATCTGCTAATGGCATGGAAGGTTATATACAGGAGAAAAAAAACCAAGGTAAGTCCCGATGATAAAAGGATACTGTCCCCTCTGGTTGCTGTGACCTCTAGCAGTGTCGCTGTTGGACTCCTGGTTCCCTCATCAGTTCCCTTCTATACTCAGGGGCTCATACAGAACTCACGCTCTCACTTTCAGCCTCCTTGTCAGCTACAGTCACGTTCTAGACCCCTGCTCTTTGAAACTGGTGGGATGCTCCTCCACCTTTCAGATGTTTTCTCTCTGCTCGCCCCAAAGTCATTCCTCACCTCTGCCGTCAACCGTCTATGCAGCAGTTAGACACAAGCCCCATTGCTTCAGAACAGCCATCCTCCCTTAGTGATTTGAGCCCAGACAGTCACACTCAGACTAGCCATCTTTGTACTCTGCCTGGAGCCACATTATTCTGGTTGCAATTTCCCCACAAAAGTTATTATCCTTCCTGAAGGAGAACTTTGCCTCCTCTCCTATCTTCCCCATTCCCTTAGACCAAGCTAAGCAAGACTTATTATCCGGGTGCTATGGCCTCTTCTTGCTTCTCTGGTGAATGAATTATTGGTTATTCGGGGCATCTACAACCTTGTCTGGATCTGAAAGGGCATCGAATGGAAGGCAGGCAGACACCCAGACATCCCTTAACAACTCTGAATGCCATTAGGCTGATGTCCTTCCTCCTGCAAGGTGCCTTAGAGCAAGGGCTCATCATCACTTGTCTAGACAAAAATCCTGATCTGTTTAATGAGTCTAGCCTTACAAGAACCTCAGATACAAGCAAGAGCATCACCCCAGGACCAGGCCTAAGAAATGTGTGTTTATAAACTGAATGAAATTCTTAGGCCATATTTTGTCCTACCAACACAAAGGCATAATGCTGAACTGAATATTGGTGAAATGTCCCTGAAGATAATTAGAGATAGCAGTAACTTTTGGGGTCCACTGTTGATTCCTCCTAACTTGTCCTTCATTTTTCTACCTTGATGATAGAAATAATCTCCTTGAGATAGAGAAGTGCTTGAGCAGTCCCAGTCACATCTGTAAGCTTTGGGCACTTAAAAACTGGGGTGATATTTACTATCGTCATAGTCCACTCTACCATACACAATAGAGACACCAAGGCTTCTCATTTTAAAGGAGGAATCCCTTTCCAGCATTGATGTCTTGAGGAAATAATACTGGAGAAAGTCGATTAACTAATGTTAGAGCTGGACTCTTAATGATCAATACCACCTTTGGCCACTTAGACTGCTGTTGCTTACGAGAGCTGAAGCAGACCTAGAAATTCAGACTTCGAGGGATTAGATCAAGTTTCAAGGGATTTCAAGTCTTCATCAGGTAAGAGCAGCCAACTAGGAAAGCATCACATCTATCAAGGTGGAATGGCCAGGACAATGGGATTACTCCAATTTTACACAGTTTCTGCCCTTACAACTTCAAGCCGCAGGTGAATGAAATGACCCAACGAAGCCAGCTCATCATTGAGCTCCTTCCCCAACCCTTTAAATCTAACTGGTTCACTCTTACATCATGGTGCAAAGAGCATTGAATCAAATTATAAATATCCAACTCATCTCAAATATTTGCCTAACACTCTCAGGTTTGCCACTTGACCTATTATTTCCAGTTCTTCAAGCCTCTGGCTGTTCCACCTCCCAAAATTTGGCTTTTAATCGTCTTGCTACTTAGCACTCCATTTGAACCTCATTAATTGGTTTTTAACCTCAAATCCCTGCTATACTCTTGGGATCACACAGGACTGTTTACCTGCATGTTTTGGCTTTCCAGAATAGCGACGCTCACTCACTCTACACCATTATGGCAAGGTCAGCTTCTTTAGCTCCTTTTCAAATTTTTGTTAGAAGAAAATGTGATTATCCATTAAATGCCTGTAGAAACATTGTCATATAAAATATTTTAACTGAATTTTTTTTTAAACTTTTGAGTTATGTGTATCCCCCTTCCAATCCAGGTACACAATGCCGTAAGCCAACCTAACTCATTTTTGAAGATTTCTATTAGACGTGCTGCTATTACGGCCTCCTATCTCTATATCCGCAGCTACATCCTCATGTTATTGACACTGAGCTAAGCAATCCATTAAAATGTATAAGCATACTCACAAAAAATTAATCCTCCTTTCATCCCTAATTCCTTCTTGCAAATGGATTGTCTGCCATATCTGTGTTTGGATCTGATTCTGATTCTTGGCCATTATTTTTCCTGGATTCAGTTAAAGTCACTTCTTCCCATTTCTGCCATTTTCTCCCACCTGACTATCCAGCTCCCTTTACATAGCAGTATGTTCTGAGACAATCTTTGGAGCTAATACCAAAAAATCTGTGTTTGCTTTAGAGGACAGAACTAAAAAGATAAGGTAAAATTGTAACAAAAATGTATCTTAATATAAGGAAAAGCTAGCCATGTGTGGTATCTGGCAATAAAGCTGGCTATCTCAGAAGTGATGAACTCAACAGCAATTAATATACTTAAGTCAAGGTTAAATGACTAACATGATAAAATATTATTTTTTGGAAAGAGATGTACTAGAGAACACCAAAGAGTCTCTCTATTTCTAATACCATATAAAAACAATACATTCAAATAACATTAAACTCAGTTTTGTCTGAGGCATCAAAGGCTGGGAGTAAATGGTGACTCTCACATTCCCAAGTGAGGTGAAGGAACAGACCCCCTGCAAAGGACACACTAACAGGTTGAAACTGGTTCTGCAAGCATAGGGAGCCAACCAGGAAAACAGAATTGTTGAGGAGGAAGGGATAACCCCATAAATGCCTCTGCCATAAATGCCAATGCTGAACACCATTCCCCTGCCTCCTCAAACCAACTCTAAGCTTTGAAGAGGGAGTTCTCCTTGTATCCTTATACCCAGGGAAATGTATAGAAATAAAGAATGGGGCCAGACAAAAGTTTCAGAAATTTAAAGGTGACAGAAGTCACTAAAGCTGCGTTTCTGATGACAGAGTAAGATGAGACAAGTCCTAGAAAGAGAGCTACACTTAGCAATAACAGGCTCAGTTTCCCCATGGGACAAATGAAGCTGTTCTTGAACCATCCTGAAAGAACCTCCATCCAAGAGGGTTGCCTGAATTGCAAGGGGACCTTAAAACTGACAATCCCTATGTGATGGAGTGCTAGGATCTAGGGCCTGAGGGAGGAATTGGGAAGATGACCCTGGAAGAAGCATTCAAGTATCAGCTAATACTCAGCCAATTAAAACATGCCACTATATGTGGAGGCCCTTGTGTGTTTTGAGGCTACATAGAATGGATTGCTTGGAATGATGGGGAGTTTGGGGAACTATCATTGGAGCCTTCGATTAGGACCAAACTTTGAAGGTCAGTCTAAATTGTATGATCTAAATCAATACGTGAATTCAGCATAGATATTAGACTGCGAAAGATCATGATGTCAGATGATTGGAAAATATATTCTTTCTTTGTCCCACTTATTTTCCTATTATGAAGGAGATTTTTCCCAAATTACATTAAACTGATGTCTATTGAGGTTTATTTCTTCACATTTTTCATATTCTTTCCTTTATCCTTGTACTCAGCTTTTTGCTTTCCATGTGTTTTTTTCTTTAATTCACCTGCATGAAGTCAGATTTAATGTTGTCTTCAGTGCTCAATGCTAATGTTACATTGCCTGCTAATATCATTCCTACCTCCTGATATAGTTAAACACAAGACGCTGACATATTTTATCACAGTCCTTATTTCAATTCTTATCCACCAAACTCAAACTTTCCATCTGATGTGATCTTTACTTCCTTAGAAATACATCTGATTTGATCATCAAATCATTTTACTTAAGCCTTTCAAAATTCAGTTAAAAAATCAATTCATCTATAATGCATACAATATTTCTATAGATTCAAAGTTATTATTCTAAAGGAAAAATTCCAGATTCGTTTTTGAAAACTATATCCATCCTAAAAAATTCCACTGTGCCTCACCTTACTTCCAAATTCTTTTGAATTTTTGTTTGAGCTGAGGCGCTTTCTTGAGATAGGGCTGGGTTTTGCAGAAGCTGTCCACTCTAGCAAATGTCTCAGCATTTCAAAATGTTAATTATAAGAGTAATTAGTTAGAAATGTTTTTGGCAACTTTCTAGCTCTGAAAGTGTTTTATAATAATAATTATTGGTGATATTAATAAACAATCATGGGAAGAATGAACAACTATAGGTATAAAACTATACTTTTCATTACACATTACTATTGTCTCTTAAGACTATTTTGCATATTTTCATTCGTTTACTTAATGCCAAAATCCTGGAACTGCTGTTGTGGGACATATACAAAGAAAGTACCTTGGGTCTCTGAGGTCTTTCCTGATTCATCAAAATGTATTAGGAAATAAAAGTGACTGTCTTGGCAAAGAGCCACAGAATTTTGCTGCATTTGTTTGTTTTCATTAACACAACTCATATTTGATGTAAAAACATATTTTATACAGTACTATTTAGTACCTTCATTTTACACAATGTCACAACTTAAATGTATTTTTAAAATAAGTATATATAGAAGGGTTTTATTTTTGTTTTCTGACTTTAAGAGTTGAGTGTGTGTGTGTTTGTATTGTGTGTGTGTGTTTTAAGAATTCCTTTAGGTCTGTTCAATTTATCTCATATTTTGTTTCTGTAACTTAAAACCACTAATTACTTTCTTGTTTATTGTTAAAATAGTTCAAATAAAATGCAAAAGCAAGAAATTGCACCTGATACTTGAAAGTTGCCATTCCTGACTTCATCTTTTTTCATGCCCATATTGGCTTTTCTCCCGGCCCATCCATTCCTTAATGTAAGCGTTATAAATTGCTCTAAAGTGCCATAAAGCATAATAAACATAAATCAATATTTATTGGTTAAAAACTTAAAAATTCTGATCCACCCCAGGTTGGTTATAGGTGTCCTGAGTCTATCATGTCGATTGGTTATTTCATCTTACCAGAAGTCACTTCTGGTCACAAGAATGCCTCCCTTTTTGTTTTTCTCTCTGACCCTTGTCCTCTGGACACTTGCAGTGACACATCAGGATGGATTGTGGGGAAGATATCATCCAGCAGCCTTAGAAAAGCCCCATTATTTTTCCTTTTGGCCTCTGATCCTGGCAACTTTGGAGGAGTGGAGTGACATTCTCAGACAAAGTCAGACCGCAGACTGGCAATATGTCAGGCTCATCTGAGGCAAATTCCAGTTTGTCATGGGGAAAAAAAAATGTTCATTTTCTTCTGAGATTCAAAGAATTAAGCAAAAGCCCACTCTTTTCCTTCTGGTTTTTGCAAATGTGTCATCTAATCTAAATGGAACACCTGCAGGCAGCTTAATGACAAAAATGACACATTTGAATTCTGCTATCTTTGGAATTTTTTAATATGATCATATGCTGCACCCTTGAGTAGAAAACCACATCCCTCTCCTGAAAATGACAGCTTGCCCCCACAGCCAACTGATCCTATTTATGTGGCATTGTTGTTATTTATTCCCATTGCAAAGGGAATGATTGAATGGCTTTGTGGTTTCTCCCAAGACATCGTAGAGCTATATAGTATGAAATCTGCAAGCTCAGGTGATCATCTTTCTTGAGAAGATTTTCACAGGTGGCTCTTTGGAAATTGCATGAAAAGGTTGGCAGGACATTACAGAAAGTGATTTTATTAAGCTTACTGACTCCCAGCTCACTTTTCATACTAATTGTGATCCAGAGCAAGCGGAAGACAGACTTCCTTCTCCCTAAAACCTCACTCCGCTCTAGGGGAAGGCAGGCTCTCCCTGGGTATAAGAAGCAGTTTTTGCCTGAGGAAGACATAACTGCCTAGACTGCGTTTCTTGGGAATGGGATGCGGAGAATGAGATGGACTCCAATCCCCCAGTTATCTCCCTCCCATCTGTTCCAGTCTCAAACACTGTCATTGGCATTCTTTCCTTAGGATTTGGAAAATTTTTAAATCAATCAAAAAATAAACAATCCTTAAATATGTAAAAAGAAGCTCAGCTGTACTCATATGGGCAATATAAATAGAAAAGATCCTCAGATATCATTTTTTTTACTAATGATATTGGCCAAACAAAATTTAATATGAGAAGGTTTTGTTATATCATCATTGGTGGTACAAACCTCGCAGAGGGGAATTAGAAGTAGCTATCAAACTTACAAATGAAATTGCTCTTGGATTTCAGTAATTCCAATATTGAGACTTGATCCTATTTTAAAAAACCTGTAAATATGAATGACAAATTTATAAAATTATTTATTGCAGAGCTCTGTAAATATCAAAAATTCAAAACAACTTAGATTTCTTCACTAAGGGACTGGTTAAATTAACCATGGTATATCCATACAATGGACTGTTATATAGTAGTATAAAAGAAAGAGGCAGCTCTTTATATACTGGAAATATCTCTAGAATGTATCTTTAAATGGAAAAATAAAGATGTAAAACAGTACATATATGTTAATATATGTATACATAAAAAAGGCAAAAAATTATATTTATTCTTGCTTTCTATTTGCATAAAAATATACTTAAAATAAACGTTAAGAGCTAGTAACAGGGGTTACCTGTGGGGAGTGATGACAGGAACCAAACTGATAAGATTGGAGAGAAGAGTAAGAATTCCCAAGGTATAATATTTTGATTTTTGAGCTATGTGAATGTCTAACTGTTCAAAACATTTAAAAAATTATGTCATATATTTATTTTGTAAAACATTTTATTGTGGTAAAACATGTACAACAAAATTTGCCTCTGTAACTATTTTTAAGTTGACAAGTGGCATTAATTACATCCACCATGTTGTGTAATTCTCACCGCTTTCCATTTCCAAATATTTTCACCAACCTAAACAGAAACTCTGTACTCATTAAGCAATAAATTTCTGTTCTCCACTCTCCCCATCCCCTAGTAAACACTGATGTACTTTCCATTTCTATGAATCTGCCTACTTTAGAGAGATTTCATATTAGTGGAATCATACAATAATTGTCATTTTGTGACTGGCTAATTTCATTTAGCATAATGTCTTCAAGGTTCATCCATGTTGTAGCATGTATCAGGACTCCATTCCTTTTTATGACTAATATTTTATGGTATGTACATAAAACATTTTGTTTGTCTTTTCATCTGTAGATGGACATCAGGGTTATTTCCACCTTTTGACTATTGGGAATAATATTTCAATACACACTAGCATATGAATACCTGTTTGAGCCTCTGTTTTCAATTATTTTTGTTATTTACTTAGGAGTGATTTGCTGTGCCACGTGGTAATTCCATATGTAGCTTTTTGAGGAACTTCCAAACCATTTTCCATAGCAGCTATCCCCTTTTACATTTCTACCAGCAATATATGAGGGTTCCAGTTTCTCTACACCCTCACCAACACTTGTTATTTTCTGCTATTTTGATTATAGCCATCCTAATGGGTATGGAGTAATATCTCATTGAATTGATCTACTCAAAATGTTTAAATTGATAAGAAAGCTACTCATAATATCCTCTATTAAAATGTAATAGACAACATTGATGACTCCTGCCTGTAATCCCAGCACTTTGGGAAGCTGAGATGGGAGGATCACTAAAGCTCAGGAATATAATACCAGGCTCCACCTCCACAAAAAATACAAAAATTAGCCAGTTGTGATGGTGTGCACCTGTGGTCCCAGCTACTTGGGAGGCTGAGGTAGGAGAATTGCTTGAGCCTAGGCGGTGGAGGTTGCATTGATCCAAAATTGTACCACTGCACTCCATCCTGGGTGACAGAATGAGACCCTGTCTCCAAAAAAACAACAAAAAAGAAGTAATACCATGAAGATCGTGAAGAAACACCACCTCAGAAACACCACCTCAAATTTGTTACTAAATCAACAAGTTGGCTAACATTTAGTAAACCTCAAGTTGCTAAGGGGCTGGCACTGGGTAGACCCTATCCTCTGAGTGTACATAAAAGCCACTTGTAACTATAGTTCTTATTAGTGAATGTCTATCAACTACTAGCCACTTTATGCCATTATTTTCCCCTGAAAGTTCTCTGAGGTAGATATTTTTGTCCCTCTTTTATAGATGAGGAAGCTGAAGGCCTTCTAGAATAAGAAAGCCAAAGTCAAACTGCTGGTAAATGGCAATGCCAGGATTTGAGTCAAAGTTATCTTTACATCTGGACCTTTTTCCACACAAAACAAGGCCTTTAGGTTCAAGTCTTCTCCTTTCTTTCTGATTCGATACTGTGGCATCTGAGCTAGTTTGCACCATTTTCTCTGAAATTTCAGGCTCACAAGACACCACCAAAAAGACACAGATCTTTCTATCAGCTTGGCATCTGGAGCTTTCTCCTTTCTCTGGGACCTGCAGCCAAATGGCAGGTTCCTTCAAAGAAGGAAGTAACCTGTAATGCACAAGAGACAGGATGACTGCTCTGCTAATCTGAACTGGGATCTGACAGGAGAAAGGTGAGCAGATCCAATGGCCAGAGCTTTCCATCCATGATCTGACAAGTGGAATGAAGACGCTGTGCTCAGAGTAAGGCATGACAGACAAAGAAGTGGTCAACCGCTTCTTTATGTCATGCCTTACTCTGAGCACAGTGCCCTCATCTGCGAATAGCTGCTGCCAAAATGCCGGATGAAGTGGCCTAACCCACCTAGGAGAGTCTACCGAAAAGCTCACCAATTACCTCTTCACCAGATCTATGTGTGAGTGGGTTTGTTAGCAAGACCCATCTGCACACACAGAAATATGAAGTCCTGGGAAATTCACGATCTTGCCATCTGTGCTGAATTCTTTTCCCATACAAACACAAAACACTTCTTTCACCACTTCGATACAACACAGAGAAGATTTTAATATAATATATTACAATAGGATATATTACAACGGCAGCATTTCACCTGGAGAGCAGTGTGTCAAAACGAAATATCAATTACTCCAAAATGAATTTGCATCCTTTGAATGGTGATGTAAAAATAATCTTAAATATTTTTTGGCCCAATTTATGAGAAAATCTTTACATATATATATATGTGTATATATATATACATATATGTATATATGAAAACTACTCATTCAGGGAAAACATTACAATTATGTTGTATTAGTCTGTTCTCATACTACTAATAAAGACATACCCAAGAGTGGGTAATTCTTGTAGGAAAGGGGTTTAATTAGCTCAAAGTTTGGCATGGCTAGGGAGGCCTCTGTACACTTACAATCATGGTGGAAGGGGAAGCAAACACGTCCTTCTTCACATGATGGCAGGAAGGAGAAGAATGGGCGCCCAGCGAAGGGAGAAACCCCTTATAAAATCATCGGCTCTCATGAGAATTAACTTACTCTTGTGAGAACAGGATGGGAGAAACCACCTCCATGATTCAATTATCTCTAACTGGTCCCTCCCACAACATGTGGGGATTATGGGAACTATAATTCAAGACGAGATTTGGGTGGGGACACAGACAAACCATATCATCTGTCTTGGTAGACTGTTAATTTGAGCTCAAAGGGAAGGTCAAAAGGAAGTGAGAGCTGGCACCTATTGGGAAGATCTAGAATACATGTTCCACTCTGCTTTGTCCTTTTTTCTACTTGGAGCAGTGTGACTGTTCACCCAACCCGGAACTCTGCAGGAGCCTGCTCTTGCCTCTTTTATTTTAGGTTTAATTATTTTTAAAATTTTATTATAAGTAGTAAAAATAAAATGTGAAATTCTTTTCACTGTAAACTTTGAATAGAGAAAAAATGAATTCCCCTTACTTCTCCCCAATCTTTCCTTCCACATAGATTTTCTTTTTCTTTCTCTCTCCTTCTCTCTCCTTCTTTCTCTCATTTTTGACAGTCTCACTCTGTTGCCAGGCTGAAGTGAGTGGTGCCATCTAAACTCTGCAACCTCCGCCTCCAGGGTTCAAGTGATTCTCCTGCCTCAGCCTCCCAAGTAGCTGGGACTACAGGCGTGCACCATCACACCCAGCTAATTTTTGTATTTTTAGTAGAGATGGGGTTTCACCATGTTAGCCAGGATGGTCTTGATCTCTTGACCTTGTGATCCACCCACCTTGGGCTCCCAAAGTGCTGGGATTACAGATGTGAGCCACCATGCCATCCCTGAATATTTTCTATTACTAAATCCTTGTGTATTCTTCAAGGTCTTTTAATAAACACATTAGTACATTACAACTCAGCTTTTTAATCAGGAAACATCTATTCAACAAATATTTTTTGAACAATTACTATTTAGAAGACTTTAGGTTATGCACAGACGATATGGAAAGATTAAGTCATAATATATTAAAGACTTTTACCAGGAAGTTTGCCAGGAGTTCATTTTTGGTACTGTATTTAATCTGCACAACAACCCTGAAAAAAATGTACTACTATATCAATGAGAAAGCTGAAACTCAGCAAAGCTAAGTAATTTCCCAAAGGTCACTTAGATGATAGAATGTAGAGCCCAGATTCAAACTGAGGGCTGGCTCTCTCGAGTACCTAGTCTTAACAACACAGCACAGCAATGTACTAAAATAATTGTCAGCCTTTTGTCCACTATGTAAGACCTTCTTCTCAGGACTTCACATAGATTGGCTCATTTAATGTTCATGGCAACCTGAATGCAGACTATTATGCTCATTTTACAGATGAAGATACTGAGGCACAGTGAGGTTAATTACTGTACCAAGATTATGCTAGTTATAAGTGCAGAACTGGGACTGGAATCCAGACAGTCTGGTTCCATAGCTGCTTCTCCTGACTCCCATATTATATAGGAGTCATTCCAAAGTTATGTGCATAGATGAAGATTCATGCTTGAGTACTATGCAGCTCTTTGTCTCATTTGCTTAGAGTTTTAAACAACATTGAAAAATGCTTAGTTATATTGTAACAAAAATATAGAATTGCATATATGATATGAGTCTAATTATATTAACTATATATAGCAAAAAAAATTTGTGAGAAATTGATTGGTTTTGGTTCTTCCTGATATAGAGTATTTTTGTTCTTGTTGTTGTTGTTATTTCAAGAAAGTCACCCATCCTCTGTATTTCCATATCTCATTGGAGACTTTCATATCTCTTTGTTCTACTTGTAACAGTGTGCCTGTCCACCCAACCCAGGACTCTCTCTTACTTCTTTTTTTTTAGGTTTAATTATTTTTAAAATTTTATCATGACTATAATAAGATTATTATGGGCATAATAATAATGGAAGGGTACGAAGTAGAAGTTGCCTGACACTCCACAGATGCCATGCTCGCCTCCACCCCAGCCTCCTAGAAGAGACTGTGCTAAGTGGGGGTGTGGAGGGATGACTGGGACGCCAGTGTTTTTGGAGTGAAAAAGTGGAAACAGGAGAATTAGCAATGGAGAGGTTAGGAGCTTCTCCCATCACTGTGAAGTGGTTGAGAATTTTTTTTTCCCTTCAGTTCCCTCAGTTAATAGAGACCAATGTCCTTCTACATGGTGACAGCCAGCTTACTAGTAATAGAGCTTTTGGAGGAATAGTGCAAGTGTGTGGTGCCCTCTCACAGGTTTTGGAAGGAAATGATAGAATATTAAAAAATCATGGACTGAGAGCCCATATCAAAGGTTCCTACACCTGGGTTTAAAAAGTTGGAGAATTGTGGTGACCAGTGTGGAATGCAGGGGCATGGTCTTTTTCAGAATTCAACTGCAGAAAACCATACATGACTCTTGAAAGATGTCCTGTCTACTCAATCTCCTTCCAAGATGGGAGTTAATAATTACTGATATTTTCCTTCAACTCAGCTGGTAAGGACTTCAGTTTAATTTGATTTAAAAACAAGAAGGAAAGTGACATTCCACATAGAGAAAAGGCACAGGAAAATCCCAACAATTGTCTTCAGATAGTAGAATGGTGGATGATTTTTTTTCTTTATAATTTTATATATTTTTAAGTTTTCTATGATTCTCGCTTTCTACTTACAAAATCATAAAACCAATTACTTTATTTAAACTCTTATTAGTTATATCACTTCCCCATCCATCTGTCTTAGTTATGCTTTATTTTCATCTAGACATTTTTACACTGCAAATGTTTGTTACAAGTAGGACAGCTATGATTTTTCTCTAGAATCCAATCCTAGAATTTGCATTTAGATATATGTAAATTAAAACAATTTAGGCCAACATCATTCTATATCCTACTTTTAAAAGAATTTTTGAAAACTAAAGGGGTTTCATCAGTTCGTTCTATGCCATCCTTTAAATTCAGGATCAGGAACATGACAGGCAGCATGGGCCAAGACAGAGTCATGAAGAAATGAAGCCACACCCTGAACAATGCTCCTACAAATGGTGATTTTTGGCAATGAATTAAAACTTAAAAAATGGAAGTGGGCCAAATGTACAGGCCTAGAAAAGAACCCCATGAGCTGCTTGCAGAATAACAGCAACCACCTTGCAGTTTCTGCTTGAGCCAGTCACTGGTTTACCGTTGTAGTTATTCACTTCGATTAAATGTGAACTGATACCAAAAATAGAGGCACTGTGTCAGGTTACATTATCCCAGACTATAGCAAGTGTACTATAATCCTACATAAAAACGAGTACTCTTTAAGGACCATCTCGAGACATATCTATCCTTAAACAGTCCCCAAGGCTTTAGCACCACGGGTGTTAATTTCAGGTACAATTCCTAGGTGTTCCCTATGTTTGTCTCATATATGTGAGACTCTCAGAGGAATTCCAGTTGCTTGACAGCAATTTTTTCTGTATCTCCTAGTCCCACCTGTAATTTGCATTTTAGTTTTTTTTTTTTTTTGCAAGAACTCACTCTTTTCCCTCAAGCCATTCCACTGTGTTTTTGCGTTTATTGTCCCATTGTAATTTCGGCTGAGTAAATGCAGCCTGGGTCTTAACAAAAAGTCTTGCATGATTTCTTTGAACCTGTTTGCAAGCCTCCCTCAGGTTTCTCAGCACCCCTTAGAGGTATGTTCAGAGAAATGCTTGCTACTTATGGCTTTAGATCTGAATCTCCTTTCTCAGCCCGTCTCTGCTACATGTGCTCCTTGGTTGTCATCTCTTTCTAACCCATCTCTCCAAGCAATGGAAGAAGAGTACATCCTCTTACCAACTTCCTTACTCTCCAACAAATCAACTTTTCGCATCTCCGTTCTTCACCACTCATAAAGTTCATTAAACATTTATTGAGTAACCAACCCCCTTATGTTGTCACTATTTCAGGTACACAGAGGTGAATAAAATGAAATGTTTGCTCATAAGGAATCTACTTTAGTGGGTGTATTTATTTCCTAGGGCTGCAGTAACAAAATGCATGACTTAGAACAACATAAATATATTGTCTCATAGTTTTGATGGTTAAAAGTCTGAAAGCAAAATCAAGGCATCAGTTGGGTTTGTTTCCTCTGAAGGCTGTGAGGGAGAATCTATTCCAGCCCTCTCTCATAGCTTCTGGTAGCCTCAGGCACTCTCTGGTCCGCAGACTGTGTTCTCCCTACACACTGAGCCTTCACAATGTCTTCCCTGTATGAGCATCTTGTTCAGATTTCCCAGTTAAGAGCCCACCCTACACCACTATGACCTCATCTTAACTAATTACATCAGCAACATCCCTATTTCCAAATAAGGTCATATTCTGAGGTTCTGGGGGTTAACCTCAAAATAGGAACTTTGGGGCAACTCGCTTCAACCCAAAACAGTAGGTAAAAATGCATACGCATGTAATTAACTGGAATAAAATATGAAAAGCTGAATACTAATGATAAGCACTAAATGCTAGCAAAGCACAAAAAAGGAGTGTTACTTTGTGATTGGGGTAGACTGGGTAGAGATGGCAAAATGAAGCTCTTGAAGTTCAAATGACAGTGCTGACATTTGAACAGCACTGTCAAGGATTCTCCTGGTGTTGCTGCCACAGAGCAGAGAAGAATGTCCGGCTGTTGCCGAGCATGTGAAAGCCTTGCCTTACTCAGGGCTCGTTAAGGCACCCCTTCGACCCACTTCTGAGTTCCCCACAGAGGAAATGGTTTCCCCTTAGCATGAGCCATACATCTAATATCAGAGTATCAGAGTCTACTGTACTTATCAGATTTATTAGATAAAATCACCTGAGGGCGGAAGTACCAATAAGTATGAGTAATTAAAACACTGAGCAGCAATATTATTAAAGGTATATTAAAATCAATGACATCCATTTGAAAAGATATATTTCACACCCTGTCCTCCACAGTGGGAGACGTGGCTGAGCAGAAACAGGTCAAGCAGGGAGTATTGTTAATGAAAGTCCTCGTGGAAAAGGCTGCCTGTGACAAAATGAGTTAAAATCTTTATTGTGTCTTGACAGCCCACATGAATCTATGATGATGATAAATGTTCTCATTTAGAACTTTTTCTTTTCCTGAGATATTTTACGTGTTATCTCCAATTTGCTTTGAATTTCTCAAAAGACATATGTTCACAGAAAAAAGTCTCTGCTTGCTTTTCATTAAGTAAGATCTTATCAGGCTGTTTGCATGTGGCATCACGTTTGAACTATTAATCTTATGACAGGATATTAAAAAGAGGGGAGGGGGATTCCTTAACAGGTTGAGGGCCATTACACTTGAGAAACAGCCCTCAGCACCCAGGAACAAGAACCAGCCCAGGAATTGCAACTGCAATGACTAATAAGACTTTCCTGAAGCTAATACTTTAGGCAAAAAGGTTGCTTCTTAGGAGGGTGTACACTGGACAGAGGAAGTTAAAATGACTTAGGTGCCGCTGGGCTGGACTGTGGTGCTGCTGGATCATTGACCTGCAGGATCAGGGTGAGGCACCAGGGAATGATTGTTAATCAGATTGGTGTCAAGCCATTGTTAACTCTCAGTGACATTAAGGCTTCTCTGAAATTGAGGCACAAACTAGTGGGGCAAAACACAGATCTAGATTAAAAGGAAGAATAATTCTCTATCCTTACTATGTCAAGTCTATAAAGTACCAGAAACACAATCACGTGAGTGTACACTCAAACACACAAGACAGACACAAAAACAACACTCTAAGAAACCAATAGGAAACGAGCTTAAGAGAAAGCTTTGGGGAGAAGTAAGGTCTTGGTGACTTTCTAGGCCATAAGATTGGAATAAGACTTTGACGTTTGTTCCAACAGTAGTGAGAATCTTTGATAGATTTTGAGCCAAGAAAATACACAATCAAATTTGCATTTTTCAAAGGTTATTTTGACAGTGGTATGGATAATAGATTTAAAATATGGCAAGAGAAAGTCAGAATGCTACAGAAGTCCAGATGACCACCTTGGCCTATGGTTGACCTATGGAAATAATGAAAGTATTTAAATTCCAGGAGTATTTTGAAGTTCAAATTAAAGGATTTGATGATGGCTTAACTATTAGGAATAGGAAAGAGGAGGATATCAAGGGAGACTTCCAGTTTTCTAGGTGTACAACCAGACCAATGGTAGGGAATGGGGCAGAAATAGGGATAGCAGACATGGTGGGAGAGGTTGTGAGTTGGATTTTGGACATATTGGGTTTGCAATGCCTATGAAGTGTCTAAGCAGGGATGTTAAGTTGGTTGTTTCTATCTGATGGTTAGTAAATGCCATAAAGTAGCCTGGTATGTGATCTACATTATACTGTCTAGATAACTCTCATTCATTTTTCTAAGTCTTCAATTTTTCTTAAAAAAATTTTAAACATTTTTCACTTGGATAAAATAGAAAATCTTTTTATTAAGTCAAATTTATAAAGTAAGTTGATTCAAAATATCCTGAGCTTCTTTCTCCCTTTACTATCCAGGAAAAGAGCTGTCATTTGAAGGTCAAGGGTTTCTCAGACCACCAGAAGAGTTAGCAAAACCAGGCCAATGTTGACGAAGGCCTAAGAAAAATTAGGTTTATCATCAGTAGAGAATATGTGTGTTCTTGTTATTTGTTAACCATTTCTTTCTCTTCTTCTCCAGGTTATCGCATTTGATATCTCCATTTAGTGGAATACAGAATGTGGCCACATGCTACTCTTGTACCAATGTCAGGATAATGCATGTATTAGGACCCCTTAATGGAGGAGAAATATGTCCATACCATGCTTCTTCCAACTAGCAAGAGAAATGGCTCCAAATTTTCCTTACTATTATTCCGAATTGCTCTATGAAGTAAATGTCAAGTATTTTATTTCCATTTCCCTAAAATAGAGGATGGGTTGCTAGAGAAAATGCCTAATCCAGTCATAAAGCATTTCCAGAGGGAGGACACAGTGAATAAAAATGTTAATTCCTGTCTTGTTGAACAAGCTCTCATGGCAGCTCCAGGGGGGCGGGGTAGTAAAATTTATACTTCTACAGGGACAGCTCTAGAATATGGCATCAGCATGGGATGGAAAGCAGCCCTGGGAAACTGAGCATAGTGTAGTTGCCTGCTACCCTTCACTTAGCTGAATAGTTTGTCTCTGTTGTGCCTAGGAGGTTTGCACCTCATCGGGTGGGAGGCGGTGCAATCAGGTAAGAATGTTCTTTACTTACTCCTTTGTCAGAAAAAGGATGACTGTAGTGTGTGGGCTGGAGTGGAGTGGAACTGAGTTTAAACCTTGCAGTAACATGAAATTAAAGACTAGATATTAACAATGGCTTTGCCCTCTGAGTTGCCATGGGCTGAGAGGGACAGCTGGACAGCTAGAGGGATTCCAGAGGAACTTGGCAGGAAGAGCAGTGCAAGCCTCCTTACTGCCTCAAAGAACACAGAAGTCTGTAGGAGCACATCAGACACCAGTAACACAGGATTTATCCCAGTATTCATTTTTTCTGATTCTCAGTTTTCTTATCCATGAAATAGATTCAATAATAGATGCTTTATGAAGTTTTTGTGAAGATTAAATGAGGTGAAAAATGCAAAATGCTAGAGGAGCACTTACAGGAACGCTATACGTGAAAAATTGTTGTTATTACTGATAAATGAAAATAAAGGATGCATTAGGGACTGTTAAGAAATTGTTACAGAAAACATTTTTATTAGTCATTGTACTAAATAGATAAAGAAAATGATTCTCATGTAAAGGAAATTTTCTATTTAAACTTTGTATTTAAATTTAAATGTTCTATTTAAAGTGAAAAAATTACAATGTTTCTGCCTTTTATAGTGAGAAATAATAAGTCATGTTAGTGGAAGAATAAATCAAAAATATTTCCTTACCTACAATAACTGATGAGTCTAGAAGCCACATCTAAGAATCTGTGATCATGTTTAAGGAAAGATGACAATGTGAAGACCTTGAATATTGCCTTAGTTTTGCAAAAGACCATGCAACAGCTTTCTGATTAGGTCAAGAAAAGTCCCCAGAGAAGGTCTTACGGAGGAAGAAAGAGGACAAGAAAACTGGATATAACCTAAGCCAAAATTTCTACATGGAAATATCCTTATAGAACAAGACAACATACTGTGAGGGGCAGCAGGGTAGACTGTTCTGTGTGATGGTCTTTGTTGCATACTCTCTTCACTTAGTCAATCAAAACCCAAAAATCTCTTTGTAAACACCTCTCATTTTTACTGTCCATGTGGAAAAGCTCAGAGCCTTCATTTGGCCTAAGTGACTTCCTAACCACTTTACAGCCTATTCAAGTCCACTTTGTAATATTGCACATGTTGGAAATGGAACTGGTGCTTATGACTCCTAGAAGTAAGAATTTTAATGAAGATTCTAAAAACTTTATCTTGTCCCTGTGATGGTGCAGATTGAAAATAAGTTCAATTCCTGACACCTCTATACTGAACTTCGTTGCTGTTGTTTTTATTTTTCCTTTTGATAAGAAATTAAAGACTAATTTCATCTTTACAAAGGAAGATGCCAGTTTATTCCTTGTAGACACCCTTTCTCTTAGTAAAACAACTCTGATTTTTATAGCTGGGCATCTTGCCACCCTGTTAAAGATACATTTTTATTGCAGCTAAATAAGGCCAAGTGACTATGCTCTTGCCAATAAGATGTAAACTGAAGTGTAGCATGATACTTTTGGAAAGTCTCTTTAAAAAGCATAATCTCTTTTGTATTTGTCCCTTTGTCTTCCTGTTACTTGAAATGTGCATGTAATGGCAGGCACTTCTGTAAGGATTTTGGACCATGAATTGTCTTTGATAGAAACGAAGGAAAGGAGAGCAATAGAATTAAAGGGTTGGGGATTCCAGATGCTGTAGAACTACTATGCCCATATTGTACCACAGTATTAATTATAGTAAAGGTCATGCTTCTTTGGAAAAAAAAAGAGTCCCTTGACATGATGGCTCAGACAGGTTAGGAAGACTGTGCTTCTCAAAATCAGCTGGGGATTCAGACTTGCTGAGCCCTCTGCCATCCTCAATGCATGGCTTCCAGATTGCTTTAGCCTTTATCATTTGAAGCCAGTAGGAAGCAAACAGAACATCAAAGCACATACTCAATGAACAAAGCATCCATCACTTCTGCTCACATCATTTTGGTGACTTCATAGTCTTCTTGGTCACACTTGAATGCTGGGGAATCTAAGCAGTATAGTCCAACTGGACAATCAGTTACTATGTCCAGGAACTTTATTAAGATAGAAAGACAGAATGCTTACTCGTGACCAAAGCTGTAGGTCTTCACATTTTATCCATCTGATAAAAAAATTTTGCTTTTCTCTTGTTTAGCTTACTACATGTTGGGCCTTTATTATTTATAGTTGAACATAATCTTCATTGATATACCCCTTAGTTTTTTCAATGAACCTCACCTGTAAATCATTGATTGAATTATTAGGTAAGTGCTAAATAATCTTCCAGCTGTAAAATTCTAAGAATAATTAAAACTTCCTTTCTTACCATACTTAGTGAGCAACTTACAGGTTAAAAAACAAGCCCAAAGAGATTATTTTCTGCAGAGCGTTTTGATGCAGTAGAGCACCCACTTCCAGAAGGCCCATCATAAACTGTCATCTAGTGAAAGTGATGAGAAAGTTAGAGTGGTTGGGAGTCAGTCTTGTCAGGAGCTGGAACAGGTGAAGCCCTCATCAGTGAAACATCTTCATAGATGTAGCCACTCAGATTTCCCACCACAAAGAATAGCAGCGGTTAAAAAAGCAGGTTGGAGAGTTTGTTTTGTTCAGCAATACGTCGTTCTCTTACCTATCCCAGAAAGCTTTACTCCTGTAGGATAAAAGATTTATGATAGTTGAAATACTTTTATCTTTGCAGGAGACTGACAACTTAAGCCAAAAAGACTTAAGTAAGGTATGGCAAATATCTAGAGTTATATTTGCTTGAAGAGAGAGAGCAAGTTGCTTGGGTAAGAGCTTGATTCCTGGTTCAAATGATGTCAACAGATCCATTTCTTGGTTCTGTTTCTGAGTTGGCTCCATTTATAGGTGAGCCAGATTTAGGCCCCTAGCAGCACAAAAGAGAGAGTTTGCTTCCCCATTCAGAGTCCCGGAATTATGCCTCATTGTTCTGATTGCACAGACTTGTCATACAACCCTGACGTTAAAACCCAAACACGATGACCAAGAAGTGGAACAAGCAGGTTGACTTAACGTTGCACACCAAACCCTTGTAGATTGAGAGAGAGTTAGCTTCATGCCAAGTACAGAAGCTGAATGTGGGGAAGTCAGGACACTGTGTTCTAAAAACAGAGAATAGATAATGAGTGAAACCTCCATATATTCCCTTTGTTTTGTCCAAAATGTGACACCTCAAAGGGAGACAGTTCAAGGTCTCATTTAATTAATGTATCCATATTCAAATCTAAAATCTCTGAGTGATGTGCATCCAGTGAGATTAGGATGCAGGTTCCCATGGTTCACTGACCCATGGCTAATAAGGAAGTTTAACCATCCCTACATAACCGGTGTGCAATGGGGAGAAAGGACCCAGTACCTATAACCAAAGCACACATAGAAAGGATGAGGGTGCGGGCTGGAAAACAATGCACACTGAATCCTACTTCACAGTACGCACCTATCCCATGGTCAGGAAAAGCGATGACTCACTACCCTGGAGAGACAACATCCTTTGGTCAGTCAGCGTGTCTGACCTTGGCTCTGTCCTCTTAAATCATTGCCTTTTGCCATTTTTTTTTTCCCCATAGCTCCTGCTTCTGGTCTGTGGAAGTATCCCCTTTGAGTATTATCCTACTTAGGAAACGGGTAGTAAGGATGATATCCTTTGGGGAGCTACACCTCTTTTTGAAGCCCACTTCATTCTGGTATATGTCAGGAGCCTGAGAATTATTTTAGATGTTGACCAGAAGCCTTTGGTGACTTATCTCCTCATCTCAGAAATTTCACATTCTAGGCTCAAGATTTTGTAATACCACATTCCAGAAGTTAATTTTAATACATTTAGTGCTGTTTTACTTGAAAATAATAAAAAGTTCAAATCAACCTGGCTTAAGCAGAAGGGGGATTTTTTGATGTAGGTAACCGAGAAGTCCAGGAATAGCACTGGCTTCAGGTAGAACTTGGTTTCAGCTGTGCACCACGCACAGCCTGTTGATCTGCTTCCACCAGGTCTATTTCATTCTCAGACTCCCAATAGTGGCCACTGGCATCTTCAAACTCATACCAGAGTAGAGCCTTGTAGGTTTTGTTTCTCTGAATTAAATCAAGATAATTTTGCTACCAGAAAAGTAAACCTATTCTAGATAGCACAAAACAAACAAACAAACAACCCCATCATACAAATCTAGTTAATGTGTGCGTAGAATGGTGGAGATTGTTCATGCTTCCTCACATTCCACATTGGAGATGAAACCTATAAATCTAGATTCCCTGAGATAGAAAACATGGAGTTTAGTCTAGCTCTAAACAGCTGAGCAGAGGCTGCAGTGCAGGAAAAAATATTGCCTAAATAACTTGTATTTATGGCTTTGTTCCTGTGAATACTTTTTGTTCCTGAGAATTGGAAGAAAGAAAATGTACATCGGAGCAGTAAACAACATGGTGTCTGAGATGATAGTAGCTGAGTAGCACCTCTCTGACATGCTCTGATGGTTAATTTGATAGGTCAACTTGGCTAAGCCATGATACCCAGAAATTTGGTCAAATACTCATCCAGATGTTGTTTGAAGGTATTATTTTTAGATGACATTAACATTTGGGTCAGTAGATGATCAGTGAAGCAAAGAATCATCTGTAATGTGAATGGGCCTCATCCTATTAACTGAAGGCCTTAAGAGGAAGATACTGAGTAAGGTCCCTCTAGGAAGAGGGAATTTCTCCCCCAGGCTGTATTTAAACATGAACTGTAACATCAGTTTTTCCCTAGGTCTCCAGCCTGCTGGTCAACCCTTGCAGATTTGTTTTTTTGGACTTGCCAGACTCTATAGTCATGTGAGCCAATTCCTTAAAATAAATAACTCTCAGCCAAGGTGGGCGGCTCGTGAGGTCAGGAAATCAAGACCATCCTGGCCAACATGGTGAAACCCTGTCACTAATAAAATACAAAAAAATTAGCTGGGCATGGTGGTGCGCACCTGTAGTCCCAGCTACTCGGGAGACTGATGCAGGGGAATCCCTTGAACCTGGGAGGTGGAGGTTGCAGTGAGCTGAGATTGCACCACTGCACTCCAGCCTGGGGACAGAGTAAGACTCTGTCTCAAAAAATAAAAGTAAAAATAAATAAATAATCTCTCTTTCAGTCTCTCTCTCTCTTCCTCTTTGGGTGTGTCTCCCTCTCTCTCCTCTCCTTCTGTCTCTCTCTCTGTCCCTCTCTACATATAAAGAAGTAATACACACACACCCCCCCACCACACACACACTGAGAGAGAGAGAGACAGAGAGAGAGAGAGAGAGAGAGAGAGAGAGAGAAAGATGCCCTCATGATTCTGTTTCTCTGAAGAACTCTAGCACATAACTAATGTGGATGTGGTGCTAATACACTGGGAAGAGCCAACTTAGCTCTTGTTTTAGTTTCCTATTGCTGTTGTAATAAATTACCATAAATTCAGTGGCTCAAAATAACATTCATTTTTACATTGTAGTTTTGGAGGTGAAAGTCTGACACAGGTCTTGCCTGAGATCAAGGTGTTAGCAAGGCTGCATTCCTCTGGAGGCTTTAGCGGAGAATTCATCTTCTCCAGTTGCCTTTCCCATCTCCTTGCATTCTTTGGCTCGTGACCACTTCTTCCAACATTGGAGCCAACAGCATAGCATTTTCCAGTCTTCTTCCAACTCTGACTCTCATGCTTCTCTCTAATAAGGGCCCTTGTGATTAGAAGGGATGTACTTGGATAATCCAGCATAATCTTTCTCAAAATATATCTGCAAAGTACTTTTTGCCATATAAAATGACATATTCAGAGGTCCTATGGATTAAGGTGTGGACATCCTGGGGTGGGGGGTATATTATTCTGCCTACTGTAGACATTTATAAAGACTGGTATTTTGTGATGCATTCAGTCATACATTCAACAAGTGCTTACTAAGTACTTACTGTATAGAATGAGCTGAGACTTCTTTGTGCTACTGTAGAGGTTGACATTTTAGCCAACAGCAAAAAAGATGGGTCTGATTCTTATGCCCGTGGAGCTTACATCTAAGAGGACCAGTCACAAAATAGATAAGAAGATCCTATGGTTTGAATGTTTGTGTCCCTCCAAAATTCATATGTTGAAACTTTAACTCCCAAGATGATAGTTTTGGAAGATGAAAATTTTGCAGGGAAGTGCCCTTATGAATGGAATTTGTGTCCTTATAAAGGAGGCCTGGGAAAGCTGGCACCATAATCCCTTCCAACATATGAAGTGACTGTGAGAAGAAGATCTTTATCCTTGATAAGTATCTAGTCTTCTCTCTCTCTCTCTCTCTCTCTTTCTCTTTCTATAGCTTTATCCATATCTGAATTCTCCCTTCCCCACATTTCTACTCATTTTCATTAATTTGTTGCTTATTGCTTCTGTGTTTCTTTTAGCAAAAATAAGCAAATACACAGATAGCCTTATTACCTTGTCTTTCTTACAAAAAAATTGGACGCATAGTATCCTGTTTTGTTCCACATATCTCTGTAAAAAAAACTTCGTGTCAGTTGATTTCTTTCTCTCTTTCTCTGTGATTTCACAGTACCTTGCTTTATGGCTTTACAGTGTACTCAGTCTCCCATAAATGGTTATTTGGGCCGTTTTCTATATATTGCTATTATAAATAATGATGCATGTGTAGCTTCAGTTTTGCTATTTGTGGGAGTGTATTTTCAGACATATTCCTACAAGTAGATTGTTGCATCAAAGGATAAATGTGTGTGGAGTTTTGTTGGACACAGCTGCCTCCCTTCCATAGGAATTGTATCATTTTGCATGCCCACCAGCAATTTGTAAGTGCCAACCAAGCTAATAGGTAAGAAATTGTATCACACGGTAGCTTTAATTAGCATTTCTTTGAATATGAATGAAGTTGAGTACATTTCCCATGTTTTTTAAATGCCATTTTTCTGTCAGATTTTGATATTTCCCCCCTTTGATAGTAAAGAATTCTTTATGCATTTAGGAAGTCAGCCTTCAATCCATGACACCTCAACTATTTTGTCCCAGTGTTACTTTCTTTATATTTCACTGTGGTTTATTTGTCATGCAATTTGTTTCTATTCAGTAAAATTTACCAATCTTTTTTTGTTATTATTATTGCAACTGGATTTTGAGACTCATTACAAAGGCTTTCACCACTTCACGCTTATGAAAAATGTGCCCATGTTTTCCTCGTGTACATACCTCTCTCTTTGTTTATACTTACATTTCAGATCCATCTGGGGCTTTTTCTGATGCATGATGTGAGGTATGAATCCAATTTTATCTTTTTTGCTTCCAAAGGATTATCCAGCTGTGCCAAAGTCATTCATTAAACGTCCATGTCTTCCTCAATGATTTGAGGTCTTAGCTCTGCTAAGTTTCCATATGCACTTCAGCTTGTTCCTAGGCTCTCTATTGTGTTTCATTGGTATATCTGTCTATTACATGCCAGTATCACATTTTAAAAATAGAACTTAATAGTGTATTTTAATGTCTAGTAAGGCTAATTTCCCTTTATTCCTCTTCTACTTAAGGGATTTCCAAGCTATTCTTGCATGTTTATTTTTTTCATTCAGTCTTCCAAACAACTTATCTTATTCCAGAAAAATAAGCGAATAAACAAACATGTTATTTGTATTGGAATTGCACTAAATTTATACATGAAACTGAAGAAAATTGTCATCTTTATGAAGTTGCATAATCCTATCCAAAGACAGACGTCTCCTTCCATTTGCTAAGTCTTTAACAGAAGTGCTTTCAATTTTTCATCATATATGTTTTGCCCATTTCTTGTTAAGTTTATTTCTAAGTATTGGAAGGGAAGGGAAGAATTATAAGAGATTTTTCCTGACATTTTCCAGTGATTTATTCCCTCTATATACAGAAGTTATTGATTTTTATGTAAATGTCATATCTTGTTGCCACACTTAAATGTTGTTTGTGTTAGCTTTACTTTACATCTTTCTTGTTTATATTCTGAACTTAATTAAGGTTCTTTTTGACACATAATATATTATCAAACTTTATAAAATTTTTATGGATGTTGAAAAAAAAGGCGTGTTCAATTTTTAAAGTAGAAAGTTCAATATATCCATGAACTGGTGCTCAAAAATTCTGCTAGTCAAATTTTCTATTTTAGTTTTGGCATATTTAATCACAACATCTGTTGATATTTGTTAATGCTTTCCAACTGAAAAAGTTATATTTTTAAAAATTTCCCCTTGTTTTATGATAGCTTTTACTTTACTACTTTGAATCTGTGTTATTTGGCAAGTGATAATTTGTCTGTACTGTATCTTCTTGTGTATTGTAATCATTAATTTAATTATGTTGTTCATATTTTCCTCAAATTAAGGTTGTCATTTTGCTTTATTTTTTTGTTTCTACAAAGACATTTTTGCTCTTTTTAGTTTAAGTTTTCCTTTTTGTTTTACATATATTTCTTCTAAGGAGACTCTTATTTTTGTGGCTGTCATATAATTTTACTATATGTTTTCAAATGTCATAGAGACCACAAAACCTTCCTCTCAAAATGTATCTAGTGATGTGTACCCCATCAGCAGCCAACGAGAGGTCAGATAGGCCTATATTTTCACAAGTCCATAATTTTTTGCCCAAATGATGGCTATTAAATGGATTCGCATTGGGGCTTTTTAAAAATTTTCTTTTCTTAGATTCAGGGAGTACATGTGCAGGTTTATGTGATTACACTGCATGATGCTGAGAATGGGGTATGGATCCTATTACACAGCTAGTGAGTATAGGATCCTATTACACAGCTAGTGAGTATAGTACCCACGAAGTTGTTTTACAACCCACACCTCCTTCCTTCCCTCTCCACTCTAGTAGTCCACACTGTGTATTTGCTTTCATCTTTATGTCCATGAGTACCCACTGTTTAGTTCCTATTTTGTTCTCCACTTCTGCAAATTGCTTGTTTAGATACTTACTTGTATTTCCCTTATTAACTTGTAGTTCTCCAAATATTCTGGATGCTAGTCATTTGTTGGTTATATTCACTGGGGATTTTTGTTATTTATTTATTTTTTACCAGCTTTTTGTTTCCATTTTAGTTTATAAAAGGTATCCTATAATGAATAAAAGTATAGTTTAATGCAAATAGGTTATTAATCTTTGCTTCAACGATGTGTGCTTTTTTGTGTCTAATTAAAAAATCCTTCTGTGAGTCTTAACCAGAGCAATGAGGCAAGAGAAAGAATAAAAGTCATTCAAATAGGAAAATAAGTCAAAATATCTCTCTTTGCTGACTATATAATTCTATACCTAGAAAACAGACTCCAGCAAAAGGCTCTTAGAACTAACAAATGACTTCAATGAAGTTTTAGAATACAAAATTAATATACAGAAGTCATTAGCATTTCTGTACACTGACAACATTCAAGCTGAGAGCCAAATCAGGAATACAACTTCATTTACCATATAGCCATGTACAAAAAAATAATACCTAGAAAAACATCTAACCAAGGAGGTGAAAGGTCTTAACATGGAGAACTACAAAGCACTGCTAAAATATCATAGATAACATAAAAAAATGGAAAAACATTCCATGCTCATGGATTAGAAGAATCAATATTGTTAAAATAGCCATACTGCCCAAAGCAATCTATAGATTCAATGTTATTCCTATCGAGCTACCAATGTCATTTTTCACAGAACTAGAAAAAAACTATACTAAAATTCATATGGAACCAAAAAAGGGTCTGAAAATCCAAAGCAATCCTAAGCAAAAAGAACAAAGTTGGAAACATACCCAAATGAAACAGAAAAGAGAATCCAGAAATAAAGCCACACATGTACAGCCATCTGATCTTCAACAAAATCAACAAAAATAACCAATGGGGAAAGGACTTCCTATTCAATAAATAGTACAGGGATAGCTGGCTAGTCATATGCAGGAGAATGAAACTGGACTTCTACCTTTTCCCATATACTAAAAGTCACTCAAGATGGATTGAAGATTTAAATGTTAAGACCTCAAACTATAAAAATCCTGGAAGAAAATCTGGGAAAAACCATTCTGGACATTGGCTTTGGGAAAGAATTTATGATTAAGTCCCCAAAAGTAATTATGAGACTACCATCTTTACAAAAAGTAAAAACAATTAGCTAGGCATGGTAGTGCCTAGCTAATTGGGAGGCTGAGGTGGGAGGATAACTTGAGCCCAGGAAGTTGAGGCTGTGATGAGTCGTTTGCACCATTGCACTCCAGAATGGGCTGCAGAGTAAAACCCTCTTTCCAAAAAAAAAAAAAAAAAAAAAAAAGGCAATTGAAAATTGTGACCTAGTTAAACTAAAGAGCTTCTGCATAACAAAAGAAAGTATCAACAGAGTAAACAGACAATCTACAGAATAGGAGAACATATTCACAAACTATACATCCAACAAAAATCTAATATACAGAATCTATAAGGAACTTAATTCAACAAGCAAAATAACAACTCCATTAAAATATGGACAAAAGACATGAGTAGATACTTCTCAAAAGAAGACATGAAAGCAGCCAACAGAGATATGGAACGTTGTCTAATCAACAAAGAAATGCAAATCAAAAATGACAATGAGATACCATCTCACACTAGTGAGAGTGGCACTTATTAAAATGTCAAAAACAACACGTTGAGGCTGTGGAGAAAAAGGAACACCTATACACTATTGATGGAAATGTCAATTAATTCAACCACTGTGAAAGGCAGTTTGGGGATTTCTCAAAGAACTTAAAACAGGGATACCATTTGACCCAACAATCTCATTAATGGGTATATATTCAAAATAAAATAACTGTTCTACCAAAGATGCATGCACTCGTACATTCATCACAGCACTATTCACAATAGCAAAGATGTAGACACAATCCAGGTGCCCATCAATGGTGTGCTAAAAGAAAAACTTTAGCCAAATTAAATTTAAAATGGTTTAATTGAGCAAAGAATGATTCGTGAATCAAGCAGCTTGCTGAGCCACAGTAGGCTCAGAGATTCCAGTGCAGCCACGTGGTGGAAGATTTATGGACAGGAAAAGAACAGGGATGAACAAAACATGGAAGTGAAATACAGAAACAGACAGATTGGTTACAGCTCGGCATTTGCCTTATTTGAACACAGTTTGAATAGTTGGCCACCTTTGGCCAAAACTTGATGATTGGCACAAGAGTAGGTTACAGTCTATTTATAATTCCATTTAGGTTACAGTTCATGATGTACAGAGAAACATTTAGGCTGAACTTAAAATATGTATAGAGGCAGTTTTAGGCTAAACTTGATATAAAGGTGGATTGAATATGGAAAATGTGATATACATATGTCATGGAAAACTATACAGCCATAAAAAAGAATGAAATCATGCAGCAACATGGATGCAGCTGGAGGCCATTTTCCTAAGTGAATTAATGTAGGAACAGAAAACCAAATACTGCATGTTCTCACTTATAAGTGGAAGCTAAATATTGGGTAGTCATGGACATAAAGATGGCAACAATACACACTGGGAACTACTGGAGAGGGAAAGGAGGAAGTGAAACAAGATTTGAAAAGCTATTGGGTACTGTGCTCACTGCCTGGTGATGGGATCATTTGTATTCTAACCTCAGCATCACGCAGTGTACCCATGTAGCAGACCTGCACATGTACGCCCAAATCTAAAAGTTGAGATTATTTTTAAAACTTATAAATAATATAAAATATTTATAGAATATAGAAACATGAAACACTTCTTTGAGTTGTTTATTTCTTTGTTTCTTTTCCTTTTTTTTGTTCTCTTTGAAGTTTTAAACATAATCTGCATGATTGTCTACTGAGATTTTACAGGGTTTCTTTTCACTTTTAAGTTTTGGATACATCTGGAATTGACTTTTTTGCATGGTGTAATGCAGACATAGAATTTAATGCTTTTCTATACAAATAACCAATTTTCCTAATATATATTTAATAGTTCATACTTCTCATACTGTTCTAAAATGACATTCTGCTTTATTTCAAATTTCCTTTATTTATGGTTTTATTTATGAACTTTCTATCCTGTTGTATTGGCCTCTTTGTCTTTACCCATCTTAAAATTATGGGGCAGTACATTTTATTGCTTTATAATAAAGATATCTGGTGGAAAATTTTTGTCAGTTTTCTGGCTGTTCTTTGCCTTTCACGTAAATTTTATAATAATCTTGTCAGGACATGAAAATCCTTGTTAGGATTTTTACAGTCATCCTCTGGTCTTGGCAGGGATTGGTTCCAGGAATCCCTGAAGGTATCAGCATTCATGAATGCTCGAGTCCCTTATATAAAAATGTATAACAGTATTTGTATATAACCTACACACATCCTTCCATATGCTTTCAAATATCTCTAGATTATTGATAGTGCCTAATACAATGTAAATACCATGTAAATAGTTATTTTACTGTATGTTTAGGGAGTAATGATGAGAAAAAAAGTTTGTGCATGTTTAGCACATATGCAACCATCTATTGTTTTCCAAATATTTTACATCCACAGTTGGTTGAATGCATGGATGCAGAACCCATGGAGCACAGAGGGCCAACTATATTTAAAATGCTTTGTATTTATGCATTAATTTCTTGTCGAATTAATGTTGAGTCACACTATCCATGAATAACGGCCTACCACTCCATTTATTTCACTTGTCTTTAGTGTTATTTCCCCATAGCTTGGATACGTGCTCTTATTTGTGCTTTGCTCTTGTTGTAGCCTATTATCTTTCGGATAAACTTTAAGAGCATCAAAAATGTCTTTTTTATCTACAAGCTTATTTAACATTTCTGATCCTCTTCTCCTCCTTGGGTAGATTTGGTTTTTCCATCTATTATCACTTTCCTTCAGCCTGAAGAATTTTAACATTTCTTGTAATGGATGTTTGTTGGCAATAAAGTTGTTCATAATATTACCTTATACTTTGCATGTGTATAGTATTTTTTGTGATTTCCTTTCTTGCATTGCTGATACTGGCAACTTGTGTTTTCTCTTAATTTTCTTGATTAGTTTAGCTAGAAGTTTGTTAACTTCATTGATCTTTGCAAAGAACCAAATTTTGCTTTTAATGACTTACTCTGTTACATTCCTTTTCTGTATCTTTGACTTCTGTTTTCTTTATTACTTCCTTCATCGCTCTTATCTGTTTACTTTGCTCTACTTTTTATTTTTTACCTTAAGATGGAAGCTTATATAATTTATACCTTTCTTCTTTACTAATGTATAGGCATTAAAATCATAAATTTAACTCTAAGTATTGTTGGTTTCATTTCACAAAGTTTTTATGCTGTGTTTTCATTATCATCCAGTTCAGAATCTAATTTCACCTAGGATTTTTCTTCTGACCCATGATTTATTTAGAATTCCTTTTGCTCTTTTTTTTTTAATGTCTTTATTTGCTTCCATTTTTGGATAATATTTTTACTGGATATAGTATTCAATAGTAATTAATTTTTCCTTTCAGCAGTTTAAAAATATCAATTCATTGTATTCTATTCTGCATTGTTTCTGATGAGAAGCAACATATTTTTTTCTCCCTTTTGTAACCTGTCTCTTTTTCTCTTGCTGCTTTTAAGATTTTCTCTTCATATTTATTTTTTATAAATTTGATTGCAATATGTTTTGTGGTTTTTCCTGTGTTTCTTTTCTTGAAGTGTATTGACCTTGGATCTGTATGTGGATAGCTTTCATTAAATACAAAGAATATCTGACTCAATATTTCTTTAAATACACTTTCTGACTTCTGTGTTCTTCACAGGAGCCAATGACATGATTGTTAGACTGTTTCGTATTATCTGACAGGGCAGTTAAGCTCTGCTTTGATTGTTTGTTTTATCCTACTTTTTATTTTTTAGAATTGTGGTGGGGAGGTGGTGTAACTCTGCCACCCAGGCTGGGGTGCACTGGTGCAATCAAATCTCACTGCAGCCTTGAAATCCTGGGCTCAAACAATCCTCCCACCTTAGCCTCCCATGTAGCTGGAACTACAGGTGTGCACTATCATTTATCCTGCTATTTTACATTTGCTTGGATTAGTATCTATTGGCATATCATCAAGTTCTCTGATCTTTTCTCTTGCCATATATATTCTGTTTTTTAGACTATCTAGGAATATTTTTTCTTCCTCTATTTCACCTTTCAGCTTTTGATGTTCTATTTCTTAATAATATAATTTCCCTTCCCCATTTAACCCCCACCCCACAAATCCTAGCTGCTGGTAGCCATCATCCTGCTCTCTGCTTTTATGTGTTCTTTCTTTTTTTAAAGCTTTCACTTATAAGTGAGAGTATGCAGTGTTTATCTTTCTGTGTCAGGCTTATTTCACTTAGCATAATGTCTTCCAGGTTCATCTATTTTGTTATAATGACATAATCTTCCTCTTTTTTTAAATGCTGACTAGTATTCCATTGTGTATATATACCACATTTTAAAATCAATTCATCAGTTGATTGATGCCTAGGTTGATTCTCTAAGTTGACTATTGTGAATAGTGCTGCAATAAACATGGAAGTGCAGAAATATCTCTGACATAGTGATTTCAAATCCTGTGGATATGTACCCAGAAGTGGGATTGCTGGATTATACTGAAGCAGAATACTTCCCTTGACCCCTATGCAGGGCTTGTGAAGGGGTGGCTCGCTTACTCAGTCCACAGCACTCAAACTCCTTGTGGGAGAGGGAGCACACAGGTAAGCAAATACAGCAGCCAAAGATAGTGCCTTTGGGTGCTGGCAGGAATGAACCCCACACCAGCCTGTGGCAGCATCTAAGGGTGACCCATGACCCCTGGAGCCTCAGAGAAAGAGTGTTACAGTGCACTCCTTTAGCTTTGCTGTCCATGGATGGCTTAAGTGTTAAACAGCTCAGTGGAGGGTCAGTGTGACAACCTCCTTCACCTGCACCCAGGTCCTTGTCCAGTGTCCAGGAGGATTGAGGTTGTGCAAACAGATTGGAGGGTGGTGAATGCAGATAATTTTATTGAGCAGTGAAAGTAGCTCTCAGTGGAATGAGGAACTGGAAAGGGAATGGAGTGGCCAGCTGGTCTTTCCCTGGTGTTCAGCCATCCCTGGCAGAACTCCTTTCCGACCATAGTCTCCAATGTCCAGTTGCTTCTTCTCCTCTCAACGTTCAGACTCTTCACTCTCTTAGATTTTACTAAAAGGCAAGTTTAGCGAGCTTAATACATGAATTTCTTGGGATTACTACTGAGCTCACTTAACTCTGGATGATTGGAACTTGAAAGTTTTCCAGTTGTCTGGTCTATGGGCCTCAGTAGTTGTCCAGTTTATTATTACTCAATGCTTTGTCTTTCTCTAGGAGTTATTTGTTCTGCTTTGTAAAGCACACTGGGGTTCCTTTGAGTCTCTAGCAAATGCTAAGATTTCTGGGCATCTTTCTGTGAATAATTACCTTTTTATCATTTAGCCCCACACACTCTAGTCACCTAATCCTCCTCAAGTTCTGATCAATGTTTCTTCAGTTCAAGGAGACGACTGTTCTTCAATGCTTTCCTCTCCCATATACCAGTCTGGAACATGCCTCCAAGCAGAAACCTGAGGAAATGATCGAGCTCATCTCATTTGTTTCCTTTCTTTCAGAAATTAAAGACTTGCAATTTTTTCCAAAGTCTAGAAATAGTTTTTTTCCATATTTTTTTCATTTTTAATATTGTTTACATCAGAAGCATTAGTCCAGTACTAGCTACTCCAACATGGCTAGAAGTGGGAGTTCTCTGCATGGCACTTTACTCTTCAAAGACTTCAAGATTATTACAGCTAGAAAAAAAAATCTCATGGGTTACCAATAGATCAATCCACCCCAGCCTCATAGGACTTGAATTTCATTTTCTAGCAATTCAATAAATGGCTATTCAGGCTATACTTGATCACCTCTAGTGATGATGCGATCACTATTTCCAAGGTAGGCATACATTTCAGGCTGGCAGGATAGTCTTCCTTGTCATGTTCAGAACTCTATCTCTCTGTAACTCATCCTTGTCTTATCTCTTGATTCTGTGTATGGAAGAGTCTACTCACTCTTCCTCTAAACAGTCCTACAAATAATTGACAGCAGCATCATGTTCCCACAGAGCCAGCTCTTCTTCAGAATAAGCATGCCCAGTTTTTCAACTTATTCCACAAGAGTAAACTAGTAAGGTAAAAAGACAACTGCTTTATTCTCCTCACTGCCCTTAAGTATATGCCCTAAGACTTCTGATATCTCAGGAGAAAATTCCTTTGAAGCCTTCATGTACTCTTAGCTTGAATCAGACATGCTTAATTTGATCATTTGATCAAAGGATCACTCAGCTGTTGCAAAAAGTCTCTGTAGTTAGATCTTCAGCATCTCCTAGGACTATACCAAAAGAGCCTCTTCCCAGTTTTATGACACAGAAAACACCAATCCTTACCATGCCTGCTTTCAGATGGAACTACAGAACTAGTAGATAATTGCTTCATTTACTGGGAAGTGGGAACTAGAAGAGAGGAAAGTATAATTCTATTGAAGTACATGTTTCTATTTCCTAATTGAAAACTTTAAGAATAAGATTGGACATAATATTTCAGGCCCCATATTGTCAGTTAACACATCTGAAGATTAGGAGTACATTATGGTCCTAATATTATTTGTTGCTCAACATTCTTTTTTCTTGAGACGGAGTTTTGCTCTTTTGCCCAGGCTGGAGTGAAGTGGCACGATCTCAGCTCACTGCAACTTCCACCTCTCAGGTTCAAGTGATTCTTGTGACTCAGCCCCCTGAGTAGCTGGGATTATAGGCACCCGTCACCATGTCCAGGAATTTTAATTTTTAGTAGAGATGGCATTTTGCCATGTTGGCCAGGCTGGTCTTGAGCTCCTGACTTCAGGTGATCCACCCGCATTGGCCTTCCAAAGTGCTGGGATTACAGGCATAAGCCACCATGCCCGGCCAACTTTTTAATCCTAAAATCGAGCTTTCAATACTTTGCTTTTACTCCAAAGTCAGGATTAATCTTATTTAATAAATGTCTTATAGTGAAGTTAAATAAAATTCCTGAAAAACATGTTCACCTGCACCTTTTCATTCTTAATAAGAACATGTTTGGGGGCAGTGGGCCTCATAGACTAAACTTGACAGTTTGTTTTAATTGGTTTCTGATTCATTTCTTTAGGCTGTGCCTTATTTCTCTCAGTTTCCAGTTCTGTACTAATCTGCATAGCAGCATTAACAGAACATTGTGAAACATAATTCTCACTCATTAAAAAAAATGCAGATGCTAAATGTCATGCATTTACATTTCGAAACAGTGATTTCTTTCAATCTATTTTTTCTTATTTAACTTTTAAAAAATGATTTCCCAAGGGCTATAGTGTAGGAAAACCTTGGTAAGTAACTTTACCTCAAGCATTTTTTAATCACATAGAGAGATAACAGTTCCACCAAAGTGTCTCCTTATTAGCATGTAATGTCTCATATGTGTGACGGGTTCTGCAGCTGAAGAGTAGCTATAAACATTTTTTTTTTGTTGCCTAAGACAAAATGGTTGATGGTTAATACTTGCGTTCACTTAACAAGCTTTTTATTTGCCCAATTAAACTTGTCTCATAAACTCTCTCATTGTAGTATAATGATGAGGCTCTAGGGTTAGATGTGATGCTGGAGTCAGATATTTAGCTATTCACCTTTACTACCCACAGAGAGGAAATGTTTTTCAGTAGCTTGTGATAAGAAATGGAAGGAAATAATAGATTCAAAGTGTTTCATATTTTGAAATCTGTTACTTTTTCCTTGTCACTTCAAGACATGGCTGGAAAAAGGAAGGGAACTGACCAGAAGCCAGGCCTGGAAGTTGGTTTCAAAAAGAGGAGTTGGACTGATGCTGCACTGCAGGCTTTGCCAGTCAATGAACTAGGATATGAACAGCAAGGAGTAACCTGCAACTTCTATCATTAGTGTTAGGCACACCGCTCGAGTAAAGACACCACCAGGCAGGCTTTGTGTGGGCAATGAGGCCGTTTTTAGTTTGCACTGGATGCAAGCAGGCCAAGTTCAAAAATGGAGTTAGGAAAGGGGAGTAGGAAATGGGACGGGTTCTATAGGTTGGAACAAATAATTAAAGGTAGTAATCTATTTTAGGGAGAGGAAGAGCATCACAGGATGCACGGTCACAAGGGCAGGGGTCATCTATTACAAATAGGCATGATCATAAGGTTGGAGGTATCAGTTGCAAGCAGAGAGGAGGGTGAGGTAAATCACAGAGTTACAGGGGCAAGGGTCATGAGAAACCTAATGTCTAGAGGGGAAATTTTTGCAAGGCTGAGCAGGAACAATGGTTGAAGTTTGCAAGGGGAGAGCAATCAGTTGAGGCAGGAACTAGTTGTTTCACTTTTCTTTGTGGCCAACTGGTTACTTCAGACTTTCTGGCTCCTGGAGACCATCCAGAGGTGTACATGTGGGTCACCAAGGCTCTAATGGCCAAGCGTGGACTTGGAGGCCTGACAATTTGTCTTTACCTTACTTATTTCTAACACAACTTCTATCATTAGTCTTCACCTTATTTCTCATAATAGGTGACTGTGGACCCATAGGCATTTGTCACCACCAAATAGGGGTCAAGAGCTCTCTAATTTTAGCTAATTTTCATTAATTTCTCTGGCTCACTCCACTGCTAACATTCTTTTATTATATTCACCAAACTACACTGCACTCCTACTGCCAGCGAAGCCCAAAACTAGGTGCTAAAAATGCAAAAATAAATGTCAGGTTCCCTGCCTTAAAAGGAATTCACAGATAAGACTATAAAATAGGCAATTCAAAAACAGTTTGATAAGGCTTACAACCCTGATTGGCCAAGTCCATACCTAAATTTTAGTGGATCAGAGAGAATTTCCTGGAAGAGGTAACACATGAACTAAACTTAACAGATAAGAGGTTAGATAGACAATGCAGGTACAGAAGAGATGAAAGTGTTTGGAATGAGAGAAAAGAGGCTTCAGGTAGCATAGTGTGGAAGTCTAAAGGAGCATGATGGCCTCAGGTAACGATAATTGGTTTAGTGTGGTGGGGACATCAGGCATTTGTATGTTAGACCCTATTTCTATTATTAGTATTAATCAGTTGCCCAAATGAGAGATCCCACTTTGCATATGCCTTAGTATTACAGCCTCAGGCATGGCTTTGAAATATATTTCTTCTCTCTATCCTCACTATCACTGCCTTAGGTATCCCCTGCACTATTGTAAGAACCTGGAAGTCAAGGCTTCATGCTGTCTCCTCTCCATTCCCACCTCCATGGGAGGAACAGATAATATTTTCTGGCTGTATAAAAAAAATAAGTACCAGGAATTTTGTATTGACTACAGGTAGATTTAAAACCCTTTATCTTGTCGTACGAGTCATGATCTAACTGAGCCCAGCTCACCTTACCAAGCTACATTCTAGCCACTCCCATATCATACAGGTTATTCTGTAACCCACTACATATTTTTAGAATTCTACTTTGAGGTCTTTCCTGAGATTTGAACACACATTTTTTCTTCTCTTTTTAAACAAATACCTACTCATCATCCATCAGGATGCAACTCAAATGCAATTTTGCTATAAATCTCTTCATGGCTTTACTGATAAAATTAGTCTATCATTTCTTTTCTCTTAGCACATTGTAAATAATTCTATAAAATATCTTATGTTATGTGGCAATTATGTTTTCATACCTATAAATAGATTGTGAGGTCTAAGCATATCCATTTTGTGACTGTTGGTGCTAAATGCTAGAGACTGTAGTGAGTTGAATGATAGCCCCCCAAAAGATATGTCCATGTGATGATGTTGGGAACCTGTGAATGTTACCTTATTTGGAGAAAGGGTCTTTGTAGATGTAATTAAATTAAACATTTGTTCATAAGGAGATCATTCTGGATTATCCATAAAGGCCCTAAATCCGATGACAAGTGTTTTTATAAAAGTGAGACTGTGAGATATTTGACACAGAACAGAACCAGGTAATGGGACCCTGGAGGCAGAAGTTAGAATGTGGTCCCCGTCAAGGAATGCCAGCAGTTACCAGAATCCAGAAGAGGAAAAAGATTTTGCACTAGAGCCTCCAGGGCAAGTGTGGCCCTGGTAACACCTTGATTTGAGATTTCTTACCACCAGAACTGTAAAATAATTAATGTCTGCTTTTTTTTTTTTTTTTTTTTGATGGAATCTCACTCTGTCACCCAGGCTGGAGTGCAGTGGTGCAATCTCAGCTCACTGCAAACTCCGCCTACTTGGTTCAAGTGATTCTCCTGCCTCAGCCTCCTGAGTAGCTGGGATTACAGGTGTGTGCCACCATCCCCAGCTGATTTTTGTATTTCACTATGTTGGTGAAAAATCCCAAAGTGCTGGGATTACAGGTGTGAGCACTATCCTCAGTCAAATTTCTGTCATTTTAAGTCATGCAGTTTGTGGTAATTTGTTACAGATGTTACAGGAAACTAATAGAGACACCGAAAAGTGGTGACTATCATTATTATTAGCATTAATAGAATATGAATCAATCAGTGTATAAAATTTATACATTACATTTCAGGTTCCTTTTTATGCCATAAATATAAATAACAACATTCACCTATATCATTAATTCATTAATTTATACATGTACAAGTATTTATGGTTTGATTATTTTCTATGCATTAAACACTATGCTTAAGACCTTGAATATATTATATACTTGAATATTCACAGTAACATTCTTGGGGAGAAATAACTATTACAGCTTTGCAGATGACTTGAAAGAGACTTACAAGTTTTAAGTAATTTGTTCAAAATCATGAGGAACGGTCTGAGGCAAGATTTAAACCAGATTTTACTGAGCCTAAAGTCTATCCCTAACCCTGATGATCCACAACCATATGATTTTAAAACATGCAGCCAAAATTAGGTATATGACAATGTAAACAGTATTTGTTTTAATGATTCTTCTTTTGCCAAAGTCCAAAGTTAGATGTCAATTAAATATATATTCTTAAACATTCTCACATTGGATAAGACAAATAGGCTTCATTTCACTGTTTTTATTAATGGGACTAAGTTGCACAGTCTCATTCCTATGATAAATATTATTTATCTAAAATGCCAAACTTAGAATTTAAAAATAACACAGGATTTCACTCTAATAGTTTACTATTAGTGAAACAAGAGAGTTCCCTGACCCCCCTCACAGGATGTGCAACAGGGGTACGGCTTGTGTGTTCAGCTGCTATGCACTCAAACTCCTTACTGAAGATGGAGCATGCAGATAGGCAGGTGCAGGAACCTGGGGCAATGCTTTGGGGCTCTAACCCTACAATAGCATTTAGGGGTGGGTGCCTCCAATTCCCAAAGCCCAAATTGGCATGGCGCGTGTTACAGTCCACTCCTTTAGCTTTGCCATCTGCAGTTGGCTTAAATGTTAACCAGCTCAGTGCCCTTTTGGTACCCAGGTCCTTGTCCAATGTTCAGGAAGAATCAGGTCACACACAGACTTGAAGGATGAATGCAGGGGTTTTATTGAGTGGTGGAGGTGGCTCTCAGTGGGACGGATGGGGAGCTGGAAAGGGTATGGATTGGGAAGATGATCTTTCCTGGAGTTTGGCTATCCAGCAGCCGATCTCCTCTTTGATCACCCCCAAACTCTTCTTGGCATTCAGATATTCCTTCTCTTCTCTCTGCCACACTGTTCTGCCATGCTTCTGCTCTTCTGTTTGTCTCTGCCTTGTATGCTTCTGGAGCCTGGGGTCTGGGTTTGTATGGGTACAAGATAGGGGATGCATGGTGGGCCAAAAGGCAACTTTTGGGTGCAAAAACATGAATGCCCATTCCCATTTAGGGCCATGGGTTTCCAGGCTTGAGGGTGGGGTCTTTGGTGGGGAACTGCTCTCTTCTATCCAGTATTTTCCTGTCTCCTTTCCATATCATTAGTAGGAGTTTAATTGCAAACATATACTTTAATCAAAGTAATAATAGGGTTCAACCAAGGTAAAGAGAGGAGAATTTAAGCTTCCACTCAAAAATACAACTCTATACTGTAGTAAGAAAATAATTTTGTCATCAACTGCCTTAATCTTTTCTTGGATTACTTTTATTACATTTTGTTAATTCTACTCTTAGTTTCTTCAGAGACTGACAGGCACAGTATTGTTGTCATATTTTATTTAAGTGGATCAGGTTTGTAGACAACTTGGTTTCAGAAACATCAAGAGGATTATCTTCTGTATCAAACAAAGGATGATAATCTGTTTTTAAAGCTTATAGCAGAATAGTTCTGAAAGCAGTAATGGAGTCCAGGAAGAGATGAGGTAGAGATGGCAAAAGGCCATTGATTTCCCAGAAGTTTTCTTCCAAAATTTAGACATTGCACAAATATACAAATATCATTAACCATAAGTAATTACATTACTTTAGACTGAGCTATATTTAAGCTAGGTCATTTGTTAGTTTGCTTATTTGTTTTAAGATCAGTATTTCATAAATAAAATCATGTTTATGCTAAGACAAAAACGAAGTCCACACTACTAATGCAGTGCTGCAAATATCTAGAAAGCCACTTTGTCTCACTTCTTCTGGAAATAACAGATATAAAAAAGATTATTTATATGGCATGAACCTCATACTTATCAGAGCTTAGTCATGAATGTCTGCCAATTTGGTGCTGTGAAAGAGCACTCCACTGACTTGGGAGATATAGGTGCTAATCCTCTTTCATTACTAATTGCAGGAACTTCAGATAGTCACTTGTCTCCCTGGGTTTTAATTTTTATTACAAAGACAGTGAATAGGGAAAGATGCTCCTAAAGTCCATTCTAACTTTAAAAGTTTTTCATTTCAATCCAAAAAGAAGGGAATTAGGTATAATATTTTTGTTTTGTTTCATCCAAGATCAATAATACCCATTTACAGTGCAACTTCTAAGGCTCCATTAGTTCCATATTGTTTCATAGAACTTCAGGCTTTGCCTTACATGGTTGTTTTACAAAATTATAGGTTTAACATATATTTTGGAGGTTGAATTGACAAGAGTTTATGGTAATACAAATATGGAAGTAAAGGAGAAAAAAGTGTTAAAGATGAAATGCTTGTTCCTGGCATAAACTATTGAGTGGTTGCTAAAATCAGAAATACTGAAAGTAAAGTAGATTGGAAGGAAAGGTAAAAAATTTAGTTTTGGACAACTCAAATCTGGGATGCTTCTAAGAATCAGATGTATATGCAAGTAAATATTCAAGTTGAGAGTTTAGAAGGGAGGTCAGGCAGGGAGATATGAATATGTAAGTAATTAGCATATAAATGATATTTCAAACCAGAAATACAGATGAGATTGAGGAAGGAGAAAATATAGATTGTGAAGATGAGGGCTTGAAGAATAAGCCCTATGAAACTCCCACATCTAGATTTCTAGGAGAGGAGAAGTGAAATAGCAAAGGACCAGAGAAATAGCCAGAAAAGCAGGAGAAAATGGAGATCATGTGGTGAAATAGAAGCCATTGCCAGAAAAGTGTTCAGCAAGAAAGAAGAAGCCAACTATACTGAATGCTCATGAAAAGATGAGGTCAAGATGGACTAGTAAATTTATTCTCTCATGTACTTCTGATTCAAGCACATGCACAGATAAAATACAAAATAGAAATCAATTACACAATCATGCTCACAAATAAGGTAAACAAATATTTCTATGTACATAAATAGAAGCCAACACAAAGTGATGAGTGGGACTAAAACTATAAGTAGGCAGCTGGGCTAAAGTCTAAGTGTTTATATAAAATGCTCTAAGGGTTTGGGAGGCTAGGGTGGTCTTCAAAGACGTTCCTCATTATCATTGTTTGAGGCTGTGGCTTATATCAAGCATTTAATCTAGGGTTGTACAAGCACATAGACACAGTCATGTGACTGAGACCTAAACTGATATCTTACACTGGGGAAGAAAGCCCAGTCTAGTTTGGAAAATCTGACTCCAGGCTGACTTTCAGGAACTAGGTGGACCTCTAAATATTGCAATGGTCAGTCTTCCAATCTCTCTTCCATTACATTGACTCCTTGGTGATATAGTCCATGCTTATTTTTTTTAAATACTACCTGCATCCTGATGATTCCTAAGTTTACATTTTTAGCTTGGACCTCTCTTCGGACCTTCAGATTCGCACATCAAGTTGATATCTCCACTTGGATGTTCCAAAAGCATAGTCCTAATTTTACTCCCCACACCTTGCTCCTCTCATAGTCTTCCCTACTCCAGTTAATGACAACTTAATCATTTCCACTGCTGACACTAAAAACTTTGGTGTAATTCTTGGCACTTGTCTTTCTCTCATCTCACATTCAATGTGTCAGCAAAGCTTGACAACTTCACCTTCAAAACATATCTAAAATGTGAACACCTCTCATTAGCTCCACAATTACGATGGCTCAAGATGCCATTATCTCTCACCTGTATTACTGAAATTTCTTAATCTCTCTCTTTCCCCCCACCTTTGTACTACTGCTCTGTTACTGTCTAATCTCAACATGGCAGCTTGGGAGAGATTTTGAAATATGTCAGTCATTTTATATCACATCTTGACTCAAAATGTTTTAAAAAGTTTCTACATCTCCAGAGTAAATGTCAGTCTTTATAATGCACTACACAATCTGCTGTCTCTCTGACTTCTTTTGGTAAATTCTCTCCTTGCTCACTCTACCACAGCCTCACTAGATTCCAGTGTTCCTTGAACACAAACATGCATGCTTCTATTGCAGAAATTGCATTTGCTTCTCTCCCTAATTAAAATGTTCTTGTCCTAAGGAGCCACAGGGCTTGCACCCGCACTCCCTGTAACATTTTATCAAACTTACCTTTCAGTGAGATCTTTTCTGGTCATTCTATTAGAAATGGTAAACTGTCACAGATGTGCCCACCTCCTTTCCTTGTCATATTTTTCTCCATAGCAACTTCCATCATTTGACTTATTAACTATTATACACATGTATTTTATATTATCTGTCTCTCAATCATCAGAAAATTGAGGTTATGTGAACCTGATGCAATGGAAGTGTGACTGGCCACTTGAGCTAAATGGATGGCAGTTGTGGCTGCCACACAGAATTTTTCCTGAAAGACTCCTCCTCTAAATGGTTTCACCAGTTTTGTGGGACACTTAGCAATGCTTCTGAGTAAGTACTGGCCTTTGCACTTTCAAATCAGACAACTGAACATTTCTTCCAGGTTATATAACCCACCTCCATGCCTGAGTTAGGAGGAATTTCATAGCAGTTGAGCATATACCTGGTGCATGCATTAGCTGTGTCTTGGACATCGAGTCCAGTCTTTCGGTTCAAAATCTCTATTCACATACAGTAAGTTTTCCATTGGAATTTTCATTATAATTTCTGGCTTTGGGACAAAAGCTATTCCATTCCATTGACATGTTCTCCATGAATTTCCAAGTTGGTCAGAGATCCAATCCCTTTACCTGTGTGTGACTACTCATCTTCCTGGGTTGGTTAATTAGAAATCAGTTTGAGGCCACTTTTCAGTGGCCTCCAAACCCAAAAGTGAATGAATATATTGGGGAAGGGTTCACATGAGTAGCTGTTTATGAAGCCAGGAGAGTCATCTCTCCTTATAAATATTTTCCAAAAGTAGCACCCTTTAAATAAAATATTTTATAATACACTAGAATATGCCTTGTTCTGGCTGTGATGCAAATATGTTAATAAAAGCAGTGTGAAAGCAAAAACCAGGCAAACCAGGTAATCATAGGGCAGGGAGTTCTTACAGATTTCCTGTCCCTTCCATCACCACTGAGGGAGCCTTGCTTTGCCCTAGAAGTGAAGGAAGAGGATGTCTTAACTTACTTGCCCTTGGTAGCTGTGCTGCAAGCAATATGTCCTTTTATATCTTTACCCGTTTTCTTTCTTCATCTAGAAGGACTTTCTTCCTTGAATTTCCAAGTAAAATTCTACTAATTAACCAAAAAAAATTTAAATGCCTTAAACTTTCCTAATACCTCCAGATCAAAGTTACCTTATTTCTTCTGAGTTCATATATTCCTTGTCCTTCTGTGTTAATACATTTTCTTTTCATAGGATTTACTGTCCTTACTATCATCACGTTTGCTCTTAGCAAAAGGTTTTAAGTAAAGACTTAACTACCTATTGAATTGAAATAGAATATATATTGTTGAGGTATATTGTTGAGAAACAATGCATTTCTTAGAGGTATAATGTATATTATTGAGATTTCTCATTCTCTCCTTCCAAGTGAAATAGGAGAGTTCCCTGACCCCCCGACAGGACATGCAACAGAGGGGTGGTTTGTGTGTTCAGCCGCCACATGTTCAAACCCCTTATGGGAGGGGGAGCATGCAGATGGGCAGGTGCAGGAGCCGGGGTGAGCTCTTTTGGGCTGTGGCTCCATGGTAGCATCTAGGGATGTGTTCCTATGACTCTCAAAGCTCCAGTGGGTGCTCTTTTAGCTCTGCCATACACAGATGGCTTAAGTGTTAACCAGCTCAGTGCCCTCTTGCTACCTAAGTTCTTGTCTGACATCCAGGAAGAATCAAGTCACATGGACAAATTGAAGGATGGTAAATGTGGGGGATTTTATTGCTGAATATAGGTGGCTCTCAGTGGGATGGATGGGGAGCTGGAAATGGGATAGAATGGGAAGATGCTCTTCCCCAGGGGTTCAGCTGTCCTGGGGATGATCTCCCCTCTGAACGCCCCAGATGAACTCCTCTCAGTGTTCAGATACTCCTTTTCTTCTCTCCTCTGCCACAGCATTCTGCTGCTCTGCTGCTCTTCTGCTTATGGAGCCTGAAGTTTGGGGTTTATATTGGTATGAAAAGGGGAATGTTGTGAGCTAAAAGGCAACTTTTGGGCATGAAAACAGGAATGCCTGTTCCCATTTAGGACCATGGGTTTCCAGCCTTGAAAGTGGGGTTTTTGCCAGGGAACTGTCCTCTTCTACCCAGTATTTCCATGCCTCCACTCCATATCACAAGCAAACACCTCCTTGAAATTAGGTGTTCCCATGTGACTTGCATTGCACAACAAAATGAGAGCAGAAATGGAGGGTGTCACTTGTGAGTTGAGGTATGTAAAAGGGTGTGTATCTCCTCACACTCTCTTCCCCTGCTGTGGAAGCCCCTGTAGATGTGGAGGTGCTTTACAAACCTGGCAGCCTGCAATGCTGAGCCTCCACATGAGGACAGTTGCCTTGGAGAGTTGCTGGGTGATGTCACTGAAATTTTGGAGCTGTTTGTTCTCCAGCATAACTAAATTTATCGAGAGAGAGAGAGAGAGAGAGAGAGAGAGATTTGAATTCTAATCCTAGATTTGCCACTTCACAGTAATGTGGCTATTGAGAAATTCAGAAAAATCTTATACCTCAGTTTCTTTGTTTGTAAAATGGAAGCTACTACTTCCTCTACCTTCCACATTTAAAAGAAAGTTATAGAAAATATCATAAGTATTGATCATATATAGATGCTTAATAAATAATATCTATTTATCTATAATATTATATCATATATTTCTTATGTTTATGCACTTTCTGGGTCACCTAGCATGATGCCAAGAAAATATTATGACCTGGGTAAAGTTGGCTGATAATCTGAATATTTGTAATAGAATACCTATAGACTATACAATGAGAGGCTTACAGAAGTACTCAAGAGACCATTTCTAAATTAAGAAAGAATGCAAATGAAATCTGGTATAAAGTTGACCCTGACCTTTAGAAAATTCAGAGGGTAATGTGTTCTTAAGTAATGAACTGTACTTGAATAATATCTTCAATGTGTTGGTTCCAGCCCTTCAGCATACATTGCATACCAGATCTCCTTGTTCTCACTGCCTTGTTCCTAGATTACTGCTTTGTAATTAACCTTGGAAAACTCCCACTGTTCATTTTTCCTCCTCTTGTATCCTTCCTAATATATCATTTTGCCAGTTCAGGGGTTTGGCTTGATTCAGCTTCTAAGGTTTTGATTTCTCAGATTCATTACACACTGGCAACATGCCATGATCATCAACACTAGCCATTTCTATTTAATAGAAAATTAATTATTCTACTTCATAACATTCATTTTTTTTTTTACTTTTTTACTGCTATTACTCTGTTTGCCTAAGAAAGATATGAGGTTAAAAAAACCCCTTGTTACAAAATGGAATTTTGTTCTAAACATCTAAATAATTTAAACTCAGTCATAAAGATTTAAAGGATAGTTTGTAAGATGTTTGATGTCAGAGAAAGATCATGGGCTTTGGAATGATAGGAGAATCTGAATTTTAGCTTCTCCACTTGAAAGTTATTTATTTAGGGTAAATCTGGCTTTTTACAACCTCACTGTCATGTGAAGTTCAGATAATAATAACATTTACATCTTAGATTAGTAAGATTAGATAAAATAATATTAAAAATCCATATAAAACCCATAGAAGTGCCTACATAATGTTAGCACTGGATGAAAATGTGGGTCCCATCATGGAAGTTATAGTTTACTTAGGAGATAAGTGGAAATATTTGAAATTGAAGAAGGAGCTCTGTAAAACTCATCTTGAATAAGCTGCTTTATCCACAGAAAGGGCAATTAAAGTCTGATTCCTGTGATAAGAATTTAGGTGCACCAGCAGGGCACAGGAGGAGACGGCCAGTGAGTGTAGGAGTTGAGAAATTTAGTGCTCAGAGAACCTTAAAGAGAAACCAATGATACAATGCAGGCTTTGAGATTTTATCTGAACTCTGAAGTATAGATACAACTTGGATAGATGGAGACATTAGGTGGGTGGTAGAAAGCACAGCTGAGCTGCTATGTTATGACAATAGAGTTTTTTCATATATGGAAAAGAATAAGATGATCAACAGACTGGAGCTATGAGTTTGCTTTAGGAACCAGCATAAAAATTGGAGAGAAGGATTGCATTCATTTAGGGAGAATTTGAGATACACAGTTACTTTCACTTTACCTTAAAGGAAATTTGGAACCATTTTCGAGTAGTAACATGACAAAGCAGTGCTTTAGTATGATTCTGTCTGGCTGCTGTGTTTGCAAGATGATATCAGATGTAGGACACATTGGGGCAGAACAGCTTGTTAAAGAGATGATGAGAGTAATACTGATTTGGGAGATGGCAACTTGGAGTAGTGGCAAATGTGAATAGAGGATAAATGGTGATCTCCACAGCCATTCTCAGGAAACACTTACAGGGTTTGGCTGTAGATTCCTAACAGGAAATTAAGATGAGGTAATAGTTATGAATGACCTAGATGAGTGTGCATCAAACTCAGAAAATCCATCCCACTCACCAAGGAAATCTTTGTAAACTTCCTACTGTGAAGCATTCATTGAAATTTGCGTGATGAATTAGACAAATATTGTATGTTATTATATCTTAAGGTGGCCCTTGTGTTGACTGATTTATTGGAAGAGACAAAGCATCAATGCCAGTCTGCTTTGCCTGGTGCTAATAGACCTATGGGCTCAAAATGGAAAGATGTGGATCTCTTGGATTTTATGTGTTTATCCAATCTTGCATCATGGAGCTAGAGACTCAGAAGACAACCTAGACAAGTTTCTGCTCTACTTTAAATGTGGAGATGGCTTCTGTCACCAGAAAGGGCTTGTTCCATCATATCAATTATCATATAACCTGAAAATTCCTCATATGGTCGGCTTTCAACCCTTGTGCATGTCTGACTCTACTCTTTTCCTTTTATCAATGATGGTTTATGCATCAACTCCTCCTTTGTTAACAACAAACTCACATTCAGGTAATTCCCTCCAATGGGAAATTAAAATGCCACAAAGTCAGGAGAAAAAATGAGCTAAATTAAAAAATGTGCTAAGTGGGAAAACAAATGTGTACATAAATTTATACCTTTTAGCCCAACAGTTAAAAAACTGCATCAAGAGAACAGATCTAGAGAGATCATTTAGTTCATTCAAATAACTTCAGCAAAGTTATCAACCCTGACTATGTAGGAGAATTTTACAGGAACTTCTGATAGATACCAATTTCAGGACCTCATCCTCAGAGATCCTGTTTAATGATGTTTAGAGGGATACCTTGAGATTGGGGCATTTTGAAATCTCCCTAGGAAATTGTAAAGTGCAACTAGGGTTGAGACATATTCTTCTGTACACTGGCCTGGTTGCTCATTAGGATCAGATGGGGAGTCTTTTTAAAAAATATGCCCAGTTTCAACTCCCAAAAGATTCTCATGTAAGTGGTCTTGGGCAAAATCTGAGCATTGATCTATTGGAAAGTTCTCCATGTGATTCTTCTGTAAAGCCAGTTTGAGAATCAATGAGCTGTGGAGTAACTCCTAAACATCAAAATCCCCTGATGGGGTTGTTAACACAAAAGATTATCGGATCCCATTTCCACAGTCTCTGCTTCAGTAGGTATGGATGGAACCAGAGAATTTATATATCTAACAAGTTCCTAGATTTGGTTGCTGTTGCCAGTATGGGTACCCCATTTTGAGAACCACCGAAGTAAAACTCATCTATATTAAAAATATATTGGCCGAGTGCGGTGGCTTATGAATGTAATCCCAGCACTTTGCGAGGCCAAGGCAGGTAGATCACAAGGTCAGGAGTTCAAGACCAGCCTGGCCAAGATGGTGAAACCCCGTCTCTACTAAAAACACAAAAATTAGTTGGGCGTGGTGGTGGGCGCCTGTAATCCCAGCTACTCAGGAGGCTGAGGCAGAGAATTGTTTGAACCTAGGAAGCAAAGGTTGCAGTAAGCTGAGATCACACCACTGCACTATAGGCTGGGCGACAAAGAGAGACTCCATCTCAAAAAAAAAAAAAAAATCTTCAAAGCAGATTAGTCTCCTTTGTAGATATCTTCCAATACTTTAGTCTCACTTTAATAGAATCCAATTTATTTCCTTAACAAGGTCTTAGTTATTTGAACTTGAGATGGCCAGTGACTCCATATCAACACTACTAGTCACCAATTAATTCCTTCACATTTTATCCCTCCTCCCCCAAAACGGTAATTAATTTTCTGTAATTTCAGTTCAGAAGAAATGTAAGCAAATAACTGCTAAGCATTCAAAATTTGATTTTTGACTATTAAGGGTTAAGGTCCACTGATCCACAGTAATTTAAAAAAATTATAAAAACACAAAAGAGTAGGGGGTGTGGATAAGATACCATTGTAGGTATCATATAATAAAACTCAAGTTAAGGTCACGTTGACCCATAGTGTTAAAGAATGCCATCTACTAAGCACAAAGGAAAACAAATTGTCACATTTTTTTTTCTGTCAGTGGTTGTAAATGAAAGAAGATATTTTGAGGAACAGGATTAATAAAACATTAAAATAACTAGGAAAAAAAGGCTGGTAATTAAAGACATACTGTAATTCAAACCCAGCCTGAATAATGGCTCTTCTCTTCCGATTCTGCTTCTTTTTAATTACAGAAATAACAGTTCTTCCTGGATTAGCCCTCTCCTGTCTGTCATCTCCAACAGATACAAAGCCAGTTTTAAAAAGAACAAACCTACAAAAATTATTCATGCTTTCTGCCTCCATGTTTTTCTTTCCAACCTAGTTCTTGCAGAAAATGTAAAAGAGCAACCGAACCGTCAACTGGTACAATGACTTCTACACGTCAGTCCTTGGCCACACCACAGTCATCAGATTATTCTATCACAGGATTTCTCAACCGTGGAATATGGTCTCCAAGGGGAACAAGCCAGAGAGGGCTCAGGATCATTTGTATAAAGCAGTAGGCAAATGGAAATCTTTCCCCAAAGGGCACATTGGGATTGTTAGGCGAGGGCTGCTCAATCCATTAAAGGTTTAAACTGGAAAAAAAAAAAAAAAACCTTTTGAAAAAACACAAAAAGCAACCTGTTCTAGATTTTAAGTATAAAAAAGAGTTTATTCAGGGGACTGAAATGTTGACAGTGAATCAATTTGGAGGATATTTTCAATCAGGACAGTCTGACTGACACCTTTCATATTATTAATGCATATACTAGGAGACATGAAATTTGAAGGGCAGGCATTATGCTAAATCCAACTTCTACCTAAAAATGCATGGCACTTTGTAAATCAAGGTCAGTTATTAAATGAAGGGGCTCTGATCCCTAAGTACTGTATTCCACCATCGTGTTTAATTAATCACAAACACCATGCATGGGGTTCTTTAGGAAGTGATGAGCAAAACCCATAAAAAATTAAGACAATAAATAACAGCTATCTTTAAAAAATAGAGAATAAGTGCAAGGAAATTTAAGTATAAGTAAAAAAATTTGCAAGATTCTTTAAATAGATGATAGATTCAATAATAATAATTTTGGAGCCCCATAATTCCACAGCATATTTACCTTTTCAAGTCTGTCATTTTTTCATTATTAAAACAACCATATCAAACAGGTAGAGTACATCAATATTGCAATTTCACAGATACATACACTGAGTCAAGGAAAAGTTAAGTGTCTATTAATAAAGTCATCCAGCTTACTGGAAATGGAACTGAGACTAGAAAGCATGTCTTCTAAATCCCACCCCTTCTCCAAAGATAGTGTCACCTCTTCTCCAAAGGTAGTGTCAGGACATAGAAAGCAGAAGTTAAACTGTATGTGGTATTCTGCCTTCCATAATTTATTTTTCTCAAGAAGTAATTTAAAAAAACATTAGTGATAATGCATGTGAAACACTTTGCTAAATGCTAAATTATGCACACTTTGCAAAAGAGTAGCAGTTGCTTACAAAATTAACAAAGAATTACTATATGACCCAGCAATTCCACTCCTAGCCACGTACCCAGGAGAACTGAAAATATATGTCTATGTAAAAACCTACAGTTAAATATTTGTAACAGCTTTATTTAAAATAGACAAAAGTGGAAATAACCCCCCCAAATGTACGTCAATGATTTATGTATAAGTAAAACATGTTGTATACATAACAATGAAATATTATTTGGCGAGAAAAAGAAATGAAGTTGCTTTTTCTATTACTTGGCCATAAAAAGAAACAAAGTATTTTCTTCTTTTTTCTTTTTCTTTTTTTCTTTCCTTTTTTTTTTTTTTTTTTTGTAGCATGCACTGACCTTGAAAACCTTATGTGAAGTGAAAGAAGGCACTTACAAAGATCCACATATTTTTGATACCATTTATATGACGTGTCTAGAACAGAAAAATCTATAGAGATAGAAAGTGGGTTAGTGGTTGACAAGTACTGGAGTCTGTATGCAGGGACTGGAGGCTGTTGGCTAAAAAATGATGTTTCTTTCTGTGGTGATTTTTTAAAAGAAGTTCTTAAATTGATTGTTGTGCTGTTTGCACAATGCTGTGAATATGCTAGAAGTTATTGAATGATACATTTTCAATGGGCGACTTGTATGGTAGGTAAATTATGTCTCAATAAAGCTGTTAAAATACACAGAAGCATACTCCGTTTCAAACGGTGTCTAAGATCATCTCTGAATCCAAAAGAGATAAAAGAAACTCTCTTCCTTTATTTCCTTTACGTCTTCTTCTATTAGTCTTCCCAGTTTTTAGGATCCAGAATTCAAGTTCTTGTGATAAGTAATTTGCAAAGTATGAACGAGTTTGATCCCCTTTGATTTGCCTGAGATCTAAACCCAGATGTAGTACTTTGATGGGCACTCTGAGTTTTCAACATCTTATTGACAGAAAGACTGCCTGGAAGGACACAGTCCTTCTGTACAAAAGACACTGAGTATTCTTTTTTTTTTTTTGAGACAGACTCTTACTCTGTTGCCCAGGCTAGAGTACAATGGCACGATCCTGGCTCACTGCAACCTCCGCCTCCCAGGTTCAAGTGATTCTCCTGCCTCAGCCTCCAGAGTAGCTGAGATTACAGGCACATGCCACCTCACCCTGCTAAGTTTTGTATTTTCAGTAGAGACGGGGTTTCACCATGTTGGTCAGGCTGGTCTCGAATTCACAACCTCATGATCCTCCTGCCTTGGCCTACTAAAGTACTGGAATTACAGGCATGAGCCACTGCGTTTGGTCGACTCTGAGTGTTCTTTAATCTTGCATCTATTTTTGTTTCTGTTTCTTACCTGGATTCTTGTGTTGCATCATCCACACTTCCACATAGCAATTCATGACTTCAACTCCAGGCCATTACATTGTTGAGTTTAAAAAACACTGTAGCCAGGAATGGTGCCTCATGTCTGTTATCCCAGCGTTTTGGGAGGCTGAGGTGGGAGGATGGCCTGTGGTCAGCAGTTCAAGACCAGCCTGGGCAATATAGTGAGATCCTGTCTCTACAAAAAAATGAAAAACTTAGCCAGGCATGTGACTGTTAAGCTTGCTGTGAATGAAGAGACCACCTAAATAGGCTTTGTGTAGCAACAAGGCTATTTATTCACTTGGGTGCTAGCAGGCTGAGTCTGAAAAGAAAGTCAGCAGAGGGTGGTGGGATAGGAGCTGGTTTTATAGGTTTAGGGTAGGCAATGGAAAGTTACAGTTCAGGAGGTTTTTGCAAACCAGTGGGGGAGTATCACAGGGTCCAGTGTCACAAGGTTGGCTTATCAGTCAAGGCAGGAACAAGGCAGAATGTCGCAAAGTTGGTTAATCAGGCACTGGAGGAGCTAGCTAGACTTTCCTGTTTCCTCAGACTTTCTGGCTCTGGGAGGCCATCTGGAGGTGTATGTGTGGGTCACAAGGGTCACTATGGCTTGATTATGATGTAGTCCATGGAGCAGTCAGTTCAAAGGACTTTGCAGTGACCACATGCTTTAGTCCCGGCTACTAGAGAGGCTGAGGTAGGAGGATTGCTTAAGCTCAGGAGGTTGAGGCTGCATGAACCCTGATTAAACCCCAGCACCCCAGCCTGGGCACACAGCAAAATGCTGCTTCTAAACAAAAAATAAAAAAATGAATAAGTAAAGACAAATTTAAAAATAAACACTGTAACCACTATTATTTACTGGACTTCCCATCTTTTCTTCAGCTAGTTTTTAGACAAATGGCTCTAAGTATCTCTGCAAACCACCTACCTACTCACTAGCTTAATTTGATATAATAAAATAAAATTTACATAAAATCATTCCCATAGTAACTATCCACACAATTAGATACAATAGTTCTCTAGTTTTAAAGGGTAACTATTCTCTTTTCAGGTGCAAAGTTAACCTAAAACAGAGCACAATGTATTTTTAAAAAATATATTAGTCAAGTCTAAGCAGGCATATTAAACAATAAAAAGAGGTTATTTCATCACATGCACGTCTGAAAACTTTTTTCTCATTTATTTATTTAAAATTGTGAACTCTCATGGAAAGATGTGTTTTTAAATTCATTTTTAAGCCCTTAAATTTCTTGAATATCTAGAATAATTCCTACCATATAATGGGTGCTTTATGTGAATGAGTGAATAAACAAATGAGTGAATGAAAGTCTAAATTAGTCACATCTGTTTTTAACAGACTGGAATCACAGAACCCTGGACCTAAGACATGGTTTTTTCAATTACTATTTTTGTACATGCATGTAATTTGATATCGGTTAGACTTAGTTTTCTCATCAGCTACATGGGGGTTGCTGATGAGTTGTGAGCATAAATAACAGTGTGAACGTAGAAAATCTGAGACAGGTCACAGTTAATTTAGAAAGTTTATTTTGCCCAGGTTGATGACATCCCTATGACACAGCCTTGGGAAATCTTGATGATATGTGCCCGAGGTGGTCAGGGCACAGCTTGGTTTTATACATTTTAGGGAGACGTGAGACATCAATCAATATATGTAAGATGTACATTGGTTCCATCTGGAAAGGCAGGACAACTTGAAGCAAAGGCAGGAGGACTTGTGGAGATGGAGCCTCCAGGTCACAGATAGGTGAGAGACACAAAAGAATAGGTTGCATTGTTTTGATTTTCTGATGAGCCTTTCCAAAGGAGGCCATCCATCTCAGTGAGCAGAGGGATAACTTTGAAGAGAATGGGAGGCAGGTTTGCTCTAAGTAGTTTCCAGCTTGAGTTTTTCTTAGTGATTTGGGGGGTCCCAAGATATTTTCCTTTCACAACAGTATACAGTTCCTGAAAAAATAGGTAGCATTGAAAACATGTAGACTATTAGCTTATAGGCATTATTTTGTGTAATAATCAGGCTGGTCACAGAAAAAGTCAGAACTTATAGATAATCAGTAAAAGGGTGAAACCAAAGCAAATTTACCAGCTGAATATGATTGTGATCAGCCTGATGATTTTGAAAAACTATGAGGAAAGAATCCCAAATTTATTGCAAATCATGCCCTCCACTCTGTGAAGCAGACATTTTTCTTACTGTCCTGAAAACTTTGATGGTGGGGACTTTTAAAGAAATAAATTATGACTTAAAGAAAGGTCAAAAATAATCTATTCCAGCTGTGGCTTGAGGAAACTAATTTGAATTTAAAAGAAAGCAAAATCCTTTTTTATTTGCCTCTTTCTGCTCAAGATTTTTAATATTGTGGACTCCTAACAGATGTCATTTCATGGCATCAATAGAGAACTCAAAAGGAATATTCAAATGGTAGAAAATCTACCAATTGTTTGGAGAAGAAACCCTGATAATTTATTGGAAAAGTAAATTATGTACAGTGGCTGCCAGGCCCAAACAAAGGTGGTTGTTCTCCAGACATGGCACCCAAATCCTTCCCTGCTCTGCTGCCTCATCCAACCTCTTCCCATGTGGTCACTTGTGATTTTCAGTTAGCACATAGTTTCATTGTTTTGTCCAGTAGTCCTCCAGAGTTCACTGAAATCCTGCTACTTGGGAGTGTATACTTGCCTAGCAAGTAACGGAGAAGACATGGTTTCATTCCCTGAAAGACCCTAAAATCTGCTGTAGAAAATTCACCCTTCTTTCTACCATTCATTATTTCTTATTATCTTATTTTATCACTGAAGCTTTGGGAATTTAGTAGAGTGCTCTCTTAACCCAAATTGTTGTTATTTTTCAGCTATTTTGGTGAGCTAAAACTTTTCAGTTATATAATAGCTGATTTTCCTGAAATTTTTTCTTGGCATGGAAAGAATTGTATTGAAAACTATATGAAATAAACATATTTGACCAGCTCCCAACTACTCTGGTCAGATAAGCTTTCTTTTGAGCTCATATTGTTTAAAACTTCTGCCAAATATTTAGAATACTTCTTTTTAAAAGAGTTTTGTGGAAGATAGGTTATTTGCAAAGTAATACCACTAAAATATGTGAGAATAAAATTATTTATTCTACAAAAAATACTTAAATTTTGATGTGAGATTAGACTTGGCAAAGTCCTTTTTGTTGATTTCTTATGATGAGATAAATCTTAAAATATTTACTATATCTTATGCTATTTGCAAGTATTTAGAGAAATTTTAATTTCATGCTGTGTCATTTTATACAGGGTTAGGCATCCCTAATTAGACTATATGTATAACATGTTTATGGAACATAAATGAATTTTGTGTTTAGACTTAGGTTCCATCTCCAAGATACCTCATTATTCATATGCAAATATTTCTTAGTCTGAAAATATCTGAAATCCGAAACACTTCTGGTCCCAAGCATGGTAGATAAAGGATACTCAATCTGTAATTGATATTTCAGATTGAAACAAGTATATCTATTGGAAAGCTAAAGAAAGATTGAGATTTCTCTGTTTTTATTTTTTTTTTTGTCTCTTTCTTCTAAGATCGCATTCACCAAGACAGATCATATATAGAGCCATAAACAGTCTTAATATTTCAAATCATTGAAACCATACGGGTACGATTTTTAACTACAACAAAATCAATATAGAAATCTAAATGAGGAAACATTTCAAACATTCCCAAACGTTTGGAGCCCTAAAAACACACCACCAGGTAGGCCATGAATCAAAGGAGAAATCAAGAATTAACTACAAAGAATAAATTAAATATAAATGAAAATGAAACATATCAAAATTTAATGCATACAGTTAAAATATTGCTTGGAGTTTTTCCCATAACTTCTAGAAGAAATACAGAGCAAAACATTTATATGATTGGATAGGCAAAAATTTTTAGGACACAAAAAACATGAGTCTTAAAAGAAAAAAATGATGAATTAGATTTCATTCAAATTAAAAATGTTTAATCTTTAAAAGACACCATTTAGAAATTAAAAGGCAAGCCACAGATTGGGAGAAAATATTGACAATACTTATTTCTGACAAATAATTTATAACCCGAATACATTAAGAACTCCTACAACTCAATAAGACAACTTTTAAAATGGCCAGAAGATTTGAACAGAAAGCTCAGAAAAGCAAATGTGCAAATGAACAATAACATGACAAGATGCTTAATATCATTAGTCATCAGGAAAAGACAAATAATTGAAATAATAGGTAGTGGGGAATGTTGCTAAAGATACAAAGCAACTTGAAAATATTCTTGCTAATATCGGAAAATAGTAAAATTTTGCAATCACTTTGGAAAAAATTTGGCAGGTTCTTTTTATGAGGTTAAACATTCACTTATCATACAACTCAGCAACTCTACTCTTAGGTATTTATCCAAGAGAAATGAAAGTATATGCTCACATGAAGACTTAGCAGGAATATTCATAGCAACTGTGGTCATAATAGCAAAAAACTAGAAACCAACAGTCTATCAAGAGATAAATATGTCACCAAATTGTAGTATGTCCATACAATGAAATACTTCTTAGAAACAAACAACACAAATCTGTAATATATATAATGACATAAGTGAATATCAAAAATATGCTGTGTAAAAGAAGCAGACCTAAAGGAATAGGTACTGTACAATTTCATTTACATTTCATTACATTTATAATGATAAAGTATAGTGGGCCAGGTATGGTGGCTTATTGCCTGTAATTCCAGCACTTTGGGAGGCCCAGGTGGAAGGATCACTTGAAGTCAGGAGTCCAAGACCAGTCTGGCCAACATGGTAAAACTCCTCTACTAAAAATACAAAAATTAGCTGGTCATGGTGGTGGGTGCCTGTAGTCCCAGCTACCCAGAGGTTAAGGCAAGAAAATTGCTTGAACCTGGGAGGTGAAGGTTGTAGTGAGCTGGGATGGTGCCACTGCACTTCAGCCTGGGTGACAGAGTGAGACTTGGTCTCTCAAAAAAAAAAAAAAAAAAGGAAAGAAAAAAAAGAAAGCGTATTGGTGATGGCCAAGGACCATGATTGAGGGTGTAAAGTTGAGTTCCTAGGAAAACGAAGTAACTTTTTGCTTTAGTGGTGGTCACTTGCTGTACACATTTACCAAAAACCGTTGAACTATACTTAAAAGGGGTGCATTTTATATGAAACTTACGCCTCAATTAAGTTGACTTTTTTCAAAGCTGACAGAAAAAGCTCACCAAGATCAGCTTTGTATTGATGAACTAAAGAATTAGGTTTTCCCCTTGTTTTACATTTTTTCTTCTCATTCCTAATTTTTAAAAAAATATGCAAGTATTTCTTCTATAGTAGAAAAATATCAATATTCTTAAAATCTCTTACACAAATTTCCATGCAGGTTCGCTCTCTTGTGTTTCATCCTGCCTTGTTATTTCTTTGCTTTTTAGAAAAAATGGAGCACTAAGGATATCTCACTTATTCTCCAATTTTTAGGCCACATCCTTTTAAAGTAAAATATCCCTCACACGCAAGCTCTTCTACATGTTTTATAGGTAGAAAATTATGTGGGCTGAACTGCTCAGCAGAGCTATTGTTTATGATCACTCTACTGCCTTAGCTCAACCTTTGTGTAGTAAAAGTTCAGCTTTTGTGGAACATAAGGAAGACTTTCATTTAGCATTTCCAGGGAACCGCCGACCCCTCCTTGTTCTCTGGTCTTAAAGACTCCTTAGCAAAGTTAACATTGGAGTCTCCCAGTTTCTACAGGCAGTCTGATTAAGCAGGTTGTTGAAATGGTACAAGGGGTAATTTTGTGTACATTCATTTAAAAAGTAAAAAGGAATACCCTGGCACAAGGCCATGTTGCCCTCTACTACTTAGTAAAATTAATTAAATAGGCCTATTCCTAGGGGTGGTTTTCTGCTTGAGTTTGAATAGTTAGTGCAGGTAAGGTTTACAAAACTCTGTTTGGATAGGTGTTCAATTAGATTTTCCAATTTAGGCTGTGCTTGAGCTGATATACATTTTTGAGCCATTCGGTGCATTTTGATTTTCTAATTTTCTGGGTCATGTTTTCCAGCACTATAGAGGCTAAAAGAACATACTTGATGAATGAGTGAAATCAAAAAGGAAACAAAGCATTTCTAATATGTGGAGAGAACCCAAAGAAAATATTCGCAGGCCTCTTCTTCATTTATCTTTTAGTGGCATTTCTTACTATTGTCATTCATTCACTTATTCATTCTTATGTGATCTGTTATTTTTTCATTTATTTTGTCATTTGTTTATTGAGTCCATACTGAGTACCCAGGCCTCCAAGATGCAAGGATAATAACGGCTACCATTTTCGGAACTTCTTAGGTTTGTGGCATTGTAGGTACTGTGTTTCTAATGTTAACCTTATATTTGAAAGCAAGGTCTAATTATCCATTTTCCTAGATGAAGGCAATGAAACTAAACTAGGATTTGAACTTAAATATTACCAACTGGAAAATTCAAACTCATTTCACTAAACCACCCTGCCTTCCAAGTTATATTCTAGAGATAAACCCAAAAGGTTTAATAGTAATCAAGACAGCATGCAAAGCTGGAAAAAGCGCAAGTCTAGGGGATAAGAATTCTAATCTTAGCCTTGACTAACTAGACTTGGGATCTTGGAGAGATACTTTATCTATAGGAGATGGATGTATAAATCCCTTGTAAAACAGGAAGTGCATTAAGTTGTTTTTTATAATTGCCTCTCTTCCAATTGTAAATATTTCTAATTCTGTCATTTTTGCCTTGTAAATTTCAAACTGACTTGAAATTTCAGTTTTCAGAGATTTTGCAATTTAAAAAATTGTTGCCTGCTTTCTCTCTTTTCTAACTAGCTCATTGGTTAAGCTCCAAAATGATAAAAAAGAGGTAATGGGTACCTAATCTGGGGGGGAAATCAGATATTGAACTATCAACTGATTCCAAATTATGTCAAGCAACTTGTGAGCTTGTGGCTCCAAGTTTCTCACATTCCTTTTGGCATCGGTCCTTGAACATGACAACATAACGATGTTCTCAATTTGGTGATTTTTAAAATATTTTAATCTTAATGAATGAATACAGAATAAGTTGTGTTTGCTGAGCTCAAATCTCACCAAGTGTGAGAAAACTATATTTCAGCTGTATGTCCTGTTACACAGTGTTCTTGGAACTTCTCATATGTCATTCTGTCTGTTCATGTGCAATCTGATAACTAACTACAATTAGCAAATGAAATATTTATATATGCTGCCACATAGTCAGTCCATATGTGCAAAATATTGCCAGTTCCTTAGTAGCATTTAGCATCACCCACTGTTATGTTAGTTTCTTGAAATAGACCTTATGGTGCCTTACAAAGTATGTCCAAAATGCATGCAATTTCCTTGCTTTGCATGTTTATAGTAGAGCTGAAGTCAGCCTCAGTGAGGTTTGTTCTCTAACAAAATTCAGCACCACCAACACAGAGTTATCTTTTGTGTTACTCATATCCTTAACTTATAACTCACTCCATGTCCTACAGAGCAGTGGGCATCCACATGGCCCAACTGGTTACTATTTTATAACAGTTCTAGTCATTGCCCCAACAGAAATAATTGAAGGTCACACTGAGAATCTCAAAGAGGAAATTTAAACCTTGAACAGAGACCCCTTCTCTATAATCAGCACATGAACAATAAGAAGAGTTTGTTGACTTTTGAAAAACTCTTCCTGAAAGTGGAAATTTATAAATGGAAAGAAAACATGCATTGGATTGACTTCTGAATTAAACAAGAACAGTCAACAGTTGAAAGCATACAGGGCAGCTGCCCTCAGTAAAATATCCATATGTGTAGGCTTTCTCTCCTCCTAAGTTTGATCACATTACATTGAGTAGTGGAGAGTGCAAGGGAGTGAGATTCTACCTGCAAGCTTAGGTTTGTGTATAACCTTATTTATCAAAAGGGTTCAAGAGATCCCAAATAAATCACAACTCAAGAGAGAGAAGGGAGAGGGAATGGGGAAGAGACGGAAAAGAGGGAGAGGTGAAGGAGAGCATGAGGTGATTGGCGTAACCCCTGTGAGGAGTTCTGGTACTTGCGCTACTGAACTGATGATACATCCAATCCAAATTGCTGAAATGTGGTGAGCAGAGAAAGGTCCTGGTTATCAGACCAGTATAAATAAGAACGTCTCTAACTAAACAAGGCTAAGGTCTAGTTCCAGGGGATATTGATGCCATTAATTTATGACCTGTATGATTTTTATAATACAAACCTTGTTAATAATGCAGTCTCTTGAAACGTACAATTGCACAGCTCTTAAGAACAACCTTGAAAAAGAAGGTACTTTATGCTACAATGATGTCGTCATGTCACTACAGTTTGAAGGAGGGAGGGATGCATTATTTCCTGACTTTTTATATTGTAATAGATTTGTGGTGGGTTGGTTGAAGAGGCTCCTGCAGTCTCAAACTGTTCCCTTCAAGTGCTGACCATGAACTGGGCTCAGAGATGATTTGGACACTTAACTTTCTCAAGGACAAAAATTTCTTCCTATGTGGCAGAGGGAACAAGATGGGAAGAAAAGATTATTTTATCATTCTGCTTTACTGCCACCAAGGCAAGCTTAGAGACAGGGGAAAGACTACAAAACAGAGATTCCAATACTGAGCTTGCAGTGCCTAATTGCATACCATATAAATTAATGGCATAAATGCCTACAAAGGAATAAAGATACACAGTGCTATTTAAGCAATGCTTTAAACAAATACAGCATATTTTCAGTTAGAAATGCTAACTTGGCCACTCACTGCCAAATCTCTTTGCAAGGCCTGTTGGCCACACTGTTTCCTCCACCACCGCGACAGATTGGACTTAATTGAAAAGTTGCTAGTTTAGATCTGCTGCTGAAAAGTTGTATTGTGAAAGAAAATCAGCCTGATGATTGTCCTTCAGTCTATTTTTATATAGGCCCTTCATCCTGGTCATCATTTTTTTAGGACTTAATATGAATATTTCCCAAAGCCATAAACAATATGTAACACAGAGGGGTACTCTATTTTAAAATGATCAAAGTCTCAGAGACCATTACTGGTCCTGATCCTTGTTTCTGGACATAGGTGAACTTGATGTGCCCTATTTATTACATGGGATGGTTTTTAAAGAGCCACTTGTAACCTAGTTAGCTTGCTCTCAGAATGAAGTGGGATGAACAAACTGGAATAAATAATCTATAAGAGAGGGAGAAACATGAAGGTAAATAAGGAAAAAGGTAGGAAATCAAGGAGTTCATGAGTCTAACTGTCGCAGTTGGGAACACTCACTGCCATATTTCTTTAAGTCATGTTTCCTACATTTCTCTCCAAAGCTTGTTGCCGTATGTGACTTAGAGCATCCTCATGGACAAAATCAGCTTCAGTGAGTTGTCATGTAACAATCTTTCACAAAAATTATTGGGGGTTTTCTGTGTCCAGAGCTACAGTTTTATGAGCCTTTTCAAAGGAAATAGAAAGTGTGTTTGCTACTCAGAAAGTAATAACTTGCTTGTACCTCAGTAAATACCAGTAAGAAGTTATCATGATGCCTGTGATCCTAAGGAGCCCCAGTGCCTTGCTACTCAACATTTGCTCGCAAATCAGCATTGTCAGGATTACCTGGGAGCCTGTTGTAGATGCAGATTATCAGGCCGAGCTTAAATCTGCAATTTGGCAAGATCCTACAGTGATTCGGTATGCTCTCAAAACGGCAGAGGCATCTCCCCAGTGAATATGTATGAGATACCTGTGTGAATTTCCTTGAAAAAGCCTTTCAGTTTAGAAAGTATCCTCCACTTTTCTTATTCTCATTTTTAACCACATAGATCTGCAAAACAGATGGTTACATTTAGAATTTAAGGAAACAGGTTCAGGAACGGCAGCCTGATTTTTGACACTGGAATTTCCACCAACCAGGTGCTTAGTCCATTTGGAGACAGGAAACAACCCCCAAAGAGCGAGGACTAAGGACGCTGTGGGATGATGGCAAACTCAATTGCACACAGGTGCAGAGGACACACCAAGTAGCTATTGCGCTGACACGTATTAGCATCAGCTATGTAAGCATAATTATTGGTCAAGGGCAGATTGTTGTAAAACAGCTAATAAACAGGAAACATTGACTTCCCTCACACCGGGACTTTGCAAAACCAATATTAGGCCTATGTGTTCTGTACATGTATTTTCTCTGAAGCCAATTAACCTCTTTATTAGAAAACAAGAGCTTCGTTATTGTTGAACATGGCAGCTAATCCTTCACAGTAGATAACTTTCATTGAGCAAGAGTGGAATGAGTTGTGTTTACTTCACTGACTGACATTCCTACACAATTAAAAGAAAGATTAATTGTTTAATTTCCTCAACATTGGTGCTGGTGAAGGCTAGGAGATCCATAAAACTAAAAACTATAGTTTTTCATTTATCCAAGGCCAAGGGAGCAGTGGAAATTAATTTTGGTATGGTATATATCTTTTTATTATCCTGACCATGTAAGGAAGGTTGAGGGCTTGAGTATCTTTGTGGAATCAATTTTTATTATATTTCCTCCATATAACTTTGAAGGTTTAGAATGGGGCAAGATATGAACCTATAGATCTGTCAAATCATTTTGATGTTTCAGACCTAGACTATTTGGCTGATACACAGTGCATGGAAGATGCCAACAGAGAAGAATAACAACAATATGAGCAATGATCACTTCAGTAGAGATAAAATGCTGAAGGCATACTTAATAATAATAACTTGTACCATTAAAGTGAGTCCACCTAAACTTGCAGGAAGAAAATTCATGAGCAAGAATAATGCAAAACCATTGACTTTGCTGTATTTACTTGGAAACCAAATATATGAGATCTGCAGTATAGGGCAACTGATCAAGAGGATAGGAGCTCCGTAGTGTGTGTGTGTGTGTGTGTGTGTGTGTGTGTGTGTTCACTGTGGTACTCTTGTTATTTTGCATTGATATTTCATCATCTGACCCATTCGCCTTGCTTTCTGCAGTCATTTGACTCCCTAATTCTATTGTTCCCCTTTTTCCTCTTTCTTGAACTTTCTTCTCCTCATATCCAAGCTAAAGTCTATCCTTCCTTATTTCATTTCTTAGAGTTGAAATCTCTTGTTTCCTTTATTTTTTAAAGCGACTTCAGTGCCTGGAGTTATAGAGATGCAACTATATAAGACTGGCTTCTAGATCAGAAATATAATGTGAGCAACCTGTGCAACTTTAAATTGTAATACAAAATTTCCAGTAGGAATGTGAAAAAGTAAAACAAATTAATTTTAATGATGTATGTATTTAACCAAATATGTCCAAATTATTATCATTTCAACGTGTAATCAAAATAAGAATATGATTGAGATAGTTTACATTTTTATGTGGGATTTAAAATCTTACACGTATCTCACACTTCATAGCACATCTCAATTCAGACTAGCCACATTTTAAATGTCTAACAGCCACGTGTGGCTAGGGGTTACCATATCATCAGGTGATAAACCTTATAGCACAAAGGACTGACTTTTTTTTTTCTTCCTGAATGCAAAATTCCATTTATAAACAGGGGAAGCATACTTTCCTTGTTAGACCAAGGGAAGGCCCTTCTTCATCAAGGACAATAACACACATAGGACTTTAGAGTATTTGTTGAACAACTATCAATTTGAAAAATATTGCTTTGATAGGTGTTTTAATGTTATTCTCTCTTGTTAAAAACCTAAACACCTTAACACAGACACAACTACATATTATTTTTCCTCATTCATTTTTAGCTGAAGGTAGCATGGAAGAGGACATAGACTTCCTTCTCTGGAAAGGCTCTTGCACACATCTCTTTTCATTTATAGTCTCCCAGAAAAATCCAAGGACTTGGATAATTGCACTGATAAAATGCAGCTTTCACCATTTACGTTGATGCTTTCTATTTTTTCTTTTATTACAGCTTTGGCTGTCCTTAGCATGTTATAGTCTCTTTAAAATATTTGTGATGACTATACCCCATCCTCTTTCCAAAGCTTTTCTCTGCCTCCTGAGTAGAGATGTGTGTAGCATGTCTTATCAGCCAGAAAAGCCCACGGGATGTCCTGTCTTTCAAGCACTTTAAAAAAATCTCTTACGTTTGTTCTGCTATTTCTAGCAACCTTTATCAAGAAGAATAACATAATTCTCAATGTCAACTTTGTGATCCAGATCACAGAGCAAGCTCTAAAATGGGTTTATCAAAGACAGCTCATATTATCTTCTGGGCATGAGTTAGGAAAACTATAAAGGAATAGAAAGGGCCCCAAATTTAAGAAGACCTGAAGTATGAAAACCCAAATCCGTTAAAGAGATGCAGTGGAGGGAGTTTCCTCTATAGCTAAAAATAATTTTTCTTTTCACCATTAGGATTGCTTTAAATCAAAATCTCTTCATCTTCCTTACATTTAAGTATTTGTTTATAAATCAATAACTACTTGAAAGAATAAAGAAAAGGGAAAATGAAAGCTGAATCATTGGGAATCACTGCCAAATTGAGATTAATAAAAAATGAAGATAAACTATCTTTAAATTTACCAAAAGTCAAGGGGAAAATAAGGTCTACCATTTACACTTTCAATTGTGTTCATTTTCACCTTAATGTGTGCCTGAAGAAATTATGAAATAAAATTCTACAGTTATCTACACTTATTAATGGCCTTCTTAAAACTAATGTCCCTGAGCATCCCTACATGGTACCAAGAAATACACACCCACACAGGCAAATTTCCAGTTTCGTTACAAACAACTCTACAACCCTCTTGTGAAATTACAGCCACAGATTAATGTTTATCTGAGGAGTGTAACTGTACGTTTCTAGAGCTGCTGGAAAGCCAATGCTTACCCAAAACAGCTGTGAAACCAGACTGACTTTTAACCTCCCCTGTTGAATACAGGAACTCTTGGCACAATTACAGTGCAAGTAGCACAGAATCTGTGGGGTTACCATTATAGAAACAGACTTGGCCAGCAGGAAATGTTTACATCCTGCATGAAACCCTGATGTTTGACATGAAACCAGAGCTGCTCACCATAGTTTAAGAAAACAAAAGTCTCCCTCTTTGAACTTGCCTCGTGGCCCAAACGAACAAATATTCCCATTTCCTTTCCATCAAATGCCTCAATCCCAACTATTCCTTCCATTGAACTGTTTTTATACTCTGTAGATGCAGGAAATAAACAGCCTTGCAGCGCTGTGCCTATAATGAAATACAAGCTGCTTCCACCAAGGATAACACTCAGTAAGCAACACAACAAAGAGAGACAGACTCTGGGTTGCTCCTTGCAATTCCTCAAACACCTCCTAGGTGAGACAATTATATTTTAATAAAAATGTACTCGGCATCATATTACGAAAGCAACACCACCGGATTGTTCTATAACTTACTGAATTTGAGCCTTAGAACTCAAGAGGTAATATTCACATGCTGACTTTCACCAGGTTCTCCTTTATCAAAGATAGCCGTGTGAAGCGGGGGAAATGAAGGAAACCTGGGCTGAGAGATTGAGCTGGCTGAACCCAAGGATCTAGAAGAGGTAAGTTAAAGCCCTTCTACAACCTCCAGAAGCCCTCGACAACGTTACAGCACCAGAAAACCACCTGGTCACAGTTTCCTGCCAGTAACTGGACAAAAGAGGGAGGCTAGGGAAACTCCCCAAAGGACTGTTAATTAGTTTAAGGGGCAACCTGCACCTGATGCCCTTGATTATTTCTCTCCCTCGTTAGCAAAAAATTAAAGGGACAGGAAAGACAAAGAGGGCACTGAGTACTATCTTTCAATGTGGCTGGTAAATGCATCTTTCTCTTTTTTTCTTAAAGCAGATTACTAGTATTGCTGTTTTCTTGGGTGAAATGCAGAGCCTCTCAGAGGTCAGACAATTTTGTGGTGACCTCAGCAGGCTACTATGATTACACTATATTGGTGTGTTCCTTTCGTGTGTTAAGATGACCACGCAAATACAGGGACTTCTTAACTGCAAAAGGCCAAAAGGAAATCAGGCAGCCAAAAGGAAATTGTGCGTAATCATCCCTCTTCCAAATTTATTTGGATTTTATAAGCATATATGGGCAGAGAATCTTTGAAAGCCTTTGAGGCAATGTGCTGGGGGCAGAGTGAAAAGTGGGTTTTAGTGCTGGATCCATTCTTATTATTTGGGGGCATCTTTAAATATATTTGATCTCTCTGTTCCTTCATCTACAATGAGAGAATAAACATCACCTTCTCAGGACATTCAGGTATAGTGGGGAAGGGTCCAGGCCGCTCTAGACCAGTACCTGCACTTGAATATGAGGGAGGAAACGGCTTCTCATTTGAAATCTTCAAATTCACCATTTTGGTTGTTTCTTCATTCAACTGAGATGATCATCTAAAAAAAAAATCATGACGCTGTGTATTAATTTTCCATTGCAGTTGTAACAAAGTGCCACAGATGTTGTGGATAAAAACAACACAAATTAATTTTCTCACATTTCTGTAGGTGAGATGTGTGACATAGACCAAACGGGGTTAAAATCATAGTGTTGGCATGGGCTGTGTATCTTCCTGGAGAATCTGTTTCCTTCCTTTTTCCAGCTTCTAGGGGCCACCCACAAGCCATGGCTCATGGCCCTCTTCCTTTGTTTTCAAAACCAGCAAGGTTGTACCTTCCTGACCATAGCCAAGACAGTTCTCTGATTTTAAGGACCCATGTGATCACATGGAGCTCACCTGGATAATCCAGAATATTCTCCTTATCTCAAAGACCATTACTTAATCACATCTAGTTGGCAGTCTCTTTTGCCCTGTAAGGTAACATATTCATGGATTGCTGGGAATAGAATGTGGAAATCTTTGGTGGCCCCTGTTCTGCCTATCCTACTCTGGAAAGCAGCAGAATCTTATAAATGCTCATTATTTATTACATCTTTGCAGTCTTAACCCTGTTTTTAGGCTACATATGGGCAATTCTAGAACTTTCCACTGTCCTCCAAATTGTTTCCTAGTGTCAAAGGTGATAATATCAAAGTAAATTGAATAGGAAATCAGATTTAAATGCATCTAGTTTTTGGGTCAGATTATGTTCAAAATATGTTTTTGACCAACTTCTTTTTTTTTTTTTTGAGACGGAGTTTCACTCTTGTTGACCAGGCTGGAGTGCAATGGCACAATCTTGGCTCATTGCAGCCTCTGCCTCCAGGGTTTAAGGGATTCTCCTGACTCAGCTTCCTGAGTAGCTGAGATTACAGGCACCTGCCACCACGCCCAGCTAATTTTGTATTTTTAGTGGAGACGGGGTTTCTCAACCTAAAATAGGCTGGTGGACCAACCTATTTTAAAATGTCAATTTGTTACAGAAAAATTAGGCCAAAGTGTTGAATAATATAACAACTAAGTTGCAGAAACTATACATTTCAAAAATAGTAAGATCAATATTATATCTTAATCACCATTAAAATGTAGACATCAATATTTCTGTTCCTTTTAAATATTCTCAAGGTCATCAAAAATATCAATGACTCTCATATTCTGATCATTTTTCTCATTATAGCTACAGGCTTCTTTGACCCAAATTGTTTTCAATTTACACTACTCAATTACACTCAACACCCACCAGAATCCTGCCAGAACACATTCTAGTCCTTTTTGATCTTTTTGGCTGAATGCTTCCTTCCTGTATTATTAAAGTTTAAATGCTAGAATTCCCAGGAGTCCATTTTAGGGTAATGTTATTTAGTTATACTAAATCCTTGCCTAATCACATCAGGTCCCACAGCTTTATCTAACATCTGTATTCTAACAAATGCCAAAGTTATATTTCCAGGCTTAACCTCTGCCAAAATCACATATGACATCTCTACCGAGATGCCTAATAGCCATGTGAAACCTACACTTTCAGAAGTCTTACCCATCTCAGCAAATGGCAAAATGGCAACTATATTGTTTCTATGGCCCAGACTCTCCAGAGTTCCTTGATAATCTTCTGTCTCTCACAGGCAACATATATAAACTATGACAGCTCTCTTCTTTCCAAATGCATTCAGAATATGATTCATTTTCACACTAGCAGGCTCACTATTTTTCTAGCCCATGACACCATCATCTCTCACCTGGATTATTGCATAGTTCCTAAATGCTCTTCTTGCTTCTATCCTTGCCTTCTCCTTTTTTCAAAAACTCCCTCAAAGTCCACATTATGGAAACAAAGCCCCACATGATCCAGCCTCTGCCTCACTGCTCTCATCTTCTGCTGTTTACTCATGTGCCTACTGGGCTCCGGGCACTCTGGCCTCTTTGGGTCCTTCAGACTTGCTATGATAAAGACCTTCCATTTGCCCCTCAAGATCCACTCTCCATGCTTCTTTTCTCTTTTCTGTGCCCTGAGAGGGAGAACAGTATGGATTTTATCAATGGGTGCCTTCGCCTTCTGTTTCCAGCCAATAGCAGGCACTGTCAAGAAATCAGAGGGAGGACGAGAGTAAGATTAGCATGTATATTCACTGTCTCCCTCCTTACAGGTTCTTTGCTGGCAGGACACACGCATCCTTTGTTTAAAGGGCTTACTCCTACAAGGTAGCCCTCTTACCACATTTCTCCCTGTCTCTAATTCCTACAATTAATCTCACCCCTTGCCTTTTTGGGCCTAACATCAGTAATGGAGACCTACTGTTATTAGTCCTAGGTACTGTATTTTTCCCAATGACTTTCTTACACTATCTTTGTTCTTTATATAGAGTATTGATTAGACTCTACTCAAATTATTTTGCTGGGAGCCAAACTAATATTAATGCCAAGCACAGTACTGCCTCAAGACCTCAGGTATTTGCAGTCATTCTTTTCTTTTTAAAAATAATTTTAACTTTATTTTATATAGATTCAGTGGGTACCTGTGCAGATATCTTACATGGGTATATTGCAAAATTCTAAGGTTTGGGGCATGATTGATCCCATTACCCAGGTACTAAGCATAGTACCCAATAGTTATGTTTTCAACCCTTTCTTCCCTCCTACTTTCCCATCTCTAGTAGTTCTCAGTGTCCTTTGCTCCCATCTTTTATTTTTTTTATTTTGAGAGGGAGTCTCACTCTGTCACCCAGGCTGGAGTGCAGTAGTGTGACCTTGGCTCACTGCCAGGTTCAAGTGATTCTCCTGTCTCAGCCTCCTGAGTAGCTGGGACTACAGGCACACACCACCATGCCTGGCTATTGTCGGTAGAGATGGGGTTTCACCATATTTGTCAGGCTGGTCTACTGTCTACCAACCACAATGCCTGGCTTGTCTACTAATCACCATGCCTGGCTCTACTCTATTGTTAGTAGAGATGGGGTTTCACCATATTGGCCAGGTTGCCCAGGCTGGAGTGCAGTGACATGATCTCAGCTCACTGCAACCTCTGCCTCCCAGACTCAAGCAATTCTCCTATTCAGCCTCCTGAGTAGTTGGGATTACAGGCACACACACCATAATGCCTGGTTACTTTTATTTATTTATTTTTTTTGTATTTTTAGTAGAGATGGGGTTTTGCCATGTTGGCCAGGCTGGTCTTGAACTCATGACCTCAAGTGATCCGCCCACCTCAGCCTCCCAAAGTGCTGGGATTACAGGTGTGAGCTGCCATGCCTGGCCTGTTTTAAGTTTTTTGAAAAGTCTCCAAACAGCTTTCCATAGTGGCTGAACTAATTTACATTCCCTCCAATGGTATATGAGAGTTTTCTTTTCTCAGCAGCCCTGCCAGCACCTGTTGTTTTTTGACTTTTTGATGCTATTCCATCAAAGTTTTTATTCACATTTTTCTGATGATTGGCGATGTTGAGCATTTGTTCACGTGTTTGTTGGTCACTTATATGTCTTCTTTTGAGAAGTGTTTGTTCATGTCTTTTGCCTATTTTTTAATGGAATTATTTGTTTTTGCTTTTTGAGTTGTTTACGTTCTTTATAGATTCTGGATATTAGACCTTTTTCAGATGTGTATTTGGCAAATATTCTCTCCCATTTTGTAGGCTGTCTTTTACTCTATTGATAATTTCTTTTGTTGTGTAGAAGCACTTTCGTTTAATTAGGTACCACTTTTCAGTTTTTTGTTGTTGTTGTGATTGCTTTCTAGGATTTAGTCATACATTCTTTTCCAAAGTTCTTGTAGAATTTTTATAGTTTGAGGTCTAACATTTAAATCTCTAATCCACCTTGAGTGCATTTTTATATATTGTGAAAGGTAGGGCATCGTTTCATTCTTTTGCATGTATCTAGACAGATACCTCTGTACTATTTATTGAATAAGGAGTCTTTTCCCCTTTGCTTATTTTTGTTAACTTTGTCTGTCAAAGATCAAAGGGGTGTGGCTTTACCTCTGGGTTGTCTGGACTGTTTCCTTTCCTATGCGTCTGTTTTTGTACTACTACTAAGCTCTTTTGATTACTGTAGCCTTATAGTATGGTTCAAAGTTGGGTAGTGTGATGCCTCCAGCTGTGTTCTTTTTGCTTAGGATGGCTTTGACTATTCAGGCTCTTTCATGGTTCCATATGAATTTTGGTATAATTTTTTCTAGTTTTGTAAAAAATGATATTGGTAGTTTGATATAGAAATAGCATTGAATCTGTAGATTGCTTTGGGCAGTATTGCCATTTTAATGACATCGATTCTTCCAATCCATGAGCATGGAATGATTTCCCATTTGTTTGTGTTATCTATAATTTATTTTAGCACTGTTTTGTATTTGTTCTTGTAGAGATCTTTCACTTACTTGGTTAGATGTATTCCTAGATATTTTATTTTAATTTTTTTGCAGCTATTGTAAATGGGATTACATTCTTGATTTTGTGCTCAGGTTGAATGTTATTGATGTATAGAAATGCTACTAATTTTTGTATATCAATTTTGTATCCTGAAACTTTAATAAAGTGCTTTATCAGTTCCAGAAGCCTTTTGGTGGAGTCTTTAGGGTTTTCTAGGTATAGAAGGTGGAGTCTTTAGGGCTTTCTAGGTATAGAAGGTGGAGTCTTTATGGTTTTCTAGGTATAGAAGGTGGAGTCTTTAGGGTTTTCTCTCATACAGTCAATGAAGAGAGATAGTTTTTCTTCCTTTCCAGTCTGGATGTCTTTTATTTCTTTTGTCTCATTGAATTGGTAGGATTTCTAGTGCTATGTTGAAAAGGAATAGTGAAGATAGGTGTCCTTGTCTTGTTCTCAGGAGGGATGGTTTCAGTTTTGCCCATTCAATATCATGTTAGCTGTGGGTTTGTCATAGGTGGTTCCTATTATTTTGAGGTCTATTCCTTTAATGTCTAGTTTGTTAAGGGTTTTTATCATGAAAGGATGTTGAATTTTAGCTAAAGTTTTTTCCACGTCTATGGAGATAATCATATGGTTTCTATTTTAAATTTTGTTTCTGTGGTGAGTCACATTTATTTATTTGCATATGTTGAACCAATTTTGCATACCAGGAGAGAAGCCTACTTGATCATGGTGAATTAACTTTTTGATGATTGGATTTGCTAGTATTTTGTTGAAGATTTTTGAGTCTATGTTCATCAGGGATATTGACCTGCAGGTTTCTTTTTTTGCTGTGTCTTTTCCAGGTTTTGGGGTCAGGGTGATGCTGACTTTGTAGATTGAGTTAGAGAGGAGTCCCTCTGCCTCAATTTTTGGGTTAGTGTCAGTAAGATCGGTACTCCCTCTTCTTTGTCTGCCTGGCAGAATTAAGCAATGAATCTATCTGGTCCCAAAATTTTTTTGGTTGTTTAGGTCTTTACTATTGATTCAATTTTGAAACTTGATATTGCTCTGTTCAGGGTTTCAATTTATTCCTGATTCCATCTTGGGAGATTTTGTGTTTCCAGAAATTTATCCATTTCCTCTAGATTTCCTCGTTCATAGAGGTGCTAATAGTATTCTCATAGATACTATCGTATTTCTGTGAGATTGGTTGTGATGTCACCTTTGTTTTTTCTGATTGTGCTTATTTAAATCTTCTCTCTTCTTCATTAATCTAGTTAGATGTCTATCAATCTTGTTTATCCTTTCAAAAAAACCAACTTTTGATTTTGTGGATTCTTTGCATGGATTTCAGTGTTTCAATTTCATTCAGTTTTGCTCTAATTTTAGTTATTTCTTTTTTCCTGCTAGTTTTGGAGTTAGTTTGTTTTTGTTTTTCTAGTTCCTCAGGTTCATGATATTAGATCATTAGTTTGAAATCTTTTTAACTTTTTGAGATAGGCCTTTAGTGCTATCAATTTTCCTCTTAACACTGTTTTTGCTGTATCCCAGAGATTTTGGTATATTGTATGTTTTCATTTATTTTATAAATGTTCATATTTCTGCCTTAATTTTATTGCTTACCTAAATGTAATTCAAGAGCAAGTTGTTTACACATTCATTGTGTGGTTTTGAGGGATCATTTTGGTATTCATTTTTATTTTTATTCTACTGTGGTTCAAATGTATGGTTGGCATTAATTCAATTTTTAAAAATTCATTCAGACTTGCTTTATGGTTGAGCATGTGGTTGCTCTTGGAGTCTGTTCTGTGTTTGCACTCATTCTTTCCCATGTCAGGCTCATTCATCCCATTGATAGTCCTATGGCTCATTTCCTCGTTCATATTCTGTCCAAATATCACCCACAAACTGTTTATTGAAAAGTTTATTTTCAAGATTATGGAATATAAGCAGAAGAGAGTAGACCACAGAAGCAAGTACATTTTCAGGAGGTCAAGCTACATTTCTCTCTTTTTAATCATTAAAAATTGTGAACAGACTAAGTGAGTAATACCATCTAAAATCACTGTGTAGCTTAATAATAACTTGCAGTTTCAGGAACTGGTAAACATATTTCACCTTTTTTCAATTTCCCATTAATTTTATAAGTAGAATCACTGAAAAATCATCAATTAAAATATGCATGCCTTTGGATGAGAATCACCTAGTGCTGTACATTTTTAAAAATCTGTTTTAATATGAATGTTAGTAGTGCAGTTTAATTCCCCCCAAATTTTTCAAGCATCTGCTATATATTGAACATTTACTCATATTCTAAAGAGACATAAATAAAGAAAAAACCTGATTCTTTCCCTGAAGAAATTTACAGTCTAATAAAGGAAACATGCATTTTACAAGAAGTGATTATTATCAAAGGTGTTTTTCTAGAGTGCACATAAAAGACTGTGAGAATCTGAAGAAGGGAAACGATAATACCTCATGGAGGATAATTAAATGAAAAGAGGATCGGTAAAAGTTGTAAAGGGAATCACATTGGACTTGAACTCTGGAAATCAATTTTTAAATAATAGTTTGGTAAGAAGCATCACTCAGGTAAAGAAAACATCAGGGGCAAAGACGGGTTCTCAGGAAATAGTGAAAAAAGACCAAAAAGTGAATAGGCAGAGAAGAATTCATGATGTTGAGACACATTAAGGATAGGATGAAAAGTTAAGAGAACCACTTGTTTTCTATGTATAAAATTATAAAGAATGAATACAACCTGACAGATTTGAAAAAGATTTCAGAGTTAGATTTGACAACACACACTGACTGAATTTGTATGGAGAGAATGGAAGAAGTCAAAGTTGGCTCCTAAACTTCTAGTTTGAGAAAATAAATGCGTGAATAGTAACCCAAATATTGAATAAAGTAAGGATGTCAGGTTTCAAGAGTTGGATGATGGCTGCAGTTTTGAACACAATGTGGATAGGAACCTCTTTAACATTGCTTGTATAGGTAAATTTATACATGAGGCTAATTCATGCATTGGATTGAATAAACCATAGAGAAGAAGTCAAGGAAAGGGAACTGAGTTTCTAGACCTGAAATAGATGAAGAACAATTATGTATGTTTTTGGCCGTATAGATTTTGCCCTGTACCATTTTAGGTAGACAATTTATTTACACGATGAAGCGAATGGTGCTACTGGACTTGTTCAATGTAGGCATCTGAAGATTAGAAAAAAATAAATCAGGTAGAATATCTCAAGAGAAGAGACAAAAGACTTAAGGACACTGAGGAACACCAAATGTCAGGAGTAGAAGACGAAAAAGAATCAAAATATATGAATGAGAATTGTCAGAAAGAAAAGATGTAAATCAGAAGTATTATGCCTGGAAACAGAAGAGCCTTGATACTCAATTTTAAATTCTATGAAATGGTCAAGTAAGAGGCAGAATACAAAAAGGTTATTTTTTCTTGAAATTAAGTTGCCATTAAGATCCAAGATTAAGGCATAGATCAGAAGTCATAGTGCAGTAGGTTAAATAATAACTTATAAAAGATAACATGGAAATAATGCATGGACATTATATCTACAAAGACATTGGTTTAATATTTTTGTTATTTTGGTGTACATTTTATCTCTCCTTCTAAATTCTTTGTTCTTTCTATTCAGAGATTATTTCTTTGACTCTTATATGGCATCTAATGGTGTTCTACAGAAATTATACATTTTAAGTTAATGAAGAGACATTAAAGTTTTGCCCTTATTTACCTAACTCTACAAATTATATTTTACTGATTGACTATTAATTTACCTGACTATCTGTTTAGGTATAGTGGAGACATCTATCTCTGTGCTATTTCTAACAAATGGAGTTGTTGCTTTGAAAGCTGTATCCATAAGGATTTTGTATCTGCTCAACTAAAAAGTGCAAAAATATCTGTCACAAAAAACTGGGGAGTGCCCCATGCTCATTTTGAGAATAACAGCTTTATCTGTCTTTATAGCCCCAACACCTTGTGCAATTTCTGTTCCAGACAATGAATAACTATTGAGTGAATGAATGAAGATAGTCTGAATTATGGTTGATTTGAGTTGAGTCTCAATAAATAAACAGGATTCAATTTGACTTGATCAGTGCTTTTCAATCAATGCCATGGTACACTACTTGTGGCATGAGCTATAGATAATTTCCTGCTAAAATAATTTTCAAAGCTTTGCCAATTATTTCATTTAAAACAATAGATTTGATTCATGGTGTATGATTCTCACTTATATTCCAATTTTATTTCCTGAATGAAAGATAAATGGGGAGATTTAGAGCTGAATTTCTAAGAAGCATAAGAGATGCTGGTTACATGCAATTATGGTGGTATTTCCCAGGCATGGGCTTCATCCATCATAATAATGAGGTACATAGAAAAATCATAAAAAGTGTTGAGTCACTGGAGATAAGGGAGAGAAAGAAAAATGTCAGACAGAAAGGAGGTATTCCAGGTCATGGGAATGTTAGGAACACGGAGGCTGGAGGGAGCTTGGCATGAGCAAGGACATATGCTAGCCTTGTTCAGCAGGATGGAATGCTCTTAAGAGATGCTGTAGAGATATGAAAGAAATAAGGTCTCATTACTGTCATGCAGGGGGTAAAATATTGGGAAATATGTTTTCCCTTCACCTGGACAAAAAGAATTGGATTTCTACTTAATGAGGGAGTCAGTGTGCTTTATCACCAAGACCAAAAAATGTGATAGAAATAAAAAGTCATTCAATACAATCGTAGATTCTGGTCAAAAGAGGGCAATGCCACAGAAACATTTATGGTCAGGTTTTTCAGACTGACCTTCAAAAAGTGAAATACCCATTTTCCTAACAGTGCATGAAATGCATACAATGTAAGTAAGTAATATCATTTTGTCGTCTGAGGTCATGTTAACCTTGAAGATAGAGCCAAGTACTCCCTAAGTTACTCATCAGTTCCTTTGGACTTGGTGGCTATTTTGACTTTAAGTTTTGTTTAGAACAAGCATGTGAAAGGCTGTTGAATTGCTATATTTGTGTATGTAAGGTCAGACTAACCTAGAGGTCTTCAAGTATTATAAAGTGGAAAAAATTTAGATTAGTCCACTGTTGTGTGTTTGATTGTGCAAGAGATAAACCCTTCTTTGCCACCCTACAAGGTCATACTACTCTTAATGCTAAGTGCACTTTACTGAAATAGTAACTATTCAACTGAACGTGAAATACACTTGATGCATAGACTTATCTAGAAAGTTGTATCACAAAACATTTTTTTCAGTGTATAGAAGGGGAAAATATAGACATTGAGAGTAGTGTCAAATCTTGAGAATTACTTTAAGACATCACAGAAGAGAGCCCTCAGTTATAAAGTTTAATAATTCACTGACTCATGTCTAAACAATCAGCATATTTCTGGTGAAGGGAAGACTACTGGTCTGAAAATTAACAATTAATTTTATATTAAGTTTGGCAGAATGGGAACGGCACAGTCAATAGTGCTAGCAAACAGCATGATTTATATATCACTTTTAATTAAACATGAATTCTTTAAAGTTATTATAAAAATGAACACATTGAATTTGGTTCCTTTATGATAAATATTTTAGTAGGGGTATAATGGGTGAATTTTTATACATGTGTATTTTTTACATACTGTGTGTACTACCTACTAAATGCCAATATATAGATCAAAACAATGATAACAAAGATAAGTGACCCAAAGGAAAATTTCAGAACAACCGATAATGGAGCTGAGATAGATTTGATATTTTAAGTGATCTTTCTCAAAGAACAGTGTGTTATTGGGAGGTAACCATTCATTTTTATTTTAGCATTAAATGTTTTCCAGCTATTGAAATTGAAACTTGAACTAAAAACTTATGACTAAGTAAAATTCAGGGGGAGAGAAAGTATTTCTATATGTTAAGCTTGGAAAAAAATCTTGACTAGGAAGGCTGCCATTTTTCTAAAAATAAGCATTTTCTTTTCCTTAGTAAAGGTCAGTTTAGAAGTCTTTAGAAGGATTTAAGATGATTGGCTTTAAATTGAGTAACTTCAATAAAATAGAGATACGTGATCTAAAGTATTGCTTTTCTAAGAAGTATAGTGCAAGAAATGTTGTGGCAAAGGACACATGAATGAGAGCACAAATGAGAGGGAAACTTTTACCTCTAGGAATCTACTGATAAACCACAAAGTTGAACAATGTGGAAAAACAAACAGAAATCATACTGTAAATATTTAACTTTAGAAATATATGTATAATAGCCTTGTAAATCTAAGTCATATTCTGTGAATTATTTGATGAATGTTTTATTTAAGAAATATTAATAGACTATTCATTAATTTCCAGGCACTGTGCTGGAAAACATCATAGTACAGGAATTTAAGAGATAGATTTAATTCCTGATCACCTACAGCTTAGAGACCACTGAGGGTGACAGAGACTCATAAAATCACACCAGCGAGTATATGATTACAACTGATGCCTATAGGCTCTAAAAAGAAAGAAAAGGAATTCTGACAAAGAAATCTGGCTTTCACTGAGGATTCTGACAGTGTCTGAGCTTTGGTTTTAAGTTTGAGTTAAAATTAACTAGGGGAAAGGAGAACTCTCAAGTAATATTTGTTTAATGAATAAAAATAAATTCCAGATAGTTGTCCTGTGGCAATAGGTAGCATAATTCACCTGAAAATTTGAACAAAAGTAAGTGAGGTTAGAGCACAGAAAGCAGAGTTAAATTGGTTAAAAAAAAAAAAAGGTAGACAAAGACCAATATATGTAGAGATTTGGTCTTTGAGGAATAAGAATGTACTAGTCCATTTTCACACTGATATAAAGATATGCCAGAGATTGGGTAATTAATAAACGAAAGAGATTTAATTGACTCTCAGTTCCATGGCTGAGGAAGCCTCAGGAAATTTACAATCATGGTGGAATGGGAAGCCGGCACCTTCTTCACAAGCTGACAGGAGAGATAACCTGTGAAGGAGGAACCGTCAAACACATAAACCATCAGATCTCATGAAACCTTACTCATTATCATGAGAACAGCATGGAGAAAACCACCTCCATGATCCAATCACCTCCCTCCCTCCACATGGGGATTACAGGTTCCTCCCTCCACACATGGGGATTATAATTCAAGATAAGATTTCAGTGGGGACACAGAGCCAAACAATATCAAAGAAGAAGCCATTAAAGGATTTAAGCTAAGTGAAATGATCAGTTTATGGTTTTTTTTTTTTGTCTTTTTTTTTAGACCGAGTCTTACTCTGTTGCTCAGGCTGGAGTGCAGTGGTGTGATCTCAGCTCACTGTAACCTCTGCCTCCTGGGTTCAAGTGATTCTCCTGCCTCAGCCTACCAAATAGATGGGATTACAGGCAACTGCCACTGTGCCCAGCTAATTTTTTGTATTTTTAGTAGAGACAGAATTTTGCCATTTTGGCCAGGCTGGTCTCAAACTCCTGAGCTCGTGATTTGCCCACCTTGGCCTCCCAAAGTGCTGGGATTACAGGTGTGAACCACCACACTTGACCAGTTTATGTTTTTAAGAGCTCTCTCTAGCTACTGTGTAGGAGATAGATTCTGAAAGGATATGCATAGATATGAGTAGAAGAGGGCAGAGCCATTGCCTTGGAATGAAAATAGGTGCTTTAACTTGGACTTTAATAGTTGTAGAAATGAAGATTGAGACACATGGAAAGTTTCCAAGATAATTAGGAAAGAAAACTGAAAGTCTTTAGCAATTTTGCTGATCAAGTTTCTTGGTTGAGAATAACAGAAGCCAACCCAAGAAGATGAAAAATTTATTGGAAAGATATCAGAAAGCTAACAGAATTGATGGGAAATTGGAAAACTGATATTGGAAAACACGTGAGAACAAAAGAAGAGTAGCTAGCTAAGATCACAGCCAAAGTCATTCCAGAGGAACAGGCTGGTAAGAACACCACACTGGGCTCTCAATGTCAAGATGACAACTGTGGACAATCACAAACTATTCTTACATCTTTGCATCTTTGCATCTCAAGAGTCAAAGACCTAGCTGGACCATCCACTTTCCATGGCCTAATTTATGAGCCAGTGACTTGACGGCTCTGGAAGAAAGGAGAGAAAATATTTGCTCCTGTTCAGTTTCTATCCTTGGATAATGGGCCCTGTCTCCCACAGTGACCCAGCCAATCAGGGAATCCCCTGTTTGTAAGTGTATTCACAGTATGCCTAACAATAAAATTGCAATGAATGCACTAGACAGTGTTGGATTGGATATGGCTGATAATGGAGAACAATATAGGAGAGATTACTATGGCTTGCTACTTCCTTAGATGAGAACCCTGAAAAAATGATCGGTTTCATTAAGGTTTACAGACTTTTTCCTGATGAAAAGGGGGAATCAAGAAGGTTGTGTTTTTTTGGACAGGTAGGTGCCTTTGAGTAAGACTTGGATCTAAATTTTATTATCTTGTTCTCTTTGCCCCAAAGCATTCAAATATTGATATCTCTAAGGAGGGAATTCTGTCTGCTGTTAGTTAAAATGAGCAAAGTTGAGTCATTATTACTAATGGAGTATTTATCTTTTTCTTCTTAATCATTTAAAACACTTTTTCACAGATAAAATATTTTTCATAATATTCATAGTAGTTCAAGTGAATCAGTTTCTTAAATGTAAAAAAATAAGTGAGATGGTTCTCCTCATTCTATAACTCTATAGGTCACTTATTTTATTAGTGCTTTAGGTAACAGACAGGGATGAGAAATATTTTACTGCTGGTTATTACAGGTACCTACCAAAATCATCCAGAAAATTAATTCCATGTATCACTGAATTTTTAATTAGTAGCTTACAAATGTTTTTGGCATGTTAAAAGAACTTGAGTCTGTATTCACATAGTTCAGACTATGAAAGATATTCTCTGCAAGTGAAGAATGACACTCCATGGGAATCAGTTTTAAATAGTATATTTTGAGGAAGGACCATTCTTAAAAAAGTACTCTAGCTCTCAATTAGTTTAAAATATTAATATATGAGTGGTAGAAAAGATAATTGGAATTAGTGTATAACTCAAAATAAATTACTTTTAAAGTTCTTTTTTTATCTTAGCTATAATTTGTATAACATGAAACACACTATTTTAAAAATAATGTTTAACTGAGAAAGAGAAAATGTATATACATCTTGTACAACATGTTTTTAAATATTTATACATTGTATAATGGTTAGATCAAGCTAATTAACAAAAGCATTACCTTACATATTTATTTTTCATGATAAAAGCACTTACAATCTACTCTTTTAGCAATTTTCAAGAAAATAATACATTGTTATTTACTGTTATCAGCATGTTATATAAGAGATGTCTTGAACTTATTGTTTCTATCTAATTGAAATTTTGTATCCTTTGACCAACACCTTCCCAGCTGCCTTCTTTCCAACCCTTGGTAACCATCATTCTATTCGCTGCTTCTGTGAGTTCATCTTTTTTAGATTCCACACGTGAGATCATGAGGTACTTTTCTTTCTCAGCCTGGTTTATTTTACTTAACATAATGTTCTCCAGATTCACTCATATTGTTTCTAATTACAGGATTTGCTTCTTTTTAAAGGCTGAGTGATGTTCCATATGTACTACATGTTCTTCATCCATTCCTCTGTTGATGGACAAGTAGGTTGATTCCATATCTCAGCTATTCTGAATAACATTGCAATGAACATGGGTGTGCACTTGTCTAACATACTGATTTCCTCTCCTTTGGATATACATGCATTAGTGGAATTGCTTGATCATACAGTAGTTCTATTTTTAACTTTTTGAGAGATCTCCATTGTTTTCATGATGGCTGTATTAATTTTTATTACCACCAATAGTGTGCAACAGTTTCCCTTTCTCCACATCCTTGCCAGCACTTGTTATTTTTCCTTTTTCTCATAATAGTGATTTTAACAGATATGATGTGATATCTCTTTGTTGTTTTAATTTGCATTTCCCTGAGGATTAGTGATGCTGAGTATTTTTTTATATACCTGTTGACTATTTGTATATCTTCTATTGAAATGTCTATTCAAGTCCTTTGCCCACTTGAAGTAGAGTTATTTGTTTTCTTGCTGCTGAGTTGTTTGAATTTCTTATATATTTTGGATATTAACCCTTATCAGCTACGTAGTTTGCAAGTAGTCTTCTCCCATTCCATAGATTGACTTTGTTGGTCCTTTCTTTTGCTGTGTAGAAGCGTTTTAGTTTGATTTAGTGCCACCTGTTTATTTTTGCTTTTTGTTGCCTGTCCTTTGGTGTCATTAAAAAAAAAAATTGCCAAAACCAACATCATAGAACATTTTCTCTATATTATCTTCTGGTAGTTCTCAGTTTCAGGTCTTATGTTCAACTATTTAATCTATTTTGAGTTGATTTTTGTATGCAGTGTGCAATATGGGTCTAATTTCATTCTTCTGCATGTGGTTGTCCAATTTTATCAACACTACTTATTGAAGAGACTGTCCTTTCCCCATTGGGTATTCTTGGCACCTGTGTCAAAAATTAATTGGCCATAAATGTATGGATTTATTTCTGGCAAAATCTATCATTTTGTAGTATATGATTCAGAGAATTTTCAGTATATTCATTAGGTTGTACAACTATCATTGTTATCTAATTTCAGAACATTTCCATCACCTCAAAAATAAACTAATGTGTAATAGCCATTAGGCCCAATCACCTTTCCCCACAATCTTCTGCACACATGAATCTATTTTCCATTTGTATGGACTTGTTTATTCTGGACATTCTATATAAATAGTATCATACAATAAGTGCCCTTTTATGTCTAGCTCATTTCACTTAGCGTAATGTTTTCAAGGTTCATCTGTGTTGCAGCATGTAACAGTACTTCACTTCTTTTTGTGGTTAAATAATATTCCATTGTATATCACATATACATTTTGTTTATTCATTAGTTGATGAACATTGGGCCATTTGTACCTTTTGGGCATTGTGAATAATCCTGCTGTGAACTCTTGCATTCCAGATTTGATGTAGATATATGTTTCTACTTCTTTTGGGTATATAATTAGGAGTGGAATTGCTGGAGTATATGGTAATTCTATGTTTAAATTTTTGATGAACAAAGCTGTCTTCCATAGTAACTGCAATATTTTATATTCCTTTCAGCAATGTATTAGCATTCCACTTTTTCCACATTCTCACTAACACTTGCTCTCATCCTTAAAAAAAATTATTATTAATTCTAAGCAAAAAGAACAAAGCTGGAGGCATCACACTACCAGACTTCAAACTATACTACAAGGCTACAGTAATCAAAACAGCATGGTACTGGTACCAAAACAGAGATGTGGACCAATGGAACAGAACAGAGGCCTCGGAGACAACACAATATATGTACAACCATCTGATCTTTACAAACCTGACAAAAACAAGCAATGGTGAAAGTATTCCCTGTTTAATAAATGGTGTTGGGAAAACTGGCTAGCCATGTGCAGAAAGCAGAAACTGGACCCCTTCCTAACACCTTACACTAAACTATTAATTTTAATTCTGCTTCATAGCACAAAAATGTTTGACAGCATTAGCTAGGACAGCTACATTTTGATGAAGGAAAATAAATAAGGTTTTGGACTATAGTGGAGTAAGACAAGCCTTGGTTGAATGGAGGAAGAGAGAATACGGCATGCAGTCCATGGGGGCCTAGGTGGGGTGCCTACTAGTGAATGGTAGATTTGGGCAAAGCCCACTGCTTCTCGTAACCTAGGAACCTCATCTGTAAAGTAAGGAACATTAGAATGTTGTTAGGCTGGCTGACATTGGCAGGTAGATACAAACAAAAATGAAATGGATCAGTATATTGGCTATAAGACAGTAACCAGTAGGCCAGGTAATGAAACAAATTATGAAGGGGGTGTTATCACCTGGATGCAGCATGTGATAGTGTTATCACCCCTATCATGCAGCATGGAGATCCACAGCCATGGAGACAGGGAGGGAAGCAGGCAGGGAAGCAGAAGGGCAGAATTCTACCCAAATCAAACAATCGAAGGTTATAAAGGTAATTTACATAAAATAAAAAATGTGTATATTTACATACATATATATACATATACAAAACACATATATGTATGTGCATGTATGTGTAAATATATGTATATAAATATATCTGTACATGTAAATACATTTCCCTAGATTTACAACATTTCTTACCAATAAAGAAGACTGCAGTTAGCATTTAGGCTGAGATTCCTGGGTTGAAGATTCAGGTCCATGACATAGTCAAGTATTAGGTTACTGGTTAAAGGCATGAGGCCAAAGTACAGAAATGGGCACCACATCTAGAATAATACTACCCAACTACCCAAGACACAGGTTAATACACAGAGCCCTTTCTTATTTTGGGGATTTTTTTCAAGCCCACATCTCTTTGTGCATCACCTTCACAAATCCCTCGTGGTGCCCATATTTTTTATATTACATGTGGAAGGGGATGAATGAATATCTACTCTCTTCTGATGGCTGATAGAACTCATGAGTAGTCCCCTTTTATCTATGGTTTCACTTTCTGTGGTTTCAGTTACCTGGGTGATATATATATACTTATATACATATATGGCCAACTGTGATCTGAAAATATTAAGTGGAAAATTCCAGAGTTAAATAATTTATAAGTTTTAAATTGTATGCTCTTCTAAGTGCATGATGGAATCTCTGGCCATCCTGCTCCATCCCATCCGGGATGTGAATGACCTCTTTGTCCAGCATATCCATTCTTTATATACCACCTGTTAGTCACTTAGAAGCCATCTTGGTTATCAGATAGAGAAACCATACTATATATAGGATTCAGCACTATCAATAGTTTTTTTTTTTTTTTTTTTTTTTGAGACAGACTTTTGCTCGTTACCCAGGCTGGAGTGCAATGGCGTGATCTCGGCTCACCGCAACCTCCGCCCCCTGGGTTCAAGCAATTCTCCTGCCTCAGCCTCCTGAGTAGCTGGGACTATACGCGTGTGCCACCATGCCCAGCTAATTTTTGTATTTTTAGTAGAGAGGAGGTTTTACCATGTTGACCAGGATGGTCTCTATCTCTTGACCTCGTGATCCACCTGCCTCGGCCTCTCAAAGTGCTGGGATTATAGGCGTGAGCCACCGCTCCGGCCCTATCTGTGGTTTTAGGCACCCTGTGGGGGTATTGGGATGTATCCCTCAAAGATAAGCAGGGGACTACTCTAAAACCGTTTGGGCCTAGGATTTTTACTGTGAGAAGGTTCTCAATTTTGAAATCAAAATGTTTATATGATATTAGGCTATTCAAATTTTCTATTTCTTCTTGAGGAAGTTTTGTAAATTTGTGTCTTTTAAGAAGTTCGTCTATTTATCTAAGTTTTTCAATTATATCGGTGTAAAGTTCCAGATTTTTGTTGTTGTTGTTGTAGTTGTTGTTGTTTGAGCTAGAATCTTGCTCTGTCACCCAAGCTGGAGTGCAGAGGCATGAACATGGCTCAGGGCAACCTCAACCTCCTGGGCTCAAACAATCCTCCCACCTCAGCCTCCTGAGTAGCTGGAACTACAAGTGTGTACCACCATGCCCAGCTAATTAAAAAAAAAATTGTAGGCTGGGCGCTGTGGCTCATGCCTATAATCCCAGCTCTTAGAGAGGTAGAGGAGGTAGGATAGCTTGAGCCCAGGAATTCAAGACCTGCCTGGATGATATAGTGAGACCCCGTTCTCCACCAAAAGGAGAAAAACAAAAAGACAAAAAAAAATTGTGCAGATGGAGTCTTACCATATTGCCCAGGCTGGTCTCCAGCTCTTGGGCTCAAGCAATCCACCTGCCTCGCCTCCCAAAGTGCTGGGGTTACAGGTGTGAGCCACTGTGCCTGGCCTGAAATATTTTAAAATTATTTTTATTATTTAAAAAATATCCAGTGGTGTCCACTCTCATTTCTCATTTTGGTAATTTGTTTCATCTCTCTATTTTTCTTGACTAGCCTCTCTAAAATTTTACCAGTTTTATTGATCCTTTCAGGGAATGAGCTTTTGGTTTTATTGATTTTTCTCTATTCTTTGTTAATTTTGCTTTTCATTGATTTCTGCTCTTATTTTTACTATTTCTTCCTTCTATTTATTTTGGGTTTAATTTGCTCTTCTTTTTCTTATTTCTTAGAATGAGAGCTTAAATCATTCATTTTAGGTCTTTCTTCTTTTCTAAAATAAGCATTTAGTTTAATGCTATAGGCTGGGTGTGGTGGCTCACGCCTATAATCCCAGCATTTTGGGAGGCTGAGGGGGGCGGATCATGAGGTCAGGAGTTCAAGACAAGCCTTACCAATATCATCTCTACTAATAATACAAAAATGAGCTGGGTGTGGTGGCACGTGCCTGTAATCCCAGCCACTCAGGAGGCTGATGCGAAAGAATAGTGAAGCTGGGAGGCAGAGGTTGCAGTGAGCTGAGATTGCACCACTGCACTCCAGCCTAGGCAACAGAGCGAGACTCCATCTCAAAAAAAAAAAAATGCTATATATTTCTCATTAATCATAGCTTTAGCTACATTCCATAAATGTCAATGTTATATTTTTATCATTTTGTTCAAAATATTTTCTAATTTCTAATGTGATTACTTTTTCAATCTGTAAATTACTTAGAACAATGTTGCTCAGTAGGGGTGATTTGTCCCCCAGGGAAATATTTGGCAATGTCTAGAGACATTTTTGGTTGTCACAATTAGAAGGGTACAACTGCCATCTGGTAGGAATAGACAAGCATGCTACTGAACTTCCTAAGTGCATAGGATAGCTCCCCACAACAAGAAATTTTCCAGCCAAGGGGTGGTAAATACCATGTAAACTATGTGGTTTAATTTCCAGACGTATGTTTTTTTCCATTTGTATGGTTATTGATTTCTAACTAATTCCATCACGGCCAGAGAACATAGTTGATATGACTTTAAAATTTTTTCTTTCTTTCTTTTTATAGAGATGGGGTCTTACTATGTTGTCAGGCTGGTCTTGGACTCCCGGCCTCAAGCAATCCTCCCCCTTCGGCCTCCCAAAGTGCTGCAATTATAGGTGTGAGCCACCATACCCGGTCTATTCTAATCTTTTAAAATTTATTGAGACTTCTTGTATGGCACAGTGTGTATTCTATTCTGGTGAACAGACCTCATGCACTTGAAAAGAATGTGATGGGTAGACTGTTCAAGGTGGCTGATGGTGTTACTCATTTTGTCTATGTGTTTGCTGATTTTTTTTTGTTTTGGTCTGATTTTTGTATTACTTGTTGATAGAGAGGTGTTAACATTTTAAAATATGATTGTACAATTGTGTCTTTCTTTAATTCTGGGAAGTTTTACTTCATGTATTTCGAAACTCTGTTATTTGGTGCATATATATTTACAACTACTGTCTTCTTGATGAATCTATCTTTACTATTATCAAATGTTTCTCTATATCTCTAGTAGTACTTTTTGTCTTGAAATATATTTTATCTGATATTACTATAGTCACTTCAGCTTTATCCTCTGTTCACTGTTTGAATAGTATGCACTTTCTTGTCTACTTACTTTTAACCTCAATGTATCTTCTAAAGAAAGAAGATAATTGTCTTAGTTAGCTAGGGGGCTGCCATAACAAAATATTATAAATTGGATGGCTTAAACAATGAAAATTTGTGTTCTCGTAGTTCTGGAGACCAGGAAGCCCAGGATCAAAGTGCTAGGCAATTCAGTTTCTTGTGAGGGTTCCCTTCTGGCTTGCAGATGGCTACTTGTCCCTGTGTCCTCACATGGTGTCTCTGGTGTCTCCTCTTAAAGGACACCAGTGCTATTGGATCAGGGTTCACTCTAATGACCTCACTTAATCCTCTTTCGTGACTCCAAATACAGCCATACTGGGAGTCAGGGCTTCAATATATTAATTTGGGGTGACACAATTCAGTCCATAGTAGTGGGTCTGGCTTTTTAATTCACTTTTACAATTTCTGCCCTTAGTGGTTGGCCTGGGGATTACAATATACATTTTTATCTTTTCACAGTTTACTTATGGTTACTCTTTTTCTCCTTAATGAAAAGATACAGAAACCTTCTAACTGTATAGGTTCCTATTGCCGTCATCTCCTTAATGTTATGACTGTCATGTTTTCTTGTTTGTTTTGTTTTGTTTTTCTGAGACGGGGGTCTCACTCCATCACCCAGGCTGGAGTGCTCACTAGTGAGAGTTAATGGTGAGGAGATCTTCATTTTACCTTTATTTGTGAAGGGTATCTTTTTGCCAGATATAAAATTCTGGTCTGGCAGCTTTTTTCTTTAAGTACTTTAAAGATGTTTTTCTTACTTTTTCCTGGCCTGTATAGTTTCTGGTGATAAGTCCACTGTTGTCGCTGTTCCACTGTATATAATTTGTCACATTTTCTTGCTGTTTTCCAGATTTGCTTTTTATCTTAGGTTTTCAACAGTTTGACTATGATTTGCCTTGGTGTGGCCTTTTTCATGTTTATTCTGCTTAGTGTTCATTGAGTATCTTGAATCTGTAAATTTACATTCTCCATAAAATTTGGGAGATTTTTAGCCGTTATTTTTAAAAATATTTTTTATGTTTCTTTCTTTCTTTCTTTCCTTGTGGTACTACGATTACACATATATGAAACCATTTGCTGTTATCTAACAGTGACCTAAGACTCTATTCAGTTTTTTACAATCTTTCATTTTCTCTGTGTTTCTTATATTGGATAATGTTTAACGTCTACTTTTTTTGTTTTGTTTTGTTTTGTTTTTTCCCTAATGTCTATTGATCTATCTTCAAGTTCACTTACTGTTTCCTCCATTATTTCAACTTGGCTATTAACTTCATTTTGAACATTTAAAGTTTAGATATTATATATCTTGGTTCTAGAATTTCCATTTGGTTCTTTTATGCTGTACTTTTCTCTGCTGAGATGTCTTTTCTTTTTTTCTTTTTCTTTTTCTTTTTTTTAGAGACGGGGTTTCACCATATTGGTCAGGCTGGTCTCGGACTCCTGACCTCAGGTGATCCACCTGCCTCAGCCTCCCAAAGTGCTGGGATTACAGGCATGAGCCACCATGCCTGGCTTGAGATGTCTTTTCATTTGTTGTGAGCATAATTTACCTTACTTCATTAGGGATAGCAATAGTAGCTGCTTTAAGATTCTTAATATTTTTCTCTTTTTTTTTTTGACATGGAGTCTTGCTCTGTCACCCAGGCTAGAGTGCAGTGGCACGATCTTGGCTCACTGCAACCTCCACCTCCTGGGTTCAAGCAATTCTCCTGCCTCAGCCTCCTGAGTAGCTGAGATTACAGGCGTGCACCACCATGCCCACCTAATTTTTGTATTTTTAGTAGAGATGGTCTCAAACTCCTGACCTTGTGAACTCACCTCGGCCTCCCAAAGCGCTGGGATTATAGGCATGAGCCACTATACCTGGCCTTAATACCTTTCTATAGGAAACAACATTTAACTGATTAATGCTGGAAATGGATTTATGGTACTCCTGTACCCTTGCCTCCTGAGAGGGATGACTATGGGGCACACACTTAACACTGGTCCTCAGAGTTTCCTCCAGGGTCCTTGAGTTCCAGTTGGCCACAGTGGTTATTGACTTGATAATACACCTTTATTGGCTGCCTTGTTGCCTTTTTTTCACTGTCTCCCTTTCTTTCTTTCCTTCTTTTTCTTTCTTTCTCTCTCTTTCTTCTTTTCTTTCTTTCTTTCTTCTTTCTTCCTTTCTTCCTTTCCTTTCTTTCTTTTCTTTCTTTCTCAAGACAGGGTCTTGCTGTGTTGCCCAGGCTGGAGAGCAGTGGCTTGATCTCTTGGCTTACTGCAACTTCCACCTCCCTGGTTCAAGTGATTCTCATGCCACAGCCTCCTGAATAGCTGGAGTTACAGGCATGCACCAACACGCCTGGCTAATTTTTGTATTTTTGGTAGAGATGGGGTTTTGTCATGTTGCTCAGGCTTGTCTTGAACTCCTGAGCTCAAGTGATCTGCCCACCTCTCCTCCCAAACTGCTGGGATTATAGGCATGAGCCACCGTGCCTGGCTTATTGCCACACTTTCTAACTGGTGTTTCCTTCACCCAGAGAGTAAAGCACTGGTTCTTGAACTTTTGACTTAGGGTCCATTGGTATGGGAACTCTGACTAAAGCAGAAGTTGTGGTTGAAGTACGTTGTCTATAATTCTTGCTGCACAAAGTATAGTCTGCAAACCAGCATCATCAGACGTCTGTTCCCTCTGTGAATCTAATCACACCTGTTCTCTAATTTCCACCAAATCTCTTAAAATGTCTGGACTGTTGATGGTACCATGTTTTGTTTTCCAAAGCTGTTACAAATTTACTTTAAAACTATGCATTTCATGATTTAAGTACATATGCTTAGTCATGTTGAACTAGATATTTTACCACTTTCTAAGTTTATCTAAAGTTAGATATCACTATCTAAGTTTATTGCCTGTAATCCCAGAATTTGGGTAGGCTGAGGCTGGCAGATCACTTGAGGTCAGGAGTTTGAGACCAGCCTGAGCAATATGGTGAAACCCAGTCTCTACTAAAAATAAAAAAAAATTAGTTGGATGTGGTGGCGCACGCCTGTAAGTCCATCAGAGGCAGGAGAAGCACTTGAACCTGGGATGGGGAGGCTGCAGTGAGCTGAGATCGCTCCACTGTACTTCAGCATGGGCAACAGAGTGAGACTTCGTCTCAAAAAACAAAACACTCTATTCTGTTTGTCTACCTCAAGAAAAAATATTTTGATAACCCTATCAAATTATTTTAATCACACTATGTTAAAAAGATGTTTCCTTTAGGATAAACAGTGGAAGAAAAATAAGCATTCAAGTTCCCATTTTACTAATTAGAATAATTATTCCTACGAACAGACTTGATTTTAAATATTTCTTTGCAATTCAATTAGTCATATATTTTTCCTAATCTTCCAGCATTTTACTTTTTGAATTATTAGTGTTTTTTTCTTTTTTGCTCTTGTCATCTAATCAGAATAAATGTTTTAATTTCCTTTTCCAGTTACCCAAAGATAGAGGAGATGAGAGAAATTACCATCACATTCTCTACACTACTGTACATGTGAAGCTATCAATTTTCCTAAATCACAATGTCCTCAATAACTTAGCTTTGCTGAAGAGGAGATACCAATTTAACTTTTTGCTTCCCATAGCCAGAGCTAATAAAAACTGAAGTTTATATATAACAACTGTATATTTTATAAGCTAATCATTACTCTGGAAACTTTTTTAGAGAACTTCATTTCATCAGCTTATTTCTGTTTCCTAGTAAAAGACTTTTAGTTAGAACCCAAACTTTGGAGATATCCGCCCACTTAAACAGAAAACTCGAGTTTTGTAGAAAGACTTTAAATGGTTTTAAGACACACTGACATAAATATGCAAATCTCTCAAGGCACACACTTATATCCAGGGCTGCCCACTATGAGTGACCTTCAGGAGCCAAACCCGGTCCTTCTGGGGCCTTGGGCAGAGTTTCCTGGGGAGCTGTTCACAGTAGTCCCTTTCTCCATGCAGGGGATTTTGCTGGCATTCCACATGGCACCGGACGTTTATTCTCTGAACTATTTCCACCAGGCTCTTCCATGTCATTCCAAGAGATGCTAAAAGATAAGAGACCTGCTCCAGTCCTTCCTCTGATCTAGGGTATGAATCTATGTGTGCACTGGTAAAGAAGGAGGGATTATCTTTGCAGATGTGCAGGAGAGGGAGGGGAAGTGTGGACGCCTGTCACAAATCACCTTTTCCTCTTACTGTAAAGTAATAAAAACAAACAGCATCCTAACCTCTCTGCCGGGGAGTGGGGCTGCTGTTTACAGATAAACAGAGACCTGCTGCCTGTTAGGATCCTGGTAACAAAATTCAGTCAGAAGACTGAAAACACAATTGTGTTTACAGATCAGCAGCGACATGCCAATGTCATGTTGGCGGTGGAAGGCAAAGGTCATATTTACTGCAAGCAGAGGTGCCAGGAGCTGCCACAGGGGCTGCTGGCAGGGATTTTGAGGAGGAGGAGGGCTGTAGCAGCTGTGGATCTGCAGGCGCCTGACGTGGGTAGCCTCAAACCTAAAGCCACATGGCACAGGATCTCAAAAGCAAAGCCCGGATTCCACTGTGCGTCATAGTACTGCAGCACCATGGGGTCTGAAGTGGGCCCAGTGAGCTGGCTCTGATTTATTCCAATCCCCGAAAACTTTGCTTCTGGCTATGGAAGAAGACTCCTCTCAGAAAAATAGATTGGGCAGCAGAGGGACACAAATCCCATAAAAAGGGCATCTATGCTATGTACATATAACTGTGATTGGAGCAAGACGCAAGCCCCTGTCCCCAAGGACAGGTACTGTCCACCAAGCAAGTCAGTCCTTTTTGAAGGCAGAATGGGCATGATAGTTACACGTGCCCACTTTGAGGTCAAAGAGACCTGAGACCTGGCTCTGACATATGCTTTTATCTTTGTTTTTATATTTTTTGAGATGGAGTCTTGCTTTATTGCCCAGGCTAGAGTATAGGGGTGCGATCTTGGCTCACTGCAACCTCTGCCTCCTGGGTTCAAGCAATTCTCATAGCTCAGTCTCCTGAGTAGCTGGTATTACAGGTATGCGCCCCCATGCCCAGCTCATTTTTGCAATTTTAGTAGAGACGGGGTTTCGTCATGTTGTCCAGGCTGGTCATGAACCCCTGACCTCAGGTAATCCGCCTGCCTCAGCCTCCCAAAGTGCTAGGATTACAGGCGTGAGCTACCACGCCCAGCCTGCCACATGCTTTTGATGTGATCTCGAGCAATTACTGAAACCCTTGTAACCCAAGTTTCATCATCTACAAAATAAGAATAAAGTTGCTCATCTCTTAGGATTAATAAGAGGATTAACAGAAATAATAATTAGAGAGTGCTTTTCACAGTGCCTTGTGGTAAGCACTCAACAAATGGTAGCTAAATATATTACAGGGAAATCTAGGGGAAAGGGCTTATATCTAAGACAACTGGGTATAAATTGGTGACTCACAGGAGTTACAGCAGCTTGGGAAAAGAGTGCAGCTGATCTTTGTTTTGCTGTCACAGCTGGAGGGTGTTAAGGTAAAGAGGTGGGGTGACCCTCTCTTTCTGATGTGCCTGGGACTTTCTCAGTTTTAACATTACATGACCTGAGAATGCCAAATGGTTGGTTACCCTAGAGGCCTAATCGAACTTGGTTGGAGAGTGATTACAAGTAAAGTGCATTCTGGAGTATTTACTCCTACGCTGGCCCACTGTGTCCTAAAGCCCAGACTTTTTTTGGCAGGGTTCCATGGGGTGGTGGGAAATGGGCTGTTTATTTGGGCATAGCTCTGCTGAGTGGAAAGTGGGCGCTGGCCCCATTAATGCTTGTTGGCTGGCGGCTTTCACAGCACTCCCCCTTCTCAAGGCTCAGCTCTGCAAGCACAGACTTCTGGTGGAAGGGGCCCAACAGGGGATATGGTCCTTGGCTTCATCCTCTTTAATGGCTTTAATTGAAGCTGGAGTTCTCTGGCAGGGCAACTTCCACCCAGCATGCTGAGCAAATCCCCTCCCCACTGGGCCCAGTCATCAAGCAGATTTGTGTGGGGTGGCAGAGACACCACTTTCTCTAGCTCTTTTCCAGGGAGAATCTATGCAGAATGTTCAGGTGACATTGCCGGCCACCTGTGAGTTCACACTGGCCTTCCAGGACAGAACCACCAGGATAAAGCTGGGTTTCCCTCTACCGTGATCCACCTGAAAACTTAACCAGCCCACCCTAGAGCTCACATCTGTGGCCTCTCCTAGACCTTGTGCTGGCAGCAGGGAAAGGCTAGAGTCAAATGTTCAAATGGTAAAAAAAGAGCCAGGTGCGGTGGCTCACACCTGCAATCCTAACACTTTGGGAGGCTGAGGTGGGAGGATCGCTTAAGCCCAGGAGTTTCAGGTTGCAGTGAGACGTGATCGCACCCCATGCACTCCAGCCTGGGTGATAGAATGTGACCCCATCTCAAGACAGAAAGAAAAAGGTAAACTATTCCAATGCATCCAGGCTAAGTGCTGCAGCTTGTGATTTCCAAGCACACACAGCCAATCCTGGCTTGTAGGAGCCACAGATCGGCATCCCCAAGATCCTTACTGTCCTTCTAACTTCCTCCACCAAGCTCCAGGCAAAGGTGAAGAGTCCTTGTTAATATCAATATTTGGGGGGCATTCAATATACATGTATTAATTGAAAGACATGATTTAAAAGTTGTAATACTTAATTTCAGCATATTGATTTATGAGTATGTTGTTTCTGACTATATAATAATTGCAAAGAATCGTAAACAGAAGAATGAATGAATGAAAGTTGTGGTGGTGCATATAATTCTCCACACTTCCATTTCAAAGTAGGCTATGAGAGTTTTGTTTTCTGAAAGAATGAATGATGTTTTCAAAAAAATGTGACTTAGATCATGCTACTGCTGAAGAGTCACCAGTGGCTTTCCATTGCACTCAGAAATCAAATCCAGGTTGTTCAGCATATCTCTATATGATCTGGCCCCCACCTGCTTCTTCATCATTACTTTGCATCCTGAGATCATTCCATGCTAGCCACGTGGCCTTTCTTCCTGTGTCATTGACATGCCAAGGTTATCCCATGATATCTGTGATTCCCTCTGCTTGGAGCATTCTGCCCACAGGTTGCTGGCCCAGATGGCTCCTTCAGGTTAGTCCAGGCTCAGGAAGTTGTTACATCCCCAGAAAGGCCTTCCCTGGCTGATGTATGTAAACAACATCCTCCTTTTAACCCATGCATGCAGGTTTTATCTTATGTATTTGTTTATGTGTCTGAATCCTCCCCCCACAGCACTCCAACTGAAACGCAAACTCCATGGCAACAGAAACCCCATCTGTATAATTTGCCATTGTAAACCCAGTGTTCAGCATATGGAGCATACTTCATAAATGTGTGTAAATGATGAATATGTATGTAGCAGATTGCATTTCCCAAAGATGGCTGCACCAATGTGTCCCATCCCATGTGTTTTGCATCCACGTTGCCCACCCACAGTCTCACCCCTTGAATCTGGTTGGGATTGTGACTGCTGTGGAGGTAACAGTGTGTTACGTCTGTGCTAAGACTTAAAAGGCAACACAACTTTGGACGGCTCTCTTGAGATGCTCACCCTTGGAACCCAGCCACCATTTTGGAAGGAAGCCAAGTGCCACCTGGAGAAGACACATGTATGTGTTCCAGCCCCAGCCCCAGCTCAGGTCCCAGCTGGCAACCAGCATGGTAGTGATTGGGCCTTCAGGTGATACCAGCCCTGGGCATTTGAGCTGTCCCAGCTGATGCCAAGTAGATCAGACACAAGCTGTCCCTGCTGAGCTCTGCCCAAATTGCAGAGCTCATGGGCAAGATAAATATTGTTGTATCAAGCCACTACATTTTGGAAGTAGTTTGTTATACAGAAATAGATAACTGTAACAATATGTCAAGATGTACTATTCCCTCAACAAATATTTTTCAAGAGACTACTTTGTGCCAGGCCCCATGACAGGTTTTTGGGCTGTAGTGGGTAACCAGATGGACAAGGATACTGGAGATAGGCACAGCAGTAGATGAGACAGTCAAGGACCCTGCTTTCCATCAGTCTGGTAGGGAAGCCAAACTTAGAAGAAGAAGTAGATTAAAACAAAATGACTGGATTGTTCTAAGGAAAACTCATTCATACATGAGCACGTATTATAAGGAGGCAAATGGTGTCTCTGGATATATGATTGCATTAGTTTCTATTTTGCTGCTATAACAAATTGCCATTAACTTAGTTAAAACAATGCAAATTAATTATCTTATAGCTCTGGCCATCAGAAGTCCAAAATGGGTTGGCAGAGCTGCTTTTTTTTTTTTCTGGAGGCTCTGAGGGAGAATCTGTTTCCCTGACTTTTCCAGCATCTAGAGGATACCTATATTGCTTGGCTCATTGTTCTTATCACCCCAACTTCGGCATCTCTGCCTCTGACCTGGACCTCTTTGGGGGGCATTATTCTGTCTACCATGATGAGAAATGCATCCAGGATGAAAGTCTGAGTGGCTTTTCCTCTCTTACTGGGGAAAGCACTGTTGCCCCTGTGCCCTAGAATGAATGCTGCCACTTGGAGGGTAATCCAACATGGCACAGTGCTGACCCTATAGCATGTTGGCAACAAGGCCGGACCAAGGAGGGAGAAGAAATGCCTGCCCAGAATCATACCAGAGTGTCGTTCCTCCTTGGAATGTCCAGGTCTTGAGGGAAGACTATGTCCCTTGATATATAAGTAAAAATTTACACGTCTACAAAAATTTCCTAAGAAGCTAATCTGTAAGAAAAAAAAGAAATGAATAAGAAATAATCCTTGCTTTAAAACAGGGCCTCCCTTATGAGGCAGATAGACATATAACAGGAAATCAAAACCAATGAAATTACTACAATAATCTATACAAGAAGAAGTGTTTTTATTTCTGCATGATGCCATAAATAATAAATAACATGTTGAAATGTATTGAGCACTGGCCGGGCGTGGTGGCTCACGCCTGTAATCCAAGAACTTTGGGAGGCCGAGGCGGGCAGATCATGAGGTCAAGAGATCAAGACCATCCTAGCCAACGTGGTGAAAGCCTGTCACTACTAAAAATACAAAAATTATCTGGGTGTGGTGGCATGCACCTGTAATCCCAGCTACTCAGGAGGCTGAGGCAGGAGAATCACTTGAACCTGGGATGTGGAGGTTTCAGTGAGCCGAGATTGCACTATCGCACTCTAGCCTGGGCAACAGAGCGAGACTCTGTCTCAAAAAAAAAAAAAAAAGTATTGAGCACTATGCTGAGTGCCAGGTTCATGCCAGACTCTGAACGAGGTAGGCATGGGCCTTCTCTCACAGAATATGGTCCAGACCAAAAGGGGCAGCCTGGGCCAAGTGTGCAAAGATAGCACAAGAGTTAGTCTGCCAATAATCAAAGAAGTTTAGATTAAAGCAATAATGAGACACAATTTCATGCCCATCAGATTGGGCAAATATTAAAAAGCCTGACAGCATTAAGTATTGCCGAAGACATAAGGACATGGGAATTCATATGTGCTGGTAGTGAAAGTATACATTTGAAAAGCAATCTACAAGGAACTTAAACAAATTTACAAGAAAAAAAACAACTCCATCAAAAAGCGGGCAAAGGATATGAACAGACTTCTCAAAGGAAGACATTTATCCGGCCAACAAACATATGAAAAAATGCTCATCATCACTTGTCATTAGAGAAATGCAAATCAAAACCACAGTGAGATACCATCTCATGCTAGTTAGAATGGGGATCATTAAAAAGTCAGGAAACAACAGATGCTAGAGAGGATGTGGAGAAATAGGAACACTTTTACACTATTGGTGAGACTGTAAATTAGTTTAACCACCGTGGAAGACAGTATGGCAACTCCTCAAGGATATAGAACAGAAATACCATTCGATGCAGCGATCCCACTGGGTATATAAATAAAGAGTTATAAATCATTCTACTATAAAGACACATGCACACATATGTTTACTGCAGCACTGTTTACAATAGCAAAGACTTGGAATCAACCCAAATGCCCATTAATGATAGTCTGGATAAAGAAAATGTGGCACATATACACTATGGAATATTATAAAGCCAAAAAAAGAATGAATTAATGTCCTTTGCAGGGACATGGATGAAACTGGAAACCATCATCCTCAGCAAACACCACACATTCTCACTCATAAGTGGGAGTTGAACAATGAGAACACATGGACACAATAAGGGGAACAGCACGTACCAGGGCCTGTTGGGGGCCTACGGGACAGATGGAGGGAGAGCATTAGGACAAATACCTAATGCATGCGGGGCTTAAAACCTAGATGACGGGTTGATAGGTGCAGCAAACCACTGTGGCACAAGTAAAAAAAAAAAAAAAGAAAGAGAGAAAGAAAGAAAGAATAGATAGAGAAAGAAAGAAAGAAGAAAGAGAAAGAAAGAAGAAAGAAAGAGAAAGAAAAGAAAGAAAAAGAAAGAAAGAAAGAAAAAGAAAGAAAGAAAGAAAGAAAGAAAGAAAGAAAGAAAGAAAGAAAGAAAGAAAGAAAGAAAGAAAGAAAAAAGAAAAGCAACTAGACTGTATCAACGACATAGCCCAGCAATTCCTCTTCCAGGTGTGTAGCCTAGGACAAGAGTTCTCAAAGTTCTCTGCCCAGTGCCCTGGCAGGCAGGGGTCCATGAAGCCACAGCTATTTTCTTTTTCTTTCTTTTCTTTTTCTTTTTTTTCTTTTTTTTTTTTTTTTGAGACAGAGTCTTGCTCTGTTGCCAGGCACCAGGCTGGAGTGCAGTGGCGTCATCTCGGCTCACTGCAACCTCCGCCTTCCGGGTTCAAGCAATTCTCCTGCCTCAGCCTCCCGAGTAGCTGGGACTATAGGTGCACGCCACCACGCCCAGCTAAATTTTGTATTTTTAGTAGAGATGGGGGCTATTTTCATAATAACGTTAAAATGCTATTTTGCTTTTTAATTCTCACTATCTCATGAATGTACAGTGGAGTTTTCTGGAAGTTAAATAATATGTGATATCAAACAGATTAAATGCAGAAGCAGATATGATAATTGAATTTCTTTTCTTAAGCTAGACATTAGAGATTTTTATAAGTATAAGACACTTTCACTCTTCTCTCTAATCTTTTTGTTTTAGAAAAGAAAATATACTTGTTTATCTTGTATGCATGATTTAAAAAAATTAAAGTAACAATACCTAAATTTTCTCAGTTTTAGTTTCTATAGAGTCAACATTGGCAGGTATAATATGCATAAACAAAAGCTCTTTGGAGTCCTCAATGATTTTTAAAAGTGTAAAGGGGTCCTGAGACCAAAAGTTTTGAGAATCACTTAAATGTATCACATTTATGTACAAAAAGATATGCGTCAGGATGTCCATTTTAGCCCTGTCTTAGGCAGTAAGAAATTGGAAACAACCTGGATGGCCATCCCTAGGAGACTTGAACACATATGTTGATACATTTGTAAAATAGCACAAACCATATAGCAGTTACAGTGAATGAACTAGGTGTATGTGAATCAACACTAAAAAATCTCAAAAGCAACATTGAAAGAATAAAAAGTGAATATCAAAAGAATATATTTAGTATTATTCCACATACGTAAAATGTAAAGACACAAAGTCATTCTATGCATTATTTCTGGAAGCATGCAGGTGTAATTAAATTTTAAAATATTAATGGCTAAAATAAAATAATACTGATAACACCAAGTGCTGGAGAGTCTGTGGAGCAACTGGAATACTCATACACTGCTGGTGTGAACACCAACGCATGTTACCCCTCAAGAAAACAGTTTGGTGATCTCTTACAAAGATAAATATACACCTACCACATGATCTAGCTATTCCATTCTTGGGTGTTTATCCAAGAAAAAAAAAAGTAGTGGTGGTAATACACACAAATAAATGTATATGATTTTTTTCTCTCTTTCACAGGTGTGGAATGTACTTGAATGTTTATAGTAGCTCTATTGTAATCACCAAAAACTAGAAACAATCCAAATCGCCTTCACAGGTATGTGGATAAACAAACTGTGCCATATCTATACAACAAAATACTACTTAGCAATAAATATGCACAACAACTTGAACGAATCTCAAAAGCATAATGCAAGTGAAGGAAGTCAGCCTCAAAATGTTACATACTATATGATTCTACTTATATGGTACTTTTGAAGACACAATATTATAGTGATGAAGAACAAATCAGTGGTTGCCAGGGGATGGGTGGCGGGAGGGTGTGAGCACACAGGTACAGCAGGGGAGCGTTTTTGAAAGTGATGGAACTATTCTATACCCGATTATGGTTGTCATTATACAAATCTGTGCATGTGTTAAAATTCATAGAACTATACACAAAAGTTTGAAAAGCAATTTTTATATTACTTTTTAAATTTAGATTTTATTTTCAAATGAAATTTGTATTTTAGAATAGTTTTAAATTTACAGAAAAGTTGCAAAGATAGTACAGATAACATGCATATACCCCACACTCACTCCCTATGAACCTCCCACATTAGTATGGTGCATTTGTCACAACTAATGAGCCAATATTGTTATGTTATTATTAACTAAAATTATCCCTTACTCAGATGTCCTTAGTTTTCACCCATGTCCTTTTGCTATTTCAGGATCCCATCCAAGATACCACATTATATTTTATCATCAAGTCTTCTAAGGCTCCTGTAGACTGTGACTGTTTCTCAGACTTTTCTTGTTTTTGATGACCTTGACAGATTTGAAAAGTTCTGACCAGCTGTTTTATAGACTCTCAGTTGATGTTTGCTGTTTTTTTGATTCAACGGGGATTTGGAGTTTTGGAGAAGAAGACCACAGAGAAAGTGCCATTCTTATCACAACATATCAGGGGTTCATACTATCAAAATGACTTATTATTGTTGATGATAACATTTATCAGCTGGTCAAGGTATTGTTTGCCAGTTTCTCCCCCATAAAGCTATGCTTCCCACCTCCCTTACCATACTGTGCTCTTGGAAGGAAATAATTACATGCAATCCACACCTAAGGAGTGTGCAGTTATGCTCCACCTCCTTGAGGAAGGAACATCTACATAAATTACTGGGAATTCTTCTACACAGGAAACTTACCTATTCTTCCACACTTGTTTATTTAATCATTTACTTATATTAGTATAAATCAATGAATGTTTATGCCATGGATTATAATTTAACTCTGCATTATTATTGTTGTTATTATTTTGCTCTAATTTTTGGGAGCCATTGGGAACTCTTCATGTTGTCTCATGTGTCCATTTGACACAGCCCCATTGTTGTATGTGAGCACTTCTTCACTTTCTGGCACTCCAAGAAGTCCCAGGATCATCTTGTATATTTCCTGCCTCAGCCTTAGAATCAGCTGTTTCACCAAAGAGCCTTGGTTCTTTTTACTGGAGAATGGTGTTAGAGAGCAAGATCTGGGCACTGGGTGTGCTAATTGATACTGGGATGTCATCTTTAGGCCCTCTTAGCTGACAGAGCAAGAAAATATATTTGTGTGTGCTTACCAATGTACCTACACGTATCTATAAATGTGTCAATTTGTATCAATATTAGGCTAAGCATGAGTTCATATTGATGTCTCCTACTCTAATTTAGTATCACATGTCTCATTCTAAGCTTCCCTGTAACTTGTCTGTAACCTCCCACCAATTGGAAGCCTGGCTCCCAACTTCTGCTATCCATTTACTCAATTGATCAATTCTATATATGTGTATAACAGTGGCTTCAAAATTGTTAACCTATGCCCCCAAGGGAAACAATTTTACCAATTAATGTACAGTAATTGTGTGTAGTTTCTTTTAAGTCATGTAATCTCCATTCATTTTCAAGGTCGCTTAGGTCAACACTCTTATCAGTGAGGTTATTTCATACGTTTTATACATTCACATATTTCATGCACAAATTCTTGTGCCACACTCTTCATCCTATCTAGGTACTCTTCATCTTCCTAAATGATTTTTATTTAATTTGCATGCATTAGAGTTTACTCTTCATACTGTAAAGTTCTGTAGGTTTTGACAAATGGATAATGTCACTTATTCACCTTTACAATATCACACTGAATAGTTCCAGTTTGCAAAAAAATGCCCTGTGCCTCACCTACTCAACCTTTCCCCTTTCCCAAATGCCAGGCAACCACGGATCTGTTTGCTGTCACAATAGCTTTGCCTTTTCCAGAATGCTGTATAAATGGAGACTTTTCAAACAGGTTTCCTTCACCTAACAATATGCATTTGATTTGCATATACTTTTGCATGGCTTGATAGCTCATTCCTTTTAATGGCTGAATAGTACCCCATTGTTTGGATGTATGACAGTTTGTTTATCCATTTTCCAACAGAAGAATATCTTGGTTGCTTTCACTTTCTGATAGTTATATTAATTTTTTAAAAAAGCGGCTAACAACATTCATGTGCAGAATTTTGTGTGCACATAGTTTTCAAATCAGTTTGGTGAATACCTGGAACTCAAGTGCTGGATTTCATAAGGCACCAGTCTAAATCAATTTGTTTTTCTTTTGATGAGCACTGGAGGAAAGTATCTAAATTAATGTTTGCATTTCATTTGATTTTTCCTCCAAGAGTGCTTTCAAAGTCTATTTAGGTGGCATATCTTCTGTAAATATTTTTATTTTGTTTTCACATTGAAGTAACAATATGATTAGACATAACATTCTAAATTTAAACTTTTTTCTTAAAAATTTTAAAATATGTTCAGTTGTCTTGTTTTATTTTCTCACATTAGACTATGTTATACTTTAGAAATACCCCAATTTTTAAAAAGGCATTTTCATCATGTCAGTCTTTGAACATAAAAGTTCTTCAAGGTATGACAGTTCTTCAGTACATAAGCAGAAGACAGGCATAGTGGTTCATGCCTGTAATCTCAGCACTGTGAGAGGCCGAAGCAGGAGGATCAATTGAGGCCAGGAGTTTGAGACCAGCCTGGGCAACCAAATGAGGAGGTCGTGTCTCTAAAAATAAAAAAGTAAAAATACATAAGCAGAGCTTGGAAAATGGTTGGCCTGGTACCTCTTTCTAACACTGAGTGGTAGGTTTCAGTCAACAGGCTCACCTGACAGACCCATCATCTTCACATCTTGTATCTCATATAAGTGGAATTGTGCACCATTTGTATTCTGTGACTGCTTATTTCACTTAGCCTAATGCCTTAAAGTTCATTCATGTTTAGCATGTGACAGGACCTTCTTTTTTAAGGCTGTATAATATTCCACTATATGTGCATACCACATTTTCTTTATCTACTTATCTGTTGGTGGACATTTGGATTGCTTCTACCACTTGGATATTGTGAATATGCTGCAGTGAACATGGGAATGCATATATCTCTTTGAGATCCTGATTTTAATTTTTTTTCCATAAATACCCAGAGGTGAGATTGCTGGGTCTTAGGGTAGTTCTATTTTTTATTTTTTTGAAGAATCTCCATACTGTATTCCGTAGTGGCTGCACCATTCTACATTCCGACCAAAAGGGCGAAGGGGTTCCAATTTTCTCCACATCCTCACCAACATTTGTTATTTTCTTTATTTTTTTAATAACAGATCTCCTAACAGGTGTGAGATGATATCTCATTGTGGTTTTGATTGCATTTCCTTGAAGATTAACATTGTCTTTTCACCTTGTTTATTATTTTCTTCATTGTGTAGAAGCTTTTTTCTTTTTGAGGCACAGTCTCGCTCCGTCGCCCAGGCTGAAGTACAGTGGCGCATACTCGGCTCCTCAGCTCACTGCAGATTCAACCTCCTGGGCTCAAGCAACCTTCTCACCTCAGCTTCCCAAGTAGCTGGGATCACAGGCAGGGCACTACACCTGGCTAAGTTTTTGTACTTTTTGTAGGGACAAGATTTTGTCATGTTGTGTAGCCTGGTCTCAAACTCCTGAGTGCAAGCAATCTACCCACCTTGGCCTCCCAAAATGCTGGGCTTACAGGTGCAAGCCCCTGCACCAATCCCAGAAGCTTCTTAGTTTAATATAGTCCCACTTGTCCATTTTTGCTTTTGTTGCCTGGGTTTTTAGTGTCTTTCCCCCACCCCCAAAACATTAGCAAGACCAATGCCATGAAACTTTACAATTTTGCTCTCTTCTAGGAGTTTTTATGGTTTCAGGTTACTTTAAAAATTCAAAAACAGTATTCCATTGCCTTTGTGCTTCTGGTGTTGCTAGTCAGAAGTCAGATGTCAATTTGATTCCCGGTTGCTTTTTTTTTTTTTAAATCACCTTCTACTTAAAAACTTTTAGCACTTTGTCTTGATGTTCATATATTTTACTATAATGTATATAGGGTTTTTTGTAGTTGTTTCTGATGTGTAGACATTATACCTGCTCTCAGTCCTTCACGTGTTTATTTGAAAACAGCCAATCTGGTCACAAGCCATTCTTTTTTTTTTTTTCTGCCCCAAGCCATTCCTAACTAGGTTATTAAAACAATCTTTGAGCAAGAGCACCTCTGCCAGGATGACCTCGCTGCTTGCACCAAAAACACACTTCTGGCTGCCCTATAACTCTGGCTCTGCACCATTGATTTCAATATTAGTTGCCCTTACTTCATTTTTTACAACTTTATATTTTTAATAACTTTATCTAAATAGACATATAATTCATATACAACACAAGGTACTCCTTTAGAGTGTATAATTAATGATTTTTAGTATATTTTCTAGGTTGTGCAACTATCACCACTATCTAAATTTAGAATATTTTCTTAACCCCGTAAAGATATCCCACACCCACTAGCAGTCACTGTTATTTATCTTCTCCCCCAATCCCCTGGCAAGCTTTATGTCCCTATGGATTTGCCTGTTATGGACATTTCATATAAATGGAATAATCCAACATGTAGCCTTTAGTAAATGGCTTCTTTCACTTAGCATAGTATTTTCAAGGTTCATCCATGTGGTAGCAGGAATGAGTACTTTATTCTTTTTTATCACATAATAATATGCCATTGTATGAATAGGTCACATTTTATGTATTCATTCATAAGTTGATGAACATTTGGGTTGTTTCCACTTTTTGGCTATTGTGAATAATGATGCTATGGACATTTCATTTCTTATTTTTTTAGAGATGGGGTCCTTCTGCGTTGCCCAAGCTGGAATGCAATGGCTATTCACAAACATGATCATAACACACTGTGACTTGGAACTCCTGGACTCAAGGGATCCTTTTGCCTCAGCCTCCTAAGTAGCTGGGACTTCAGGCATGTGCCACCATGCCCATTGCTATGAATATTTGATACATTTTGTGTGTGTGTGTGTGAACATATATTTTCAATTCTGTTGGTTATACACACAGGAGTGGAATTGCTAGTTATAAGGTAACTATCTTTAACATTTTGAGGACTGTTAAATGTTTTCCAAAGTGATTACACCATTTTGTATTCCCACTAAGAAAATATAAGAGTTCCTATTTCTCTGCATCTTTGTCTTTGGTTTCAGATTTATGGATTTTAACCATTTTACTAGGTATATAGTGGTATCTCATTGTGGTTTTAATTTGCATTTTTCTAATGACAAATAATGTTGATCATCTTTTCCTATGTTTATTTTCCATATGTATGTCTTCTTTAATAAAGTATGTGTTCAGATCCCTTGCTCATTTTTAATTACAGTATTTTTTTATCAAGTTTTAAGAGGTTTTTGTATATTTTGTCTATAAGACTTTAATCAGATATATTATATACAAACTACATGATAAATTAAAAAATGAAATTTAGAAAACATTTAAGCCAGGAGAGAGAAAAAAAAACATGCTGAGGGTATTTCAGGGCACAGTCTCTGGAGCTGGTGATCCTGAGTCCTGCTTCACACTTTGCTCCTTGTTAATGGTGTGCCCTCCCTGAGTCTCAATTTCTCCCTCTGAAAATGGAGAAAAAATAATATTTCTTTTTGAGTGTGGTTGTGGGTATTAAATGAGGTGATGTGTAAAAATTGCTGGTGCTTAGTAGAGATTCAATGAACTTAACTTACGAAGGATTCTCTGGGCAGCAAGTGGAGAAACCAGACACAAACTTAGAGGTTTCTGCTTTCAAAACTCATGCCTTTCCCATACTGTCCCCACTAGAGGGCAGCATTAGAAGTCAGACAGCCCTGGGGGGCCAATTTTACCTCTGCTACCTGCTAGCTGGGTAACATAGAGAAGGTAACTTCACCTCTTCTCTGAGTCTCTTCTCTAGAGGGAGGGTTGGATGAACTTATATAATATACATATATATATATATGCACACACATATATATACATATATATATTTAAGTCTAGCACTATCTGAGACATAGCGTATGGTGTCAATTTCATTTATATACATTAAATTTTTTTTTTTGGAGATGAAGTCCAGCTTTGTCACCCAGGCTGGAGTGCAGTGGCACAATCTTGGCTAACTGCAACCTTCGCCTTCTAGGTTCAAGCGATTCTCCCACCTCAGCTTCCCGAGTAGCTGGGATTACAGGCGTCCACCACCGTGCCTGTCTAATTTTTGTATTTTCAGTAGAGATAGGGTTTCATCATGTTGGTCAGGCTGGTCTCGAATGCCTGACCTCAAGTGACCCACCTGTCTCAGCCTCCCAAAGTGCTGGGATTATAGGCGTGAGCCACCACACCCAGCCCATTTAAAAAATTTTTATTTTTATTTTTTTCATGTCAGATAGATACTGTGCTGACATTATAGCAAGGTTTGAGGGAAGCACATCTTACACGTGAGCATGAAAACCCAATCATCACACTTATGAACTGCAAAAGGATCTATACACATTGTCCAAAAGATGCCCCATGGGGCACTGGGAAAACACGAACTAAGAGACAGGAGTCCTGGGCTCATGCACTGTCTTGGTCTTACCTTGCTAAGTGACCTCATGCAAGTCTTGACCTCTCTGGACTTTGGATTCTTCATCTAGACTAAAACATTAGAGTCACTGGGGGATGGGGGGGTCTTTTAAAATCCCAATTAAAAATATGAAAGATACATATGTGAATAGTTAACACCAAAAGCAAGATAACAGATGCCCCTGAAGAAAAATAGAAGGGGATGGATTGAAGAAGGAGGTTCAACTGCAGCTTTATTTCTTAAAGAAAAGTTGGAGTAAATGCGGCAAAATGTTTAGCTTTGATAAATCTACGTGGTAGAACACAAGGAACAGTGTTCTCTACACTTTTAAAGGGGAGAAAAGAGTTTGGTGAAAAGCAGATAGAGGATGGAGTATTGGGTGAGGGCATTCCACGCACAAGGAAGTGAGCAGAGACATAGAGGAGATAAAGAGTATGGAATTTTCCAAGATTTGATACATAAAATTCAAGGAAGGGAGTGGCGGAGATAAGCAAGGAGTAGTAGACAGGTCAAGTCAAGGAGGGTCTTGTGTGCCAAGCTGGGGAGTATGGACTTTTGTCTTGTCTGCCGTGGAGGTAGGGACTGGAGTTGTGTGATATGTGCTTTTGCAGTTTGAAATTATTTGTTTGATCTTTATTTAGTCTTTCATTGACCCACTGCCTTTCCAATCTCATGCCATTGTTCTGGGCATTACAGATGCAGTGTTGAACTGGATGGACACCATCCTTTCTTTGATGGAGTTAGTTTCTAGGGAAAGCAGACATTGAAGTAATTGATTATAACATTGATTAACTGCAAATGTGATTCACCACTCAGTAGCAGTGTAGAGGCTGCAGGCAAGGACACCAGTTAGGGCTTATTACAGTAGCCCAGCAGGGGGAATTAGGGGCCCTGGACCTGGGCAATAGCAGATAAGATGGAGATGAAAAGACAGCATTGCAAATATTCTAGAAAGTGATGACTGATTGAATGATGTGGGGAAGGAGAAAGAACAAATTGTCAATGATGTTTCGGCCTGAGTGCCCGGGGGGAGCAGTGGTGCAACACTTTGTGAAGGACAGTAATGTCTTCTAAGTCCTTTCTATTTCTTGCATTTATGGTCCTCAAAACTGTTCAGCATCTAGGGTCCTTGTGTTTTCTGCAGAACATAATGAAATAATGATATTTGTACTTTGCAAATATAATATATAATTTTTGATGTCAAGCATCATGTTATATTAATTTCTACGATAAGCAAGTAAAAATAGGTGCTTCAGGTTGAAGTAAAAATTCCAGGAGAAAGAGTTAAAATTAGAGAAAGAGTTAAAATTAGAAAATTTCATCATTAATTTTTTTCTCTGAAAGACTAGGAAATGACTTTAGACTTACACTACTTTAGCTGCAGAAAACCTTGATGTGGCTTGAGGATTCCAGGATTCTCTTTTTTTTTTGAGATGGAGTCTTGCTCTGTCACCCAGGCTGGAGTGCAGTGGCTAAACCTCAGTTCACTGCAACCTCTGCCTCCTGGGTTCAAGCAATTCTCCTGCCTTAGCCTCCTGAGTAGCTGGGATTATAGGCATCCACCACCAGGCCCAGCTAATCTATGTATTTTTAGTAGATACAGGATTTCACTATGTTGGTCAGGCTGGTCTTGCACTCCTGATCTCGTGATCCGCCTGCCTTGGCCTCCTAAAGTGCTGGGATTACAGGCATGAGCCACTGCGCCCAGCCAATGCCAGTATTCTTTAAGAACACCATTAGAGGACCTCTATCCTGTATGGTGAATGAGGGCCCTTCCTGGTGGTACTTATAGAACGTGTCATAGGTATCCTAGTTTTCCTTCCTAGTATCAGGGAAAGGAGTGATGGAGGGAGAAGGAATAGCCCTACCAGGGGGATTTTTGATGCTGATGCTGGTAGAGAGAGTATCTCTCCAATCCTGAAGCTTCTGGCAATACCAGGATTGAAAGAATTTTCAGTCAAGAATGGGGCTCTAAAATAAAGTGAAGAAAGGCAAATAACCCAATTTTTTAAATGGGCAAAAGATTTGAACAGACATTTCTCCATTATCAATGCCAATAAGCACATGAAAAGTGGTCAACATCATTGATTGTTGGGAAAATGCAAATCATAATGAGATGCCACATCACAGTCCCTATTTTGGCTATAATCAAACAGACAGACAGACATGGAATGTGGAAAGCAAAACTCTGTGAAATAATTTTTTTTTGGAAATGAGATCTCACTCTGTTGCCCATGCTGGAATTCAAGGCACAATTATTGGTCACTGCAGCCTCAAACTCCTGGGCAATCCTCCGGCCTCAGTCTCTGGAGGCATTACAGGCATGTGCCACTGCTCCCAACTTTGTCTTCAATTTTCAAACAAAATCTCCAAAGCGCAAATTATTAGGCAAAAGAACCCCCTGAGAAAACCAACAGAAACACTAAATGCAAAAGGCTAAAGAGCATGTAAGTAGCCAAATTAATGGTACTCGGAGAAGCAAATTAAAAGAGTAATTGCTGGAAAATACATTTTAGCTGTTAGACTTGGAAAAAATTAAACATCTAGACAGTGCCAGGTGGTGTTGGAGATGAGGGATTTAGGAATTGTCATATGGGTATATAGGTTGATGCAGTCATTCTGAAAACTTCGCCCTTCTGTATCTGGCTAGGTATCCCCCCTAAAATTCTCATATACATATGGAGTTGCTTTGGCAGTTGACAGTTGGAAGCAATCTGGTTATCCATCTCTTAAGAACTGGATTAGTAAAATGTGTCAGCTACATCTGAAGCAGTTAAAAGCAATAGTCCAGACATACAGATAGCAAGATGGCTAGATCTTAAAAATGCTGAGAAAAGCAGAAACTGAATTAAATATATACAATTGTAAAACACATGTCCAAAAAAATGGACATTAGGCCAGAAAATATACAAAAGAAGGATACATATCTAAAATATCAAAATAATTGCATGTGGGGGAAGGGGAATGAAGCTAAGCAATGGACAGAAAAGTGCACGAATAAAGGGATGAATGGATGGATAGAGGGATGGATGGAGAGATGGATTGGGGATGGATGGAGGGATGGTAGAGAGATGGGGAGGGGGATGAGTAGATGAATGAGTGATGTATGGGTTTCTCAAACAAGAGAGGGACCTTGCAAGGACTTCCAATGGCAGTATGCCTCAATTGAGGAGAACGATGATATCAACCCTCTGCATGAGAAGTGCCATCTCAAAAACAAAACAAATCCTTAAATATCAAAGTGATCTCTAGAAATACTGATGAATTTTCATCAAGAAAGCATTTTCAGGGCAAATTCTATTAAGACCTTTGCCTTCTTGATTAGCTTTTTATGCAGCACTAAAGATCTTTATTGAATATTACTCGTGCCAGACACTGTTCTAGACTCTGGAGGTGCATCCATGAAAAAAACAAAAATCTCTGTCCTCAAGAAGCTTGTATCTGATGATGAAGAAAGACAATAAACATAAACACAGTAAATATATCAATTATATAATATAATATTATCAAAAGCGTCTTTTAAAAGAAAAATGGGGTAAAATAGATCAGGAAGGTGGGAGGCAGATTTTTAAACAATTATTATTAAATAGAGAGGTCGCTTTGGACCTCACTGAAAAGGTGACTTGAAGAAACTGAGGGAGGAAGCTAAGCAGATATATGAGACAAGAGTTTCCAGGAAGATAGATGAGGTGAGCAAAGGCCCCGAGGCAGAAGCGTGCTAAGAGAGGAGTGTGGCTGGAGCCATGTGAGGAAGAGGGGAGCAATGGAAGTCACAGAAGCAAGGATGGGGCTGTGTTTGGACAGCCAATCATGCAGGACCTCAGGGGCAATTGTCAGGACTTGGGCTTTTACTCTGAGTGAAAAGGAGAGCCACTGCAGGGTTTTGAGTGTTCTGGTCACTGTGATGAGATCAGACTGTGGAGGGCAGGGGTAGAATTAGTGAGAACAGTTAGAAGGCCAGTGTAGGAATCCAGGTGAGAGACAGTGGCAGCTTGCAGCACAATGGAGGGAATGGAAGTGGTTAGAAGCCATTAGATCTTGGATGCTTTGCTTATTTTGTTTTGAATTTTTAAAATGCATATAATAGATTTTCTATCATTTTTATTTTATAGAAATTGCATCATATTAGATACATCTTGCTTTTCTCACTTATCAATAAGTTATGGAAACTTCACCAAATCGTCTAATATAAAGTTAATTCTTTTAGTGGTAGTGAGATGCCCCACAGTGTACATTCAGAAATGTATTCAACTACAGTCCAGACATACCTACAGATATTGTAGGTTCAGTTCCAGACCATCTTCATGAAGTGGCTATTGTAATAAAGCAAGTCACACGCATTTTCTGGTTTCCCAGTGCATATACAAGTTATATTTATATTATGCTGTAGTCTGTTAAGAGTGCAATAGCACATGTCTACAAAATGTATATTCCTTATCTATAAAATTCTTCGCCAGGCACGGTGGCCCATGCCTATGATCCCAGCACTTTGGGAGGTTGAGGTGGGTGGATCATGAGGTCAGGAGTTCAATACCAGCCTGGCCAGCATAGTGAAACCCCATCTCAACTAAAAATACAAAAATTCGCCAGGCATGGTGGCGTGCGCCTGTGGTCCCAGCTACCCGGGGTGCTGAGGCAGGAGAATTGCTTGAACTGGGGAGGCAGACGTTGCAGTGAGCCATGAAAGCGCCATTGCACTCCAGCCTGGGTGACAGAGCAAGACTCCGTTTCAGGGAAAAAAAATGCTAACGATTGTCTGAGACTTCAGCAACTTGTAGTCTTTTTGCTGGTGGAGGGTCTTGCCTCCATGTTGATGACTGCTAACTGATCAGGATGGTGGTTGCCAAAGGATGGGGTGGCTCTGGCAGTTTCTTTCTTTCTTTTTTTTAATTTGGTGGATTTGTAGATTACTACAATGGGCCAAAGCCCATCAGATAGCAGTTTTTTGTTTTTGTTTTTTTTGAGACAGGATCTCACTTTGTTGCCCATGCTGGAGTGCGGTGGCACTACCTTGGCTCACTGGAACCTCTGTCTCCTGGGTTCAACCAATCCTCCTGCCTCAGCACCCCGAATCGCTGGGACTACAAGTGCACACCACCACATCCCACTAATTTTTATATTTTTTGTAAAGTCAGGGTTTTGCCATGTTGCCCAGGCTGGTCTTGAACTCCTGAGCTCAAGTGATCTGCCCGCCTTGGACTCCCAAAGTGCTAGGATTGTAGGCATGAGCCACCGCGTGTGGCCTGCAGTTTCTTAAAATAAGACCACAACGAAGTTTGATGTATCCATTGGGTCTTTCTTTCACGAAAGACTTCTCTGTAGCATACAATGCTATTTGATAACATTTTACCCACAGTAGAACTTCTTTCAAAATTGGAGTCAGTCCCCTCAAACTCTGCCCATGATTTACCAGCTAAGTTTATGTGCTATCTTAATCTGTTGTTGCCATTTCAACAATGTTCACAGCATCTTCACCAGGAGTATGTCCCATCTCAAGAAACCATGTTCTTTGCTCATCCATAAGAAACAACTCCTTAACTGTTTAAGTTTGGTCATGAGATTGCAGCAATTCAGTCACATCCACAGGTTCCAATTCTAATTCTAGCTCTCTTGCTATTTCCACCATATCTGCAGTTACTTCCTCCACCAAAGTCCTGAACGCTTCAAAGTCATTCGTGAGAGTTGGAATCAATTCTCTTATGCATGTTGATATTTTGACCTCCTCCCATGAATCACAAATATTCTTAATGGCATTTAGAATGGTGAATCCTTTCCAGGTTTCAATTTACTTTGTCCAGAGAAATCACTACCTATGGCAACTATAACTTTATGAAATGTATTTCTTAAAAAATAAGACTTGGAAGTCAAAATTACTCGCTTCATGGACTACAGAACAGATGTTTTGTCAGCAGGCATGAAAACAATGTTAACTTCCCTTTACATCTCCATCAGAGCTCTTAAGTGTTTAGGTGCATCGTCAATGAGCAATTATATTTTTAGAGAAATCTTTTTTTTTTTTCCTGAGCAGTAGTTTTCAACAGTGGGCTTAAAATATCCAGTAAATCATGCTGTAAACAGACGTGCTGTCATCCAGTCATTGTTGCTTCATTTATAGAGCACAGGCAGAGTAGATTTAGCCCTAGGATTTTTGGAATGGCAGGTGAGCATTGGCTTCAACTTAAAGTCATCAGCTGCACTAGCCCCTAACAAGAGTCAGCCTGTCCTTTGAGCTTTGAAGACAGATAGTAGCTTCTCCTCTCTAGCTATGACAGTCCTAGGTGGCGTTTTTTTCAAATAGAAGACTGTTTTGTTGACACTGAAAATCTGTTGTTGAGCGTAGCCACCTTCACCAATGATCTTAGCTGGATTTTTTGATAACTTGCTGCAGCTTCTCCATCAGCACTTGCTGCTTTACCTTGCACTTTTATGCTATGGAGATGGTTTCTTTCTTTAAACCTCATTAACCAACCTCTAGTAGTTTCTTACTTTTTTCCACGGCTTCCTCACCTCTCTCAGCCTTCACAGAATTGAAGACTGTTAGGGCCTTGCTCTGGATTAGGCTTTGGCTTAAGGGAATGTTGTGGCTGGTTTGATCATCTATCCAGACCACTCAAACTCTCTCCCTATCAGCAATAAGGCTGTTTCACTTTCTTATAATTAGTGTGTTCATTGAAGTAGCACTTTTAATTTCCTTCAAGAACTATTTCTTTGCATCCACAACTTGGCTAGCTTTCAGCGTCTCTCAGCTTTAGGTATGCCTTCCTCGCTAAGCTTAATCATTTCTAGCTTTTGGTTTAAAGTGAGAGACTTGTGACTTTTTCTTTCACTTGAATGTTTAGAGACCATTGTAGGTTATTAATTCGCCTAATTTCAATATTCTTATGTGTCAGGGAATAGGAAGGTCCAAGGCGAGGGAGAGAGACAAGGGAATGACTGGTCAGCGGATCAGTCAGAAACACAATTATTGAATAAGTTCACTGTCTTCTGTGGGTGACTGTGGTGTCCAAACTGATTGCAACGGTAATATCAAAGAGCACTGATCACAAATCACAATAACAGATATAATAATAATAAAAAAGTTTAAAATATTGTGAGAATTATCAAAATGTGACACAAAGACACAGAGTGAGCACATGCTGTTGGAAAAATGGTGCCAATAGACTTGCTCAGCGCAGGGTTGTCACAACCTTCAATTATTTGTAAAAGGTGCAGTATCCGCCTGGCGTGGTGGCTCACGCCTGTAATCCCAGTGCTTTGGGAGGCCAAGGTGGGTGGATTACAAAGTCAGGTGATCGAGACCATCCTGGCCAACATGGTGAAACCCCGTCTCTACTGAAAATGCGAAAATTAGCTGGGCCTGGTGGTGGATGCCTGTAATTCCAGCTATTCAGGAGGCTGAGGCAGGAAAATCGCTTGAACCTGGGAGGCGGAAGTTGCTGTGAGCCAAGATCGCGCCACTGCACTCCAGCCTGGTGACAGATCAAGACTCCATCTCAAAAAAAAAAAAAATGCAGTATCTGTGAGGTACAATGAGGCAAAGTGCAATAAAAGGAGGTATCCCTGTATATCCAAGTTGTTATCTCTTCATTTCATTTTCAATATTTGTGCCTTTGAAAACAATGCTAAAGTAAAACATCCATGTATATGTATTTTTAAATTTTGTTATTTATTGTTTTTTTTTTTTAAGAGACTAGGTTTCACTATGTTGACCAGGCTGGCTTTGAACTCCTGAGCTCAAGAGATCCTCCCACCTTGGCCTTCCAAAGTGTTAGGATTACAGGCGTGAGCCACCATGCCCAGCCAATGTATACGTATTAGTATGCACTACTGCTTTTATTAATATGGGATAGATTCTAAAGGAATGGAATTACCGGGTTCAATGGCACATGCAACTAAAAACATTGTATTACGGAAAATTTCAGACACGCACAAAGTAGAGATAATACTATGATACAATGACCCTCCATGTACCCATCACCCTACTTCAACCATTACCAGAACATGAGCAATCCTGCTTCATTTAAATGCCCTCTCCCCTCACCTTCTCCCCACCCCAACAAATGCTGAATTATTTTGAAGCAATCTGGTATGTTTTTCTGATTTTCTGATACATGGAATGACTTGTATGGGAGAGAAAAAGAGGAGTCAAAGATAGTTTCAAGATTGTTGGCCTGGGCAACTGAAAGTCTACCATCAACAGAGATGGCAAAGTCTAGGGTCGTGGAGAGAAGCAGATTTGGGGGGAAGATCAGGCATTTGGTTTTGGACAGATTGAGTTTGTGACTTATTAGGCAGCTGATTGGAGATATCTCATAATCAGTGGAGTAAAGAAATTTAGTTTGGGAGAGAAGAAGGGCTTGAAGAGATTTGGGAGTCACTGACTAGTGTTATCCATCAGCCTGGATTAGACCATCAGGCAGTCAGAGTAGATAGAAGAAGGAAGACCAATGCCTGTGGTCTTCTGTGGTAGGCAGAATAACAGCCTCCAAAGACGTGCAAGCCCTGAACTTGTTACTGAGTTATTGTAAATGGCAAAAGAGACTTTGCAGATGTGATGAAGGTTAAGGACTTTTGGATAGGGAGACTGTCTTGGATTTTCCAGATGGATCCAGTCAAATCATGTAGGTTCTTAAAAGTGGAGACTTTTTCCCTGGTATGGTCAGAGAAATCTATAACAGTGGAAGAAGAGTCAGAGACGTAACATTGCTGGCTTGGAAGATGGAGGAAGGGGACCAAGAGCCAAGGAATGCAGGCAGCCTCCAGGAGCTGGAAATGGCAAAGAAATAGGTTCTCCCCTAGAGCCTCCAGAAGGGAACACAGCCCTGCAGACATCTTTTTAGCCCAGGGAGACCCATATAGGACTTTTGACCTCTAGAACTATAAGATAATAAATTTGTATTGTTTAAGACACCAAGTTTGTGGCAACTCATACAGCAGCAATAGAAAATGAATATGCCTTCCTTTATTGAAAGTAGAGAAGAGGGAGCAGCCCAGGGGACCGAGAGGCAGCCATTGAGAAAGGGGAAAAAGGAAGCCCGGCACAGCTCATGCCTACAATCTCAGTGCTTGTCAAGGCCGAGGTGGAAGGATCCCTTGAGCCAGGAGTTTCAGGCTGCAATGAGTTGTGACTGTACCACTGCACTCCAGCTTGAGCAACAAAGAAAGACTCTCTCTCTCTCTCTCTCTCTCTCTTAAAGGAGAGATAGAGAGAGGAAAACGAAGTGAATGTGGATCCTGGAAGCAAAAAGGAGGTAGTCAGGGCCAGGGTCATCTGTTATAGCAGGTCAATTAGTATGAGGACAGGGACCACAGCCACTGCACTTAGGAAAGTTGGGGGTAATTCTTTTGAAGACTTTTCTGCAAAGAGAAACAAAGAACTGTGATGACTGTTAAGAGATATTTGTTATTATTGTTCAAAGTGGGAGAAATACTATATAACACTTACAGTTAGCAAATACAAAACATTTTTAAATGGGAGAAATAACCTATAAGCTGATGGGAGTGACACAGAGCATGCGAGAAACTGGTGTTTAGAATGAGTGGAGACCAGCTGAGGATGTCTTTGAGTCACAGGACAGGGTCTCGTGTGCAATTAGAATCGCCTGTTTGGGTTCTTCTTTTTTTCCACTTATTTATTTATTTAAAGAGGTTTTAGCTCATTGTGACCTCCAACTCCTGGGCTCAAGTGATCCTCCTGCTTCAGCCTCCCAAGTTGCTGGGGCTACAGGTGCATGCCACCTTCCCCAAGAATTGGTTTTTGACAGGAAAAAGAACGGCAGCAAGTGGGTGAGCAGAGGACGTGAAGGCTGCTGCTGGGAGTGGGTGGCTATGGTGGGAGTCTGTGGACCTTCTCTTCTGTTTGCCCCAGCTTCCTCAGCAGGAAGATTAAGGCAGAACAAGGAGCTTTGCAGAGAGACAAGATGTAGAAAAGTCCTCTCTGAGAGTGGGGAGCTGAATGGGCTAGGAAAGAACAGTCTGATTCCCAAGCCAATTAGGGTTCAACTATTTCCAAAAGGAAATAAATGAAACAGAAAGCATCACTAAAAATGGATGTGCAAAGTCCATGTTTCTTCCTGATGCTCAATCTCGTTCCCAGCCCTCATTTGCCTGACGGAGGCTGTGAACAGCCCTTGGTCTTGGACTCTCTCTTAGCAACTTTTTGGCCCCTGGGCTCTGTGTTGTTGCCTGCCTCCTAAAGCTAGTCTGATGAATATCCTGTTCTGTTTAAGGCCAGATGAAATGAATATTTCTGTTTCCAGCTGCACCACACCCTTCAGCGACCTCCCACTGAGTTCCGGTTTCTGGTCTAGGCAAGACGTTTTTTTTTTGTTTGTTTTTTTTTGTTTTTCTGTTTTTTGCTTATTTGCATAGCAGAGACTATTGACATCACCATATCCCAACGAGTGCACAAACATGTCTCGGCCCAGGTTCTCAGCCCCAACCCCGCTCTAGCCTCCTCTCCCAAGTGGGAGCTCCCTTTTCCATGGAGAATATATGTAGCAAAAGTCCCACATGAGTAACAATGATACATAGCCTATAGAGATGACACCGTGATCACCAAGGCATGTTCTTGCACAGACCCTGAGCAGCCAGGGGAAAATGAGCACAACCCCGGAGAGCGAGGGGTAGGAAGTGCTGATTACAAAGGCATGGTCAAAGCCAAAATGTTCCAATTCAGTTTGCTCATATTCTGGCTACATATAGGACTCCCGGGGAGGTGAAGCTAGAAGGAAGCAAAAGACCTAGAAGAGCAAGTCTAGTTTGGGAGATACATGCATAGGAAATAGTTTGCACTTCCTGTGGAAGCTTCCAGGACTCCCTCCTTTGGGCCTCTGCTCCATCGAGAGTAGAATATTTGCTGTTTTACCTGGAAGATTGCCCTTTTACTACTACCTCCATAGTCCCATTCACCCATTCACTCCATCTAGAGACCTCTCCTCCCCTAGTCTCCAACAACCAAATTCCTTTTCAGTGCTAAGTCCCTTTTCTTTTTCTTTTTTTTATTTTTTTGTTTTTTTTTTTTTTTTTTTTTTTTTTTTTTTTTTGAGACAGAGTCTTGTTCCATCGCCCAGGCTGAAGTGCAGTGGCACAATCTCAGCTCACTGCAACCTCTGTCTCCCAGGTTCAAGCGATTCTCCTGCCTCACCCTCCCAAATGACTGGGACTACAGGCACCCGCCACCACACCCAGCTAATTTTTATATTTTTCGCAGAGACGGGGTTTCATCATATTGGCCAGGTTGGTCTTGAACTCCTCTTTGTGATCCACCTGCGTCAGCCGCCCAAAGTGCTGGGATTACAGGCATGAACCACTGTACCTGGCTTGCCAAATCCCTTTTCAAGTTTTACTTCCTCTGTCAAGGCATCCCTGGTTTGTTTTCTTAAGCTTCTTTATGACATCTTAAAGTAGTGTATCTCAAATCCTTTTTTTTTTTTTCATTATCATCCTACTAAGGCATCTTTTAAAAGTCGTTTTCTTCCCTAGATCCCCTCTCCTATAATAAGTAAGGTAAGAGGTGGGGCTTCCAGGATGTTAAAGATGTAATAAGAAGAAAGCAATACAAGGCACATGGCTGAAGGACTGGCACAGCACACCTGGTTTTCTGCCTGTCCTGAGTGAGGTTCTATCCACAGGATTCCAAGTTCTTTCATCCCCTCTTTGATCAGAATACCTTTAATTCACAGACACCAAAACTCTGGCTCAGGCATTGGTTGGAAGGCATACTTGAACCAGCAAGGACACGCAGAATATAGAATACAGCTCCATTTTGAAAATCTTAACTTTCAAATCAAATAAACTATGGATAGATTACAAAAGATTATTCACACTACTTCACACTACAAAAGGCCTTAGAATGTGCCTTTACATAGTAGTGTACAGTGAGCTAGTAAAAACAGTATTTGATTTACAAAAAATATTCACAAAATTTTGGGAATATACATGTTAGATTAAACAGTACACTAACATAGACTCTGAATATACAATATTAAAAATTATTTTTTCATAACATACATTGTTTTTCTAATTATAAAATAATGCATATTATCATAGAACTCGAGAGCATACATATATATATATATATATATATATATACGCACACACATACTTATATAAAACCGCTCCCAAATTAAAATCACATAGCATTACCATGCAAAATTTATTATTGTTAATAACAGCCTATGTCCTCCTAATGTTTTTAAAATGAATATTTGTATTTTCCTAAGATCGAGATCAAGCATCACATATTGTTCTGTAATCATATCTTGATGTACACAAAAGATAACCATTTTTCAATGCCATTAAGTATCCATTGACACTATACTTTCTCACAGTTGTATGGTATTCCGTCCTCTGGATGGACTATGAATTATTATTTAACTTCTTATTACTGTTTCAAATATGTATGTGTGTGTGTGCATGTGTATGTGTGTGTATATATATATATAGATATTTTTTTTTTTTTTTGAGATGGAGTCTCACACTGTCACCCAGGCTAGAGTGCAGTGATTTGATCTCAGCTTGCTGCAACTTCCGCCTCCTGGGTTCAAGCAATTCTCCCACCTCAGCCTCCCAAGTAGCTGGGACTACAGGCACCCACCACCACACCCAGCTAATTTCTGTATTTTTAGTAGAGACGGGGTTTCACCATGTTGGCCAGGCTGGTCTCGAACTCCTGACCTAAGGTGATCCACCCATCTTGGCCTCCCAAAGTGCTGAGATTACAGGTTTGAGCCACTATACCTGGCCTCCTTTGTATTTTATTAACTGTACTTTTTGAAACACAGAAATTAAATTTTGATAAAATTTCCTTAATCAATTTTTCCTACTAGGGTTGTGTTGCTTACATGCTGCCAAAGAAATATTTATCTATTCCAAGGTTACAAAGATATTTCCTTGTGTTTTTGTGTAGAATTTTTAGTTTTAGCTTTAATCTTTAGGACTGTGGTCCATTTTGAGTTAATTTTTGTGTATTGTATGAAATGGGATTTATGTTTATTTTCACTGTATGGATATGCAGTTCCAGTAAGATCTTTTGAAGACTATACTTTTCTCATTTAATTACTCTAGCTCCTTTGTCAAAAATCAATTGATCACATTTGTGTGGGTTTATTTATGGACTATTTCCATTCCATTGATGTACATAACTATCTTCATATCCATACCACACTATCGTGACTACCCTTCCTCTATGGATAGTTCAGCTTCACTAATCAAGTGCTGCCTTTCTGGGGTCTCTCTAAATGCCCTGGGTGATCAACAAGGACTTTTCATTAAGACTGGTTGGAATTCAAGCCACTCTCAGTCCTGTGTGAACTCTAGAAACGCCTTGCTTCACAGCTACCCTGACATTCTTTGTTCAGCCTAATGGTGTTTCACCTTACACATCTTTGTCTTAGTATTCACTGAGGGTATTCACAGCCTTAGAGATCTCAATACTTTTTAGTTCTTAACCTCTCATAGGGACCCCTTGGCGGATTTCTGGAGCTCATTTTATGCCCCACTCCCTCTATTCCGGAACCCTGCCTCACAATTTACAGACACATCAGCCTCCTAGAACTTTGATCTCTGTCCTTCAGACTCAGCAATACTGCAGTGCTCCACTTGGGATCTGCCTCTGTGCCTTTGGTCCAGAATATTTCTCCTGGCAGAAAGTGAGCATAGGCAATGATCCTAGAACTTTAATCACATGTTTCCCTCTCCTCACGATCACAGAACTGCACTATATCCAATGTCTGAAAACAGTTGTTTCTTAAATTGTATCCAGTTTTCTAGTTGCTTATGGTCGGAAGGTCATGCCATCATGGAGATAAGTTCACGAAATGGAAATTCTTCACTAAACATTACACATTCTGGCCGGGTGCAGTTTCTCGCGCCTGTAATCACAGCACTTTGGGAGGCCAAGGCAGGGTGATTCTTGAGGTCAGAAGTTCCAGACCAGCCTTGTCAACATGGTGAAACCCTGTTTATACTAGAAATACAAAAATTAGCTGGGCATGGTGGTGGGCACCTGTACTTCCAGCTACTTGGGAGGCTGAGGCAGGAGAATCACTTGAATCTGGGAGGTGGAGGTTGCAGTGAGCCAAGGCACTCCAGCCTAGCGAGATTCTGACTCAAAAAAAAAAAAAGAAAGAAAGAAAGAAAAAAAAGATCCAAACACTAGAGAACAATGTAGCACTCACTGGCCACTTAACAATTTTTTTTTTTTTTGAGACAGAGTCTCACTCTGTTGCCCAGGCTGGAGTGCAATGGCACAATCTTGGCTCACTGCAACCTCCACTTCATAGGTTCAAGCGATTCTCCTGCCTCAGCCTTCCAAGTACTTGGGATTACAGGCACCCACCACCATACCTGGCTAATTTTTGTATTTTTAGTAGAGATGGGGTTTTGCATGTTGGTCAGGCTGGTTTCAAACTTCTGACCTCAGGCGATCCACCCGCCTCTGCCTCCCAAAGTGCTGGGATTACAAGCATGAGCCACCGTGACTGGCCAAATTTTGAAATATTAGAAAAAAGTAACTTTACTAACACTGTCAGTGATATAATTAGTAACTAAGAGTTAATCATAAAATATTTAATAAATGTGAATATCTACTGACTCCGTTATGTCATAATGCAGCACTGACAGCTGTGAAATATATCTTCTTGATCATTAATATCAAGTGCTTTTATTTAATTACTTTTCAGACATCTTGCTCTTCTCCTTATAAGTTCTTTACCCATTTAGCGTATATTCAGTAACTTTTACTTCTTAAAACTTTTAAAACTTTAAGAAAATTTTAAATTATTTAAGGAATTGCATCTTCATAAATTCATCCAGTATTTACAGATGCTTTTGGTTCATTTGTTTCTCTCTGTATTCAATTTTAAGATTTATTCTCGTCCTTCTTGATGTAAATTTAATATCTAAAAATATTTCATTTAATATTTAATTATTTTAAATATGTAAAACAATTTAGCTACAGATGTCAAAACTATGCAAGATGCATACTTCTCCTATGCCTTCCATCTCATTCCTACTCACTTCCTGCCAATAATTAGTTTTGTTAATTTCTCATTTATTCTTCCTGAATTTCTTTTTTTCACTTTTTATTTTGAAAAAAAAATTTAGACTTACAAAGAGTTGCAAAATAGAATATTGAATTCCCATATATCTTTCGTCTAGCTTCTTTAAACATTATCATTTAATAGAAAAGTTGTACAATGATCAAAACCAGGAAATTAACATTAATAAAATATTGTTAGCTTACCTGCAGATCTTATTCAAATGTCACCTATTGCCCCACTAAGACTCCTTTTCTGGTATGTTGATTTTCAAGAATGTTAATCTCACATTCCCGAGATAAATTCTACCTGGTGGTGATATATATGACATATACACACAGAATTTTTTATATTCCTGTGTCAGATTTCATAATATTTTTGAAGGACTTCTTTGTGTAAATTCATGAGAGATATTTATTTGTAACTTTGTTTTCATGTAATGTCTTTTTCAGATTTTGGTATCAGGCTCATGCTGGTCTCATAAAATGACTTGGGAAGTAGTCCCTTGTCTTCTATTGATCAATGATCTATTTTTGTATAGCAAACCATCCCAAAACATAGTGGCTAAAAACAGCAATGATTTATTATTGTCAGGAATTTAGGCAACACTCAAATGAATGTTTCTTCTATTCCATGTGTTGGCATTGACTGGGGTCTCTCACTTGGCTGTATTCTACTAGAAAGTGGGCTTGGATAAGAAGTCCAAGAAGGCTTTGATCACGTCTTGTTCCTTGGGACACTCTACATAGATCCTTTCTATCTCTCCATGAAATCTTTTATAACTCAGTAATTTAGCCTGAGCTTATTTCTAGCATGGTGATTGGCTTCTCAGAATAAAAGTGGAAGTTATTGGGCTTCTAAAAGACTAGGTCCAGAACTGGCACAGTGTCAATTCTGGCATAATATAATGGTCAAAGCAAGGCCTACCTCCATCCTGGTTTTACAGAGACAGGAAATAGATTTCACTTGTTGATGGGAGCAGTGACACAGAACTTGTAGCCATATTGAATCCACATGATACTCTATTTTCTGAAATATTTTATGCAAGATTGGTAATATTTCTTTGTGGATGACTGATAGAACTCACCTGTGAAAACTGACTGGGTGTGGTAGCTCACACATGTAATCCCAGCACTTTGGGAGGCCAAGGTTTGTGGATCGCTTAAGCCCAAGAGTTAGGAGACCAGGCTGTGAAATACAGTGAGACCCTGTCTCTACAAAAAACACAAAAATTAGCCAGGTGTGGTGGCACGAACTCATAGTCCCAGCTACTGGGGAGGCTGCTGTGGGAGGATCACTTGAACCCAGAAGATTGAGGCTGCAGTGAGCTGAGATCACACCACTGCACTCCAGCCTGGGTGACAGAGTGAGACCGTATCTCAAAATAAACAAAACAAAAACAAAGAAAAATAATTCACCTGTGAAAACATTTCAGCCTGGAGTTTCCTTTGTGGAAGGATTTTTTTGAAATAAATTCCATTTCCAATAGATAAAGTGGTATTTAGGGTGTGTATTTCTTAAGTCAGTTTCAGAAATTTTGTTCAGGTTGTTGAATTTATTAGTGTAGAATTGTTCATAATATTATCATTTTATTGTCAAGAGTCATGATGATATTTTATTCCTATTGCCAATTTGTGTTTTGCATCCTTTTGTCTTGATCAAATCTAGTAGGATTTATCAATTTTACTAATATTTTCAAAGAACTAACCTTCGGCTTTGTTAATTTTCTTTATTGTCTGTTTTCTATTTCAATTATTTCTGTTTTAAAGCATTTCCTTCTTTCTACCTACTTTGGGATAATTTCTCTTCTTTATCTGGTTTCTTAAAGTACAAACTTAGATTATTGTTTTTAAATTGCACTCCTGTAGGTAAATCCAACAAATTTTGATATTTTGTGATTATATTTTCACTCACTTCATATTTTCTAGATTCTTCTGTGATTTCTTCCTTACTTCATGGATTGTTTTAAAAATGTATTCTTTATGGAAATAAAGATGGAAATAATAGACACTGGGAACTTTAAGAGAGGGGAGGCTAGGAGGGAAGAAAGGGTTGAAAGATTACGTATCCAGTACAATGTTCACTGTTTGGGTAATGCGTACACTAGAAGCCCAGTCCCCACCAGTATACAATATACCCATTCAGCCAACGTTCACATGTACCCCCTGAATTGAAAATAAAATAAATTTATTTAAATAAATAAATAAATGAAAATGTATTGATTAACTTCTGCATATTTAGGGGTTTTCTATGTTTTATTGTTATTGATTTCTCATTTAATTCTATGTGGTCACAGATATATTCTGTAATATTTCCATTTAAAAAAATGTATGAAGACTTATTTAATGGCCTAGTACATGCTCTGTGTTGGTGAATTCTATGTGCACTTGAAAATCATGTGTATTCTGTGGTAGCTGGATAGAGTGTTAATAAATGACGATTAAGACAAGTTAATTGATAATGTTCAAATCTGTATCTTTACTGATTTATTGCCTACTTATTCTACTGATGGCTGAGAGTTGGTGTTAAAATCTTGACCTCTGATTATAAATTTGATTTCTCCTTTTAGTTCGATCAGTTTTTACTTCATTATTAACTCTATTAGATGCACATACATTTAAGGTTGTTTTGTCTTCTTGATGAATTGAACCCTTTATCATCATTAAATGACCTTTATTCTTGCTAATGTTGAAGTTTTGTCATGAAGCCTAATTTTTTAGTACTAACATAATCATACCAGTTTTTATATGCTTACTGAATATATGGTGTATATTCCTCATTCTTCTGCTCAAAACGTATCTGTGTTTTTACATTTTAAGTGTGCTATTTTTAGACTGTATACAGTTGAGACTGCTTTTTTATCCATTCTGACAATTTCTGGATTTAAGTTGGTAACTTTAGTCTATCTATAGTTTTTTTGTTTTGTTTTGTTTTGTTTTTTTAATTGTATTTGGGCTCTGGGGTACATGTGCACATCCTGCATCCTGCAGGATTGTTGCATAGGTACGTACATGCCATAGTAGTTTACCATCTCCATCCCCCCTCCCCCCTGTGACCTACATCAGGGAGTTCTCCCAGGGTTATCCCTCCCCTCCCCTCCTCTCCACCCCCCCACCCCACCTAACCCTGTGAGTGTTGTTCCCTTCCCTGTGCCCAAGTGTTCTCATTGGTAGCTTGATGGGGATAGCATTGAATCTATAAATTACTTTGGGCAGTATGGCCATTTTCGTGATATTGATTCTTCCTAACCATGAGTATGGAAGGCTTTTCCATTCGTTGTGTCCTCTCTGATTTCCTTGAGCAGTGGTTTGTAGTTCTCCTTGAAGAGGCCCTTTACATCCTTTGTTAGTTGTATTCCTAGGTATTTTATTCTCTTTGTAGCAATTGTGAATGGGAGTTCACTCATGATTTGGCTCTCTATTAGTCTGTTATTGGTGTATAGAAATGCTTGTGATTTTTGCACATTGATTTTGTATCCTGAGACTTTGCCAAAGTTGCCTATCAGTTTCAGGAGATTTTGGGCAGAGATGATAGGGTCTTCTAAATATATAATCATGTCATCTTCAAGTAGAGACAGTTTGACTTCCTCCTTTCCTAATTGAATATGCTTTATTTTTTTTCTTGCCTAATTGCTCTGGCTAGAACTTCCAATACTATATTGAATAGGAGTGGTGAGAGAGGGCATCCTTGTCTAGTGCCAGATTTCAAGGGGATGCTTCCAGTTTTTGCCCATTCAGTATGATATTGGCTGTATGTTTTTCATAAATAGCTTTAATGATTTGCAGATATGTTCTTTTGATATCTAGTTTGAGAGTTTTTAGCATAAACTGCTGTTGAATTTTGTCAAAGGCCTTCTCTGTATCTATTGAGATAATCATGTGATTTTTGTCCTTGGTTCTGTTTATGTGGTGGATTACATTTACAGACTTGTATATGTTGAACCAGCCTTGCATCCCCAGATGAAGCCTACTTGATTGTGACGGATAAGCTTTTTGATGTGCTGTTGGATTCGGTTTGCCAGTATTTTATTGAAGATTTTTGCATCAGTGTTAATTATGGATATTGGCCTGAAGTTTTCTTTTTTTGTTGAGTTTCTGCTGGGTTTTGGTATCAGGATGATGTTGGTCTCATAAAATGATTTGGGAAGGATTCCCTCTTTTTGGATTATTTGGAATAGTTTCAGAAGGAATGGTACCAGCTCCTCTTTGTACATCTAGTAGAATTCTGCTGTGAACGATCTGGACCTGGGCTTTTTTTGGTTGGTAGGCTATTAATTGCTGCCTCAACTTTAGCCCTTGTTATTGGTCTGTTCAATATTTCAGCTTCTTCCTGGTTTAGCCTTGGGAGGGTGCAAGAGTCCAGGAATTTATCCATTTCTTCCAGGTTTACTGGTTTATGTGCATAGAGTTGTTTGTAGTAATCTCTCATGGTAGTTTGTATTTCTGTGAAATCTGTGGTGATATCCCCTTTATCATTTTTTATTGCATCTATTTGATTCTTCTCCCTTTTCTTTTTTATTAATCTGGCTAATGGTCTGTCTATTTTGTTTATCTTTTCAAAAAAACAGCTCCTGGATTTATTGATTTTTTTGAAGGGTTTTTTGTGTCTCTATCTCCTTCAGTTCTGCTCTGATCTTAGTTATTTCTTGTCTTCTGCTTGCTTTTGAGTTTTCTTGGTCTTGCTCCTCTATCTCTTTCAATTCTGATGACAGGGTGTCGATTTTAGATCTTTCCTTGCTTCTCATGTGGGCATTTATTGCTATAAATTTCCCTCTAGACACTGCTTTAAATGTGTCCCAGAGATTCTGGTACATTGTCTTCGTTCTTGTTGGTTTCAAAGAACATCTTTATTTCTGCCTTCATCTCATTGTTTATCCAGTCAACATTCCGGAGCAGGTTGTTCAGTTTCCATGAAGTTGTGCAGTTCTGAGTTAGTTTCTTAATCCTGAGTTCTAATTTGGTTGCACTGTGGTCTGAGAGGCTATTTGTTATGATTTCCATTCTTTTGCATTTGCTGAGGAGTGATTTACTTCCAATTATGTGGTCAGTTTTAGAGTAGGTGCAATGCGATGCTGAGAAGAATGTATATTCTGTGGATCTGGGGTGGAGATTTCTGTAGATGTCTATTAGGTCTGCTTGGTCCAGTTCTGAGTTCAAATCCTGGATATGCTTGTTAATTTTCTGTCTCGTTGAGCTGTCTAATATTGACAGTGGAGTGTTACAGTCTCCCACTATTATTGTGTGGGAGTCTAAGTCTCTTTGTAGGTTGTTAAGAGCTTGCTTTATGTACCTGGGTGCTCTTGTATTGGGTGCATATATATTTAGCATCGTTAGCTCTTCTTGATGCATTGATCCTTTTACCATTATGTAATGCCCTTCTTTGTCTCCTTTGATCTTTGTTGGTTTAAAGTCCATTTTATCAGAGACTAGGATTGCAACTTCTACTTTTTTTTTGCTCTCCATTTGCTTGATAAATCTTCCTCCATCCTTTTATTTTTAGCCTATGTGTGTCCTTGCATGTGAGATGGGTTTCCTGAATACAGCACACCGATGGATCTTGACTTTTTATCCACTTTGCCAGTCTGTGTCATTTGATTCAGGCATTTAGCCCATTTACATTTAAGGTTAATATTGTTATGTGTGAATTTGATCCTGCCATTTTGATGCTATCTGGATGTTTCGCCTGTTAGTTAACACATTTTCTTCATTATGTCAATGGCCTTTACTTTTTGGTACGTTTTTGGAGTGGCTGGTACTGGTTGTTCCTTTCTTTGTTTAGTGCTTCTTTCAGGAGCTCTTGTAAGGCAGGCCTGGTGGTAACAAATCTCTCAGCAATTTCTTGTCTGTAAAGGATTTTATTTCTCCTTCACTTATGAAGCTTAGTTTGGCTGCATATGAAATTCTGGGTTGAAAGTTCTTTTCTGTAAGGATGTTGAATATTGGCCCACACTCTCTTCTGGTTGTAGGGTTTCTGTGGAGAGATCTGCTGTGAGTCTGATGGGCTTCCCTTTGTGGGTAACCTGATCTTTCTCTCTGGATGCCCTTAGCATTTTTTCCTTCATTTCAACCCTGGTGAATCTGACAATTATGTACCTTAGGGTTGCTATTCTTAAGGAATATCTTTGTCGTGTTTTCTGTATTTCTGGACTTGTATGGTGGTCTGCCTTGCTAGGTTAGGGAAGTTCTCCTGCATAATATCTTGAAAAGTGTTTTCCAGCTTGGATTCATTATCTCTGCCACATTCAGGTACACCTATCAAATGTAGATTAGGTCTTTTCACATAATCCCATATTTCTTGGACGCTTTGTTCATTTCTTTTCATGCTTTTTTCTCTAATCTTGCCTTCTCATTTTATTTCACTGAGTTGATCTTCAATCTCTGATATCCTTTCTTCTGCTTGGTCGATTTGGCTATTGAAACTTGTATATGCTTTGCGAAGTTCTCATGTTGTGTTTTTCAGCTCCATCAATTCATTTATATTCTTCTCTAAGCTGTTTATTCTAGTTAGCATCTCATCTAACCTTTTTTCTAGGTTCTTAGTTTCTTTGCATTGGGTTAGCATATGTTCTTTTAGCTCTGAAAAGTTTGTTATTACCCACCTTCTGAAGCCTGCTTCTGTCAATTCATCAGATTCATTCTCCATCCATCTTTGATCCCTAGCTGGTGAGGAGTTGTGATCCCTTGGAGGAGGAGAGGAATTCTGGTTTTTGGTGTTTTCATCCTTTTTGTGCTGGTTTCTTCCCATCTTAGTGGCTTTATCTACATGTGGTCTTTGTAGTTAGTGACTTTCAGATGAGGTCTCTGAGTGGGCATCCTTTTTGTTGATGTTGAAGCTATTTCTTTCTGTTTCTTAGTTTTCCTTCTAACAGTCAGGCCCCTCTGCTGCAGGACTGCTGGAGGTCCACTCCAGACCCTGCTTGCCTGGGGATCACCCATGGGGGCTGCAGAACAGTAAGGGTTGCTGCCAGTTTCTTCTTCCATTATCTTTGTCCCAGAAGGGTACCTGCCAGATGTCGGCCTGAGCTCTCCTTTATGAGGTGCCTCTTTGGGTATACAGGGGTCACGGAGCTGCTTAAGGAGACAGTCTATACCTTATAGGAGCTCAAGTGCTGTCCTGGGAGCTCCGTTGTTCCATGCAGAGCTGCTAGGCAGGTACCTTTAAGTCTGCTGCAGCAGAACTCATAACCGCATCTTTTCCCAGGTGTTCTGACCTAGCTAGGAATGTCAACTTTATTTATAAGTTCCTGACATCCTGCTGCCTTTTTTTGGAGACACCTTGCCCTGCATGGAGAAGTCTAGTAACACTCTGCCAGCAGAGGTGTTGCTGAGCTGCCACAGGCTCTGCGCAGCTGCTGTGTGAACTGCCTTGGTATTGGCGGACGGCCTCAGTAGTGGCAGACACCCTTCCCCCAACTAAGCTGGACCATCCCGAGTCCAGCGGCACTTGTGGTGAAACTCCCAATCCATAGTGTTTCAGATTGCTTGTTTTGTGGGGGTGGTACCCACCAAGCCAGATCACCTGGCTCCCTGTCTCAGCCCCCTCCCTTTCAGTTGAATGGGCAGCTCTATCTCCCAAGTGTTCCAGGTGCCAGTTGAAACGGCCGTCCAGATTTGTGTGAGTTTCTGTGTGCCTACCCAAGGCACCAGTGGTGCTGAAAAGTCGTGGTGCTTTTTGGCCCGGGAATCTCCTGGTCTGTAGGCAATGAAAACTTGTTTGGAAACACAGTGAGCACTCACCCTCTGCGTTGTTCTTGCTGGGAACCGCACTCTGGAACTGTTCCTATTCGGCCATCTTGGGTCCTCCCAGAAATGTATTTCTTAATCTGTACACTAAACTCCTGTGACACTCAATTATATAACAAGCCTGCACGTGCACCTGTGAACCTAAAATAAAAGTTCAGAAAATAAATTTGTTCGGGTAAGGCACAGAAAGATAAATGCTGCGGGTTCTCCCTCATGTGGGAGCTTTTTAAAAAACGTTCATAAAAGTAGAGTGTTAAAATTGTGATTGTTAGAGCCTACTAGGGAGGAAGCGGGAGAGAGAGGTTGGTTAATGGATACAAAATTACAGCTAGACAGGAGAGATAAGTTCTAGTGCTCTGTGGCACTGCAGGATGAATATGGTTATCAATAATTTATTTTTTATTTTCAGAAAGCTAGAAGAGAAGATTTTAACTGCTCCCAGCACACAGAAGTGATACATGTTTGAGGTAATGGATATGCTGAGTACCCTAATTTGATCATCACATGTTGTATACGTGCATCGAAATATCACTCTGTAGTCCATAAATATGTACAATGATTACATGCCAGCTAAAAGTAAAAAGGAAAAAAAAAAGGAAATTTCTCTCATCCAGTGTCCAAACGGGACACTGCAGGCAGCTTCATCATTGAAACCAGAGGATGAAAGGAGGACTGGGGGTGGGAAGGACATAACCTGGGGTGAAGGTTTTGAGAATGGAGGGATCTTCAGATTAGAATGGGGGTGACAGGGAGTGCCTCATACCTGAGCCAAGCTCCCTGTACAATAGAGACTATTCCTGTGAGAGTCCAGAATGATTGCTCTTTGTACCTGCTGGTGACACACATGGCTTCCAGTGGCTTCTGCGGCCCAGTGAGTTTCTTTTGCTTCCCTTCCTTCTCCCAGGTTCCTCTCCTTTCTCTAGTTGCCACAGCCTTCCCTACCTACTAGGGTTCCTCAGATTGACGCCCCCGCCACTTCACAGTCTCACCCCACTTTTTCCCATGAAACAATAACAAGGACCTTTTGCATTTTACCCAGTGCAGAGACCTCAAGACTGAGATGCCCTGCCCCCACCCCTTGGGTTCTAGCTCTACCTTGACCAGTGTCTAACTGTGCAACCTTGGGCCGGCCATTTTCTCTCTTGGCTTCATTGTCTTTACTAGTAAAACTAGGAATTGGATGATGTAATCTGTAAGTTCCCGTTTAATTCTCAGGATGGTTTTGCAAATCACTGCAGGGAAACCAAGACCACCAAAAGGAAACAAAGAAAAGCTGTCAGGTTTTAGGGAACCTCAATTTATCATCATAAAAAATTCCACTGAGTTACAATGAAAGGAAAATGGGACCAGTTCTTTCTCCACCTTTTGTTGACAGAGGGAGAGCCCCTATGAGACAGGAAACTGCCATTTTTATGTCAAAAGATGGGACTCACAGACCAACAGATAAGTTTCCTGTTGCTTCCAACTGCGAGGAGTCTGAGTGGCAATTTGGGCCCCAGAAACCAATTTGTCCAAGGTATTTTCATGATTAATGAGCATACCAGGACAAACTCTTGAAAATCAGGATGGGCCTGGAAATGTTGGAACATTTGGCCATTAAGTGTGCTCTTATTATATTCCTTAAAAAGGAAAAAATCTTATTATTTTATTTAGGGCCAGTGAAGCTCATATAGCCTCCTCCTTCCTGGAAACCCTGACTCTTGATTCCACCTGTCCATAGAGTCCAGAAAATTCTTTAGAAGGACAGACAATAAAAGGTTCAACTGTGAACTCCAGGGTCAGCCAGCTTGAGTTTGAATTTCCTCCCACCCTCATCTACTGTGGGTAAGTAGTTAACCCTTTCTAAGCCTTAGTTTCCTCATCTGCACAATGGGGATCTTATAGGACTGCTAGGATTCAAGGAGAGAAAGCCAGTCATGCCCTTTACATGGTGTCTGGGGGAATAGTGAGCACTCAAACACCAGCAATTATTATTATATGAAATCTGGGTGGATTCGGTAAATTCTGCGGCAGGAAACCCCCAGGCCCCAGTCTGCCATCTGCTCTTCTCCTCATGCTCCTTTTTGTAGGATTCATGCTTCCTTGCTCTCCTGAAGGTCAGTGTGCCCTTGGATTTGTGTGCTCAGCAGCAGACAGAGTAGAAGAGCTGCTTAAGAAACTGGCGGCAACCAGGGACTCCCGGCCCTCTGACTCCAAAATCTTCCCCTTTCACCTTTGGTTGGCAGGCAGGAGCCAAAGTGAAAACCCCAGATGCAGTGGGAGCCTTCCTTCTGGCACAGGGGAGAATGGAGAACGTTCAAAGCCTAGCTCTAACAGTGACTTGACCAAGCTCGGTACCGGTGGAGCGGCAGGATGCATGCCTTGTCCCTGCTATTGCTGGTGACCCGAGAAGCCACGTGAGAAGACGCCAAGTCCCCAGCAACAGCAGTCATCTCCCCTCCCCTTCTCTGCCTCCTCTTCTCCCTGTCCCTAAGAAAGTTCTCTCCTCGCTGCTGCCTCGTTCTGTTATTAGACTTTACTTGGGGCTTCCCCTTGCCCCAGACACCCCAGCTGCTGCTGCACCACCTGGGAGATAGAGTCTCACCAAAGCCGGGTTGGGGCCCCTTCCAGGTGCAAAACCAGTAATCGGGCCTGCCTAGGGGCAGGCGGCAGCTGCGGATTGACAGGCAGGGCTGTCGGCCCTGCCAGCAGCCAGATCCCGCCTAAACGTGGCTGGGCTGCCGGCCGCTGGGGGACACATCAAAGGCCAGAAGCCTGGAGCACTTGGGGGTCGGGGCGCTGGGTCCCGGGGAGCGCGGGGCCAGGTGGCGGCAGAGGGGCCGGAGCCCGGCCGACCTGTCCATTTCTAGTTCCCTTGAGGATAAAAGACGACTCCTCTAGAAAGACAGAGGTCGCCTTCGTCATCCCCGAGAGCCGCAGTCCTGCATTCCCTGCGGCTTGGGGAGGCTGCCGGGCGTCTCTCTGGGCTGCAGGCTGGGCACCTGAAGACAGAAAGGGTTGCGTGACGGCGACGTGACCACTGTGATTATGGAGATGCCAACCTCTGCGAAGATGCTGGCACCCGAACCCCGCAGCGGACCAGGCAGGCGCAAGGCTTCCCCCGAGGAGGGTTGAGGTTGTCGGTCCCGGTCCTGTGGTTCTGGGCTGGACAGAGGGATGCGCATTTGCTCCAGGAGCATCGGAGGCTGCAGGACCCAGCAGGAGGGAGCAGCTGGGCTCCCGGGCACGCTTCTCCCTAGGGGACTGGGGGAGAGGCTGGGGGGCAGAAAGGCGTACTGAGGGGCTGCTAAGGCAGGTTATGGGGGTGGGGGCTCAAAACACCCCCGCAGCCGACTTCTGGAAAATAGGCAACCGCCAAAAGCGAGGGTGGGAATAAATGAATGGCTTAGAAGAAATAAAGATGAAGAAAACAGCAAGCAAACCAAAAACAATACGGAAGGAGGGGCAGAACCAAGGAGAACCAAGCCAAAATTCTCAAATCGAAAGTGGTTTAGGCCGGGCACGGTGGCTTATGCCTGTAATCTAAGCACTTTGGGAGGCTGAGGCAGGGGAATCGCTTGAGGTCAAGAGTTCGAGACCAGCCTGGCCAATATGGTGAAACCTAGTCTCTACTAAAATACAAAAATTCGCCGGCGTGATGGTGGGCCCCTGTAATCTCAGCTACTCAGGAGACTGAGGCAGGAGAGACAAAAGAATCTGTCGAACCTGGGAGGCGTAGGTTGCAGTGAGCTGAGATGGTGCCATTGCATTCCAGCCTGGGAAACGAGAGAAACTCCGTCTCCAAAAAAAAAAAAAAAAAGTGGTTTGATGCAAACCAGTAGCTCTGAAAGTACAGCCCTGGACCGGCAGCATTGGCATCACCTGGGAGCTTGATAGAAATGCAAACCCACTGAATCAGAAATTCTGGGAGTGGGCCCAGCAATGTGTGTTTCAGCAAGTCCTCCGGGCAATTCTGATGCTGTCTCAAGTTTGAGAACCATGGGTGTAAAGGAAGGGGCGCTGGCCTGAGGGCTGGGAAACTGGATCCTCTGGAATAGTGGGCACACAAAGGCAGAACACACAGAATGAGGAGGGCCAGGTCGGTCATGCCATGTCCCTGAGGGCGTGCACTTTGTGCCAGCCGTTGTTGCCGGGCTTGAATTTGGGCTGATGCTACCATGTTATCTGATTTTGCGAGAGAAACTGGAAACATGAATTTTTAAAACGTGAAATCTCCTGTTTTTTCAAATGTTGGCAACTAATTAAACATTTTTAAAATACTGTTTGGGTCCTCACTACAGGCCAAGCAAAACACACCTGCAGCCTGGATTTGCCCTGTGGGTCCCTATTCACGTTCTTTAGACTCCAGGATCTCAATAGATTCGGAAAGAGTCTGTGATCCCGGCATACAATGTAGCTGCTGCCATGACACGGAAGAGTAGGGCTTCCCTGAAAATATTGTTAGGAGATAAAGTTTTTATAACACGTCATAGCTAATCATTTGAACCCAGGAGGTAGAGGTCGCAGTGAGCCAAGATCATGCTACTGCAGTGCAGCCTGGGTGACAGACTGAGATTCCATCTCAAAAAAAGAAAAAAAAAAAGAACACCTCATCGTTACACAAAAATATTATCGTTCCTTTAATTCCCTCTTTGCTGTTCTCTATTATCCTCTTAATATGGGAGTTCCAGTGTTCTCATTGTAACTTAGACCTAAAAAATGCTGACCCACAGAAACATTAAGCAACTTGCTCAAAGTCATCTGCCAGATCCAGCCTGTGTTCTGTCTTCTCTCCAACCACAACTTCCTTGTCAAGGCCCACTCTAAAAACAGCTAGTGTTTATCAAGTGTTTTTTCTGTGGGCCAGACATAGTTCTATGTGCTCTACATGTATTATTCTTTTAATCCTGCAACAACCTGACGCAACGGGCATGGTTATTGTCTCCTGTTTTACAGATGATGAAACAGAAGCCCAGTCAGGTTATGTTACTTGCCCAAGGTTACCCAGCTTGCATTGCAGTAAGTGGCAGAGCTGGGACTCAAACCCAGGCAGCCCTGCTATCTTCAGAGCACATCACTTTATCATATCGCCTGCTCTCAATGAGAAGCTTCATTCTGTCCCACCCAGATGGCGTCCCTAGGAATGTGGCAGCTCAGAGGGGCATAAGGGGCCTGTGCTGTGGAGCAGAGCAGACCTAGTGCACGTGGAGCTGTGACCCATCCAGGTCAGCCCCCCTGCAACAGGCCCTCTAATGTAGCCAGTGGGGCTTAAGGTGTCACAGAGTTTGACAGCTTTAACAAAGGAGGTGTCATCCAGAGAAGATGAAAGAGCAGAGTTGTTTATTTGAGGATTAGAGCCTTTAGAAATGTCTGTGACTCTGCAGGCTGCATTTCTGCATCTTATCCTTCTTGTTCCTGATAGTGTTCTCCAGGCTTTAGAGCTAAGACTGCCCGGTAATCTAGTTTAATGTTACAAGGCTTTCTAGGTAAGAGAGCTGTCTCTCTACTGTGTGGCACTTGTTCTTAAGTGCTTCAGATGGAAAGAGCACTGAAAAAGGAGTCACAAGACATGAGTCCTAGGCCCAGCCTTATAAAAAATTGACTGTGAGGCCTGGGGAAACTTATTTTACCTTTCTGGATTCCAGATGCTCCCTTTCCTGTGTTGTCCAAAATGGTAGCCACTCGCCACATGTAGCTAAATTAAAAATTCGGTATCTTGGTTGTTCTAGCTACATTCCCTGTGCTAAATTCCCATGTGGCTAGTGGATGCTATATTGGATGGTACAGATGTGTAACACCTGTTATGGCAAAAGTTTTATGCTTGTGATTGAATTAGATAACTTTAAAGGCTTTGACCATTTAAATTCTACTTTTTGTTTTTTCTGATGCATGAGCAGTCACTACTCACTATCTGCAAAATGTTCGATGGCGATGGCTAATCTCCACCAGTTGGGTGGGGTGCTGTGAGCTAGTCACAGTCTAACTAGTCACTTCACCTTGTGGCTAAAAGGAGGAGCTAGAGAGACTTCCAGCCAAAATTAATGATGCAGCTTTTGACCATGTATATCCCTATTCTATGTACCCCATTGGCCCATAAAGAAAGTGAGCCCTGGATCACTTTATTTGGTCGTAAAAGAAATAATATTGTTGTAACTTTAAGAACTGTAACAGCCTGCCCCTAACCTGCTGTTGTGATAAAAACACTGGAGGGGCACCATCAAATAATGGTAAAATCTAACATGTATCCAGCACTTAGGCACTGTCCTAAGCGCTGAACATGCTTAACTCATAACCCTCACAGCAATGTTATGAGGTGGGCACTATCATCCCCACTTCACAGAGGAGGAAGCTGAGGTGCGGAGATGTTCAGCAGTGCATTGTGTTACATGGCTGATAAGTGCCAGAGCTGGGATTAGGGCTGCCAGATAAAATACAGCACTGAGATTGTGAGATTGTACTGGGTATCCTGTACTTTTATCTGCTAAATTGGCAACTTCAGATGAGTTAAAAGCTCAGGTATTCTGGCTCCAGAGTCTGTTTTTGAGCCTCCTAAAAGAACGTGATTTGGGATGCTATCTTTTTTTTTTATTTATTTTTGAGACGGAGTCTCGCTCTTTCGCCCAGGCTGGAGTGCAGTGGTGTGATCTCAGCTCACTGCAACCTCCGCCTCCTGGGTTCAAGTCATTCTCTCTGCCTCAGCCTCCTGAGTAGCTGGGATTACAGGCATCTGCCACCATGCCTGGATAATTTTTGTATTTTTAACAAAGATGGGGTTTCGTCATGTTGGCCCAGTTGGTCTCGAACTCCTGACCTCAGGTGATCTGCCTGCCTCAGCCTTCCAGAGTGCTGGGATTACAGGTGTGAGCCACAGCACCCAGCCCATTCACTCTTATTTATTCATCCCACCATGTAGCTGAATCCTCCCAGCCTTTATCTCTTATGAATTGGCTCCTATGTAGTCAAATTTTTGGCCTATCACTATGCAGGCATACCTCAGAGGTATTCCAAGATTGATTCCAGACCGCCACAATAAAGTGAATATCACTATAAAGTGAGCTGCACATGTTTTTTGGTTTCCCAGTGCATATAAAAATTATGTTTACACTATATCGTAGTCTATTAAGTGTGCAATGGCATCATGTCTAAAGTAACAATGTACATGCCTTAATTGAACATACTCTATCGTGGGTCAGGAAAGGTGGTTCAGGTCTGTAATCCCAGCACTGTGAGAGACCAAGGAAGGAGAATTGCTTGAGCCCAGGAGTTCGAGACCAGCCTGAGCAACAAAGTGAGACCCCCATCTCTACAATAATAAGAAGAAAATTCTTTATTGTGAAAATGCTAATGATCATCTGAGACTTCAGCAGATTGTAATCTCTTTGTTGGTGGAGGGTCTTGCCTCTATGTTGGTGACTGTTGACTGACAAGGGCGGTGATTGCTGTAGGTTGGGGTGGCTGTAGCAATTCTCAAAATAAGACAATAAAGTTTGGTGCATTAACTGACTGACTCTTCCTTTCACGGAAGATTTCTCTGTAACATGCAGTACTGTTTGACAGCAATTTACCCACAGTAGAACTTTCAAAATTGGAGTCAATCCTCTCAAACCCTGCCGCTGCTTCATCAACTAAGTTTATGTAACATTCCAAATCCTTTGTTGTCAACTGAACAATGTTCACAGCATCTTTACCAGGAATGGCTTCCATCTCAAAAAAAGCACTTTCTTTGTTCATCCATAAAACTCCTCGTCCATTCAAGTTTTATAATGAGATTCCAGCAATTCAGTCAATCTTTAGGCTCCCCTTTCAATTCTAGTTATCTTGCTATTTCCAACCATCTGCAGTTACTTCCTCTACCCAAATCATGAATCCCTCAAAGTCATCCATGAGGGTTGGAATTAACTTCTTCCAAACTCATATTAATGTTAATATTTTACCTACTCTTGTGAATCATGAATATTTTTAATGTCATCTAGAATAGGGTAAATTCTTTCCAGAAGGTTTTCAATGTACTTTGCCCAGATCAACCAGAGAAATCACTATGACAGCTATAGCCTTATGAAATGTATTTCTTAAATAATAAGGCTTGAAAGTCAAAATAACTAAATAACTCCTTGATCTATGGGCTACAGAATGGCTGTGGTGTTAGAAGATATGAAAACAACATTAATCTCCTTGTACATCTTGGGCAAAGCTCTTGAGTGACTAGGTGCACTGTAAATGAGAAGAAATATTTTGAAAGGAATCTTTTTCTGAGCAGTAGGTCTCAACAGCAGGCTTAAAATATTCAGTAAATCATGCTGTAAAACCAATGTGCTGTCTGTCATCCAGGAACTGTTGTCTAATTTATAGAGCACAGGCAGAGTCATTAATTTTAAGAGCCTAGGATTTTTGGAATGGTAAATGAGTATTGGCTTCAACTTAAAGTCACCAGCTGTGTTAGCCCCTAACAATAGAGTCAACCTGTCCTTTGAAGTTTTGAAGCCAGGCATTGGCTACTCCTTTTTAGTAAAGAAAGTTTTGTATGGCATCTTTTTCCAATAGAAGGCTATTTTGTCTACATGGAAAATCTGTTGTTTAGCTTTGCCACCTTCATCCATGATCTTAGCTAGATCTTCTGGATAATCTGCTGCAGTTTCTACATTAGTAATTGCTATTTCATCTTGCATTTTTATATTATGGAGCAGGTTCTTTCTTTGAACCTCATTAACCAACTTCTGGCAGCTTCACACTTTCCTTCGGCAGGTTCCTCACCTTTCTCAGCCTTCATAGTATTGAAGAAAGTTAGCGCCTTGCTTTGGATTAGGCTTTGGCTTAAGGGAATGTTGTGGCTCGTTTGATCTTCTATTCAGACCACTTGAACTCTCTCCTTATCAGCAATAAGACTGTTTCCCTTTCTTATCATTTATATGTTCACTGAAGTAGCACTTTTAATTTCCTTCGAGCACTTTTCCTGGTGGGGCATAGTGATGCACACCTATAATACCAGCACCTTGAGAGGCTGAGGCAGGTGAATTGCTTGAGCTCAGAAGTTTGAGACCAACCTGGGCAACAAGGGAAAACCCTGTCTTTACACCAAATGCAAAAATTAGCCAGGCATGGTGACTCACACCTGTAGTCCCAGCTACTTGGAAGGCTGAGGTGGGAAGATCACTTGAGCCTGAGAGGTGGAAGTTGCAGTGAGCCAAGATTGTGCCACTGCACTTCAGCCTGGGCAAAAGAGCAAGACCCTGTCACAAAACAAAACAAAACACCATGGATTAGGTTCACCATCTCATTCGGGTATGGTTCATGGCACCCCAAAAATGTTTACAATAGTAATACCAAGGGTTATAATCACAGATCACCATAACAGATACAACAGTAATAAAAGTGTTTGAAATATCATGAGGATCACTTGAGCCTGGGAGGTGGAAGTTGCAGTGAGCCAAGATTGTGCTACTGCACTCCAGTCTGGGAAAAAGAACAAGACCAAAAGGTGACACAGAGACATGAAATGAGCAGATGGCATAATTGTGCTGATAGACTCGCTAAATGCAGGGCTGCCACAAACCTTCAGTTTGTTTTTTTGTTAGGTTTTTTTTGTAGAGAAAAGATTTTACCATGTTGCCCAGGCTGGTCTTAAACTCCTGGACTCAAATGACCCACCTGCCTTGGCCTCTCAAAGTGCTGGGATTACAGGTATGAGCCACCACCCCAGCCAAACCTTCAATTTGTAAAAGATGCAATTATCTGTGACATATAGTAAAGCAAAGCACAATAAAATGAGGTATTTGTGGAATCAACCCAAAATGCCCATCAAGGATAGACTGGATAAAGAAAATGTGGTACACATATACCATGGAATACTATACAGCCACAAAAAGGAATTAGATCATGGTCTTTGCGGGACATGGATGAAGCTGGAAGCCAACATCCTCAGCAAACTGACACAGAAACAGAAGACCAAACACCGCATGTTCTCACCCATAAGTGGGAGCTGAACAATGAGAACACATGGACATAGAGGGGGAAACAACACACACCAGGGCCTGGTGTATGTTGCAGTGAGGGGGTGAGGGGAGGGACAGCATCAGGATAAATAGCTAATGCATGTGGGGCTTAATACCTAGGTGATGGGTTGGTAAGTGCAGCAAATCACGTGGCACACATTTATCCACGTAACAAACCTACACGTTCTGCACATGTATCCCGGAACTTAAAATACATTTTTAAAAAAATGAGTTATTACTGTATTATAGTCTCACGACTCATTCTTGTCCTACTTCCACCATCATAGACTCTTAAAAGGTTAGATTTGTGGATAAGACCTCAAAGAAAAACCCTTATTTTACTAATGAGGAAAAATAAGCCTTCAAGAGATGAATGAAGCAACTCTCCCACATTGTAGAGAGTGCCTGAAGGGAAGCTATCTGCGAGTTTGGCCTCTGAAGCCCAGGCATATGCACATAAGATATTTTAAATGGAAAAATACTACAGTTCCAAGCTAGGTTTGATGTAAAACAAGTTTGTCCAACCCGCAGCCTGTGGCCTGCATGTGGCCCAGGACAGCTTTGAATGTAGCCAAAAAATTGGACACCCCAATCTAAAACAAAAGCTATTTGGTGAATTTTCACTCCTGCTCCTGGGATGGTTTTAACAATTAGAAATTAATTAGTGAATGGTCAGGTCAAATCAACTGCCCACAGCCTAGGAATTCTTGGAGACTCTAAAATGTGCAGTAAGTGGGCTGTCAACCATTTAATTGACTGTGGGTGCCCTGAAGAAACTATGACTCTACCACGAACAATCTATGCTGATAGGTGAGACCGACAGATAGGCAGTGGGGCAGGGGAGCTAGGTGTCCTTTACAACCTTCAGCTGAAAGACTAGACAAGTACATTTCTTTTCCTTTAAAAACCTGCCCTAGGCTGGGCACGGTGGCTCACACCTGTAATCCCAGCACTTTGGGAGGCTGAGGTAGCTGGATCATCTGAGGTCAGGGGTTCGAGACTAGCCTGGCCAACATGGTGAAACCCTGTTTCTTCTAAAATACAAAAAATTAGCCAGGTGTGGTGGCGGACACCTGTAGTCTACTCGGGAGGCTGAGGCATAAGAATCGCTTGAACCTGGGAGGCGAAGGTTGCAGTAAGCTGAGATACACCATTGAACTCCAGTTTGGGCAACAAGAGTGAAACTCCATCTCAAAAAACAAACAAAAAAACACCTGCCCTAGAGCTGCCATCTATTAGTAATCTAATCTGTCAAGAACCTTGTGCACACCCACTGTGTCCCCAGCACTTTTAGGCACCCAAGTGTATGACAAGGAACGTGAGCAACCTCATTAGAGACAAGACAGAGATAGGACAGTTAAGGTGTGCATGTTCCGCATTAGTGTCCAAATCAATGAGGACCAGCCTGCATTTGGAAGCCCTGGGAACTCTTTCATGCATTCACAAAACTCTTTAGTTCATTCACAAAATGAGAGGACCTACCATGTGTTAAACACTGAACTGAGTGCTGAAGAAGTGGATGAAGGCCAGTAGGTTGCGGTCCCTGCCCGCAGGGAGGAAGAGGCTGTTACTTGAAGTGAAAGAGACCATGGATCGCCAGCATTGGCCTTTGGATACATAGGGGCTTCCACTGCAGTGACAGGAGTGTTGAATGAAAAGAACTTTAGGCCTCTGGAGGAGGGGTCCCTGTGAACCCCAGCATTACTTTGAATGAAAAAAGGGTCTGCTTTTGATACACATCCATGATGTGTGTGAACATATTATCCATGTTCTATCATTTAGTAGCTGTGTGATGTTTGGCAAGTTACTTAAATTTCCTCTGCTTCCATTTCTTAACCCTTTTTCCATTTGCTCTGAGAATACTCACCCAGCATGCCTGCGGCTGGAGCATTTACTCCGAGATAAATTTGCTGTGAAATATCTTGCTTTGATTATTATTTTCTTGTCACTCCAGTACATTGACTTTGGAAACAAAAGACATCATCCTATTTATAGCATTCTGCTTTTAGTAGTGGCATTTCCATTTACAAAATATAGTCATTCTCTGTCACCAAAAAATGTCAAATCCTAGAAAACATGGCATTCCTACACATGATGTTAGTATCATTTTCAAACATTTGTTGGCCGAAGATTCTTTTGTTGGATCTGATTTTTCCGAAATAGACAATTGTGATGATTCAGAGGATTCTGATGTTAGCTCTGTTTAGAAATAACTCCAAGAATAGTTCTTATACTTTATTTTCACATTGAAAATCAGTCATTTTCTTCAGCTTCAAAGAACGTGTCTATGTAAAACTAAATGAGCACTGGCTTTTCTCTAAACAGGAAAAGTGTTAAGTGGTAAAATATAGATGTTATAAAGAGGGTCACCTAACCATCCAGTTAATTCTAGCAGTGAGTAAAAAAAAATTTTTTCTTGCCACTTATTTGGTTTAGAATTCTGTAGAAACACGAGGTTGATTTTATCACAGTGTGGGACTTTGGCAAAGCGTGGTAAAAGAAGGAGAGGTAGAGGAGAGACAAGAGCAGAGAAAGGGTAGAAAAGGGGAGAAGCAGTTGGGAGGAGGAGAGAGAATGTATCAGACACAATAAGAGCCAGGTGGGAGAAATACTTGATGTTCACTTTTGACAAGCCATTCATAGCCCACACAAAGGAAAGCAAAGCTGTAACAGATAATTATTTAGATTGTATCTGCTTAATCAGTCCCAAATGGTACTCAATTACCAGAGAATTAGAAATCCTTAATTATTGGTGTGGAATTTCAAAAGGCGAACCTAGGGAATATGCAAATGCTCCTGCTGGGTGCCCAGGTGGGACACAAGCATGCCAGGCTGCTGCCAGTCATTCACCTGGGAGAGGAACTGGGCCGATGTTTCCCGCAAGCAGCTGGGACAATTACAGGTTTGTGGAGAACAGCTGGAGATTCAGGAGAAACAAGAGTTAACTAAGCTGTGCCTGAAGCTATATTCAGGTCGTTGTGTCTCATCTATGGCTTTTTTATTTGAAAAAGAAAGAAAGAAAAAAATACAACCATGGTACATGTTAAATGAATGAATGAGAATGTGGAAAAGCTTTTATTAATTTACCAAGCACTCTCACTCTCATATTGGCCACATTTCACAAAACAGAGAAAATAAGATTTATGTCTACAAGAGAGAATACCAGTTATAATAAAGTGACACTTTGTGCTGGGAATTATTTTAGGTACTTCACATAATGAAGTGATCCTCAGTAACAACCCTGTGATGTAGCAGAGAAGCCTCCCCTTATCCATGATTTGGCTTCCCGAGGCTTCAGCTGTCCTCAGTCTGAAAATATTAAACCCTTCTGAAAATAACAATTTCTAAGTTTTAAATTGTGCACATTTCTGATTAGCATGATGAAATTTTGCACTGTCAGCCAGGCACAGTGCCTGCCACCTGAAATCACAGCAGTTTGGGAGGACAAGGCAGGTGGATCACTTGAGGTCAGGAGTTCAAGACCCACCTGGCCAAAATGGCGAAACCCTGTCTCTACTAAAAATACGAAAATTAGCTGGGCGTGATGGCGCACACCTGTAGTCCCAGCCACCCAGAAGGCTGAGGCATGAGAATCACTTAAACCCAGGAGGCAGAGGTAGCAGTGAGCCAGGATCGCACCACTGTACCCCAGCCTGGGCAACAGAGCAAGACTCTTGTCTCACAAAAAAAAAAAAAAGGAAGGAAAAGAAAAGAAACTTCACACTGTCCTGCTTAATCCCACCCGCCCAGGACCTGGGCCATCCATTTGTCCAAGGTATATGCTCCCTTCCCATTGGCGGCTATCTCAACGACCAGATGAAAAAACCTAGCATGTCTCACTTTCTCATTTTGGGGAAAAAAAGAGAGGAAAACCCTGATATATCTAGGGTTCAGTACTATCTGCAGTTTCAAGCATCTGCTGGGAACTTGAAACATATTCCCTGTGGACAAGGGAAACTACTGTACTATTATCATTCCAGTTTTATAGATGAGGAGACGGAAGCATAAAGGTCAACTAACTTGCTCAGGATTTCGCAACTGAGTGGTGGAGCTGAGAACCCCACCTGGCAATCGGGTTCCAGAGTTTGCATTTCTAACCAGTAGGAAACATTTCCTTTCCATTCAGTGTATGAAGAACTGCCTTTGGCATGGATACAGTGAGGCATGAAAGGAATATAGCATTTTCCTGGAGAAGCTCAAACATGGAAGAGGCACCCACTGAGGCCATCTTTGTTGCCTGTTCTTGACGGCTGACTATGGCATGGGCTTCAGGCTTCTCCTTATCCCAGCCTGCCCTTGGGCTTCTCTCCTGCCCTTGGGCTTTTCCCCTAGGGCATATTCCCCACCAATCTCTCAACTTTTTCAAGTGAGTGATACCCCATATATAACTTTTTTAGACAGTCATAAAATGACAGTGTGTGTCCATTTTGGATGTTTACTCAGTGAGCAGAATTCTTCTCCCTGCTTCATCACCTCCCAGCCATCACCAAAAAATTAATTAATTTTTTTTATTAATTAATCATCAATTCATTTAAAAAGAAATTCCACAAAGACTCCACTCCAGGGTCAAGGAGTTCTACACGTAGTTGAACTGTATCAAAGATTTCTTTCTTTGCGGTCTCATCAAAGCTATGCCAATGGGCTACCTCTTGAATGACCAAATGGAACCTTAATTAAAAACTAGAAGCCCATCTGTGATATAAGATTAAAGATCTCTTGCTAGAAAAAGGCCCTTTCCCATGGATTGGTTGTGCAACACTGAGGGGCAGTGAGTAAGCAGCAGATGCTGAGGAGATGATTCAGGGGATTCTTGGGGCCCTCTTCCCACCTTGCAGAAGCACTTTCACCCCAAGTAAACTCTCAACCTGTTGTCTGATTTTCTATATATGTATATGTGTGTATGTATGTATGAATGTATGTATTTTGCCCTGATCAGTAGCATGACGAAAAGGGGCTTGATCAGCCAGGAGAACTAAGCAGTTCTGACTCTGTCCCCATGAGCTGTGCAATTTCGGGTCTACCAGCTTCCCTCTCCGGGCCTTACTATGTAAATTTTTAAGGCATAGGAGTTGGAAGAGATGTTTTAACCTGGAGATAATTTAGAATCTCCTGGAGGAGATACAAGGACCACCCCCTTAGCAACCCCTGATAAGAAGCTCCTCCCAGACCCCAAGTCCAAGTCCTCCCTTCCTAGCCCAGTTGCCACCCTGACGCAGCCACCCATGAGAACTACCTCAGCCTTCCTGTTGACATTTCAACACTTTCTCCCCCGTCGCTCCCCCCTGCCTTGCTGTGTAGGCCAAAGCCACAAGCAAGTAGGCATGTTCAAACCTTAGTTCTCACAGCCCCGCCAAGCAGGCTGTTTTCAAGAAGTGAGCCCCATCTTGACCCAGACTTCCAGCCCAGCTTGCTTATCTGCAGATGGCTCTGTGCCTCCAGGCCCAGCACGAGACTGAGTTTCAACACAGCCAAGCAGATTTCAATCTTCAGGGCCCACCCCACCCGCGAGCACTGCCTCCAGCACCTTGCTCACCCCTTTTAGAGACTTGGCTCATTGTCTCGAGGGACGGAGGCACCCCTCAAGCTTTCGAGTTCCCCTAGTCCCAGGCAGGAGTGGCACAGCAGCATGGGTGGGGGTAATTGCACAAGTCTCCTCTGGAGAGGCAGTGAGAGCATCTATTTATTATTTTCCTGCTGATTTATTGGGCTGGCAGAGCCTCACCCCTGGTGAGAAAGCTTCTGGAGCTCCTGACATCGCTGTTCTTGAAACATGAAAGATGGTGGCGATGGCAGCAGCATGGCAGGGCCAGAGGTTTTTGAGTCCTAAGAGATGGTTCTACATTGCATGTGACAGTGCAAACCCCAAGCACTCAGGTCCCCCTTGGGGGACACTGTACCTGTGGTCCTCAGAGAGGGAGTTACTATTTGGAAGACATTAAAGAGAGCCCCAAGCAAATTCTGCCAGTTCTTATGGTTTGGAAAACTGTATCAAAGTATTTCTTCTCCTTAATAGGGAAAGGTATAAGTTAGATCACATAGAAGACACTATTTAGAGTTTGCATTTTGTCAACAACTGATCTTCACTGACATCTGAGTTCAGCTAATTATGAGCATTTAACAGAAACCAAAATAAACTCACAGTTGAGCATGGTGGCTCATGCCTGTAATCCCAGCACTCTGTGAGGCCGAGGCATGAGGATCGCTTGAGCTCAGGAGTTAAGACCAGCCTAGGCAACATAATGAGACCCCAACTCTAAAAAATATTTTTTTAATTTGCTGGGTGTGGTGGTACACATTTGTAGTCCCAGCTACTCAGGAAGCTGACGTGGGAGGACTGCTTGAGCCCAGAGGTCAAGGCTGCAGTGAGCTATGATCACACCACTGTACTCCAGCCTGAGTGACAGAGCAAGATCTTGTCTCCAAGAAAATAAAAATAAATAAACTCAGGAGTAGCAAATGTACCACTCCAGGCTCCCCAGACACCTAATATCTGGATACTCTCTGAGGATTTATACACCATTCTTCTATGCTTTCTCTCTAAGCTGTTACCTAGATCTCCTTCAAGTCCTAGTCCAGCTTTCATGTCTAGCCTTAACTAAAAACTAGAAGTTCATTTGTGAGACGAGATTAAGGTTCTATTACTGGAAAGAGGCACTTTTCCATTGATTGGTTTTGCAATACTTGGGGGTAGGTGGGAGGAAGCAGAAGATGCTGAGGAGATGATGCAGGGGATTACTTGGGACCCTCTTCCCAGCTTGCAGAAGCATTTTCACCCAAGTTAAACTCTCAATCTGTTGTCTGATTTTCTGTATGATCAAACCTTCGCTGATCATCCCAGGCCCCTTAATTGCACCTTTTCTGAGCATCTACCTCACGCAGAGCCACCTACATCATTTGGCCCTCCACCATGCAATATTGTCTGTTGTTTGATAACTCATCTGTAAGCGTTATCTCCCTAAAGAATCTCTACCACTAGGAAGCCTATCTTTATTTCTTTTGGAGCTTGTCTTCCCTTCATTCCTGGCACAGTGCTGATCACAAAATTGGACTTAATAAATACTTGCTTGATTGAGAAAGATAATACATTGTCAATAGATCAAAAGAAGTCAGAGATAAGGCACAACTGTTCCAATTCCATGTAAGAGGGAGTTATACTAATTGTTGCCTGAGCTCCCTTTCTTCTCTGATCTTCCTCTTGGGGCTCATGTGATTAGTCTGGCCGGTAGACTATGAGTAGCAGGGCCAAGCATCACTTCAAGGATGAAGTGATGAATTGCAGGCTACTGTATATTTTCGCACCCGTCTCTATCCTCGGCCACTCATCCTGTTAATGGCAGCATGACGGTGTCTCCATTAGCCGGGTCTCCACTTGTACATGTCGAGCAGAGACTGCAAGGTGAAAGCTATGGGGTGTCTCCAGAAGTAAACTTTGAAATGTCTATTGGTTTGCGAGGGCTGCCATAACAAAATACCACAGGCTGTGTGGCTTGAACAATAGAAATTTATTTCTCAGAGTTCTGGAGGCTGGAAGTCCTAGACAAAGATGCCAGCAGGTGTGATCACTTCTGAGCTCTTTCTCCTTGGCTTGCCACCTTCTTGCTGTGCCCTCACATGGTCTTTTGTGTGTGTGTGCCTGTCCCTGGTGTTTTTCTATCTGTCCTAATCTCTCCTTCTTCTTCTTATGATTATTTTTTGAGACAGAGTCTTGCTCTGTCACCCAGGCTGGAGTGCAGTGACACAATCTTGGCTCACTGCAGCCTCTATCTCCTGGGTTCAAGCAATTCTCCGGCCTCAGCCTCCTGAGTGGCTGGGATTATAGGCATGTGCCAACATTCCCAGCTAATTTTTGTATTTTAGTAGAGACAGGTTTTCACCATGCTGAGGCTGGTCTTGAACTCCTGAGCTCGGTGATTTGTTTACCTTGGCCTCCCAAAGTGCTGGGATTACAGGCGTGAGCCACTGCACCCAGCCTAATCTCTTTTTCTTGTAAGTACACCAGTCAGATTAAATTGGGGCCCACTCTAACGACCTCATTTTAACTTAATTACCTTTTTAAAGGACCTGTTTCCAAATATAGTCACATTCAGAGGTTACTGGGGGTTAGAACTTCAATACATGAATTTTGGGAGGACACAATTCAGTTTATAGCAATGTGTAAAGCCTCTGAGATGTAGGGGTTTGTTTGTTACGTCAGTGGAGACTATCCTGACTAATCATGGCTTTTGTTCTTATTTTTCAGAAGGGGGGATGGTCTCCAGTTTGGAAAGGAAAACACAAAAGACAACAAGAAATAATTTTAGCCAGTCTAGGCTCAAAAAGAGTATTTTATCAGGTGTTTCTCAAAGTGTGGTCCAGGAACTGCATGCATTAGAATCACCTGAGATGCTGGTTAGCGATGCAGATCCCGGACTCTACTCCAGACCTACTGAGTCAGACTCTTTAAGGCCAGCACGTGAGCATCTGCAGCTTTAATATGCTCCCAGGCAATTCTTATGCACAGGTAAGTTTGGGCAGCTCTGATCCTACCACTTTACATGAGATATTCTCAAATCAGTAGTTAAAAAATCCTGACTGCACATTAGAATCATGTGGGAAGCTTTTTTGTTTTGTTTTATAATTTTATTTATTTATTTGAGACGGAGTTATGCTCTTGTTGCCCAGGCTGGAATGCAATGGCATGATCTCTGCTCACTGTAACATCTGCCTCTCACATTCAAGTGAATCTCTTGCCTCAGTCCCCCGAGTAGCTGGGATTATGGGCATGCACCATCAAGCCCAGCTAATTTTGTATTTTAAGTAGAGACAGGGTTTCACCATGTTAGCCAGGCTGGTCTCAAACTCCTGACCTCAAGTGATCCACCCACCTTGGCCTCCCAAAGTCCCAAAGTTCTGGGATTATAGGCGTGTGCCACTGTGCCTGGCCAAGCTTTTTTTTTTTTAATGCAGGCTCTCTGCCTTATTCCTAGAGAACCACTGAAATGGTCCAAAGAAGAGCCTAGATATCATTTTGTCAGTGCTCTTGTTATTGTTTTTTTAAAGTTCTCTCTGATGATTCTAATATGAACCATTAATCTAGATTAATTGTTTAAAAGCATTTTTAGTTCTTATTTCAGAGGGTTAAATAAGAAGAAATTGTTCCAAGCTGATATGAACATAAACTAACATCATGTCCTGATTTAAACACATATGACCTTCAAAAAAACAGAAAGAGACTCGTTCATCTGTGCCTCATCCCCATTCAGATGTCACCATGAACATAGCACAAAGAAAGCACCGTTGGAACCTGTGTGTGTAGGTGGCCAGATTGAGGGACATTCTCCGGCACCAGCAACTTTATCTTCACAAAAAGAATACTTTCTTTAAATGACCAGTTTACATGAAAGAACATTTCTTGTCTTTCAGTTTTGCTTCAACTTTCTCATCTGGGAAGTGGGCTTAGCAGCAGTTCCTGTCTCATAAGGTTGCCGTGAACATTAAGTAAATAAAAGCAGCCTCTCTCTCTCTCTCTCTCTCTCTCTCTCTCACACACACACACATGCACACACACACACACACACACACAAAACTTGGTTGTACACAAAGCTTGTGACTTTTGATTTCACACAAGTGAGAGGTCAGTAATCTTAGAATTTATGAAGTTAAATAAGTGCCAGTTGGCAGGACATAAGCAAATGTAATTTTTTTAAAAAACTTTCATCCTAGTTAAGTACAGACTAGGAAATTTACTCTCTATAGATGCCAACATATTAGAATCATTCCATCAACAGTGACCACCAGGAACTAATATAAGTTCACTGAGAATAAGCCTCTTTCTAAAATGATTGGTTAAATAAAGGCCTCTTTCTAATATGATTGGTTACTGAATTGGCAAATTGGAAGATATAATACATCTTGACAATTAGCAAGGCATTTGGCAAGTTGTTTCTATGTAATAAGACTGCTCTGAATACAATAAGGGTATGTGATTTTAGTTGAATTCCTCAACTAAATCTTTAAAAAAAAAAAATGAATTGACAGCTCTTTGAGCTTTCTCTAACGTTCTACATTCTTTGTTTTTAATTTTTTTATTTTTAATTTATTTATTTTACTTTAGGTGCATCCTAAATCTGGCATTTCTCCCCATGTTATCCCTCCCCACCCTCCCCTCCCTCCCCACCCCCCACTGTCTCTCCCCTACACCCCCCAACTGCCCCCAATGTGTGATGCTCCTCTCCCTGAGTCCTCGTGTTCTCAACGGTGTCTTAACTTGGAAGCCTGAGATGCCCAGTGCAGCCCCTTAGTCAGCGTGAACACACCATAAAGATTCATTAAATGAACACTCCAGAGGGATAAAATTCTAGTTGAAGTCCCCCTCGCTGCTCTCTGCTTGGTTCTCATTGTGTTGAATATGTTCACTGACAGCTTAGAGAATAATGATGGATGATGAGATCAAGGCTCTAAATGTTCTCTACATGAAATCAATGAGGAATAAGAAGATAGGCTGGGTGTGGTGGCTCACACCTATAATCCCAGCACTTTTGGAAGCAGGAAGATCACTTGAGGCCAGGAGTTCAAAACCAGCCTGGGCAACAAAACAAAACTTCGTCTTTACAAAAAAATGAAAAAATTAGCAGGTTGGGACTACAAATGCAAACATTTCTAGTTCCAGCTAGTTGGTAGGCTGAGGCAGGAGGATTTCTTGCACCCAAGAGTTCAAGGCTTCAGTGAGCTATGCTTATGCCACTGCACTCCAGCTTGGGCAACAGAGTGAGACCCTGTCTCTAAAAAAAAAAAGATTAAAAAGAAAAAAAAATATGACCTCTTTTGGCCTAATAGGCAAGGACAAAAATGTAGTTGGGGAGATCTGGCTTAGCAGCTTTCTTGTAAAATCAATGTTCACTTGACAGCAAAGTTAATTTGAACCAGGATTGTTCTTGGCAACATAAACATTTAAAAATGTTAGCACGCATTAAGTTATCCGATGATCATAAGTAATGGTCTCATTGTATTCAGCACCAGTAGGACCTCACTGGAGGATTCTCCTTGATTCTCACTGTAGAGGGTTGAATTGCGGTCACTCAAAAGACACATTCATCTGGAACCTGTGGATGTGAGTATTTGGTGGAAGGGTCTTTGCAGGGGTAATTAAGGTGGGTAAAGTTAATTGAGATCATTTGGGGTTTAAGGTGGGTCCTAAAGCCAATGACAGGTCTTCCTGTAAGAAGAGAGGAGGGGGATGGGTGAAGATGGAGACAGGGGTTGGAGTGATACAGCCAGAAGACAAGGAAATCTAAGGATTGCTAGGAGCCACCAGAACCTGAAAGTGACGACAAGTGATCTGCCCATTGAGCCTTTGGAGGGCGTGAGGCTCTTCCAACACTTTGATTTTGGACTTCTGGCCTCCAGAGCTGTTAAGAGAATAAATTTTGGCTGTTCTAAGCCACCAGGTTTGTCAGTGGCATCCCCAGGAAACTAATACACCCACTATCCTATTTATGCAGGGGTGTAAATAAATCAATAAGCAGGGCAAGGAAGGTAACTAAATGAATGTTCTAAGGAGAATAGAACTCAGATTTTGACATATTTCAGAGGCTGTCAGAGAAGACAGGGAAAGACTGACACTGACTGAGAGCTGCTCTGACTCAAGTCCCCCATGCGTCAGCCTCACAGCACTCTTCTCCATTTGCTGCTTCGTTCATTCCTTTCTGCAGAAGTATTTTCTGAGCACTGACTACGTGCCAGGCCCACTTCCAAGGCACTGGAAATAAACCAGTGACCCGACAAAGAAGAAAGGCCTGCCTTCATGGAGCTGGAGTTCTGGTGGGGGGAGTTCAGAGAAGGCAAATAACTGAAGAACAGAACAAAAGCCAGAATTTTGTTTGTTTCTGTTTTTAATGCCCAGCTCAGATGAAGATTGAAATCACCACCAGCAGCAGCCCCAGGAAAGGCTTTTGACTTGAGGAAGTGTCCACATCAGGATGAGGTAAAAGAGACCCTTCTTTCACCCTGGAGGAAAACTAGTCAGAACTATCTTAAGCATTTATTCCTAATAAAAAAGAATTTGTGGAAAAGTTTCAAACTTTTACCTAGATTTGTTTTCTTATAATTTTCTTCTTTGGGATTCTTGCTTAGTGGTCATAACCAGTGTTATGGCTTTTACCTTCCAAAGGTTCATCTAAAGAATTGTGTTCCTTTTTATTTGGGGCAAGGACCCTATGAGCAGCTTAGGTGGTGGAATCATGAAGCATTACTATCCAAATGGTGATAATTATTCTAACTGAAGACAAAATACCTAGGAGAAATTAAAATACTTCTTGATTGCTACTTTGGAAACTCAGACTTTAAAAAGACTGTGAGAAGCAGAAAAAGCATTTTCAATTTTACAAAGGAAATTAAGAAAAAAACAATTGGCTTCCCTTGAAAACAGAATCTGTTATGAGTTAGCTTTGCTAGAATTCAGCTCTTCTGTAAAGTAAAAGATACCAGTTATAAGTGTACCTGTATTTGTAACAAAGCCAGGAAATTCCAACAGCACATCTATTGATCAGAAACAGAGAGTTTTTGGCTACACAGCTGCAGAGGCAGCCTGCTCTACAGTCTTTGGTTACGAAAATTTCTTTTGTTATTGTTGACTTCGCTTTTAATCCATTGAACTTTACTATAAAGCTATGTTCCCAAGGGATTTGTTATTTAAAGTAGTGCTGTGTGTGAGAAGGAAGGGACGGAGGTACAGAAAAGCAAGCCCCATCTTTTCTCCTGGGAGAATTTCTGCTAGAAGAATGTTCGTCAACAGAATACATGCAAAGGCAATGAAGACCAGAGGATTTCTTCTTCCCATGATGGCCAGCAAAGAGGAGCAATCCAGAAGCTGCCGGTCTGAGATCTCTCAGAGAAACCACATCCAGGGCTGCGGATTTACCTGAACAAATAGAGGGAGGCCTTCCAAAGCTGCAGTCTAAATGCTGTTTATACTGTAAATAAGAAAGACACAAACAGCTCTCTGATGAGCTACTGTCACATCTGGGCTGCCTCATGGGAACAGAGGTGGGTTAGGGAGGCTGGGCTGTCGGGGAGTGCTAAGATCTGCCCTCCCCATAAAACTTGGGAGATGCAACAGATAAGAGATCTGGAAACACACATTCCTGTGCTCTCTGAAAACAACATGGGGGCCGAGTTCCTTACCTGTTATTTCTCCAAAAATTAGCCACAGGGGAATGGGAAGCAGTAATCGGAGAGCTCGTCCAGTAGCCTGTTCAGGGACTGCAATCTCCACCACTCCCTCTTACCTGTTCGGTTATGCCAATGGTCTGCAAAGGGCCAGATACTAGCATTCAGTAGGGGTTGGTGTCAATAGGGCCAATGTTTATTGAACACTCTGCATAAAACTCTGTGCTACTGGGTACGGAAGATACAAAGGTATACAGATAGTCCCTTCTCTCAGAGCTTTCAGCTTAATTGAAGACATAAAAATTCAAAAAGTGAAGGAGGATAAAGAATGGACCCCAGGGAAGGTGAACCAGGGCCCAGCCCTCAGGCTGTTGGCTAAGACCTGTCCGCTTTCTCTCCATGTCTTTCTCCAGCTAGTCCAGTCTTCTACTGGCTTCCATTGCACTTGGCTTAGGACCCTCTGCAGACAGCCCCTTCCCCTCTGGCCTGCTCCCATCCCTTCCTCTTTACCCAGCCAAGCCAGCAAGCCCAGCTTCAATTTCTCCTCCTCCACGAAATCTTCTGTGAACCATCTTAGCAGAAAGTTTTTGTTCCTCCTTTGAGCGCTCACTGCATTTATTGTGTAGAACTGTGGTTCCCAAACTGTGTGCTGACATGCTTAGGGTGCTGCACTGAGTTCCCAGGGTGCTATGGAATATTTTCCATTTTCTCCAAGAAAACATCTATCAGACAGCACACGAACTCCCAACTGAAGGTAGTCCCCAGTTTGAACATGAGATTGTACCACATTCCTTTTGATGGAATATTTTTTGTAACTGCTGTGATTAAAATACATAAGTTCCGTGTGAAAATCAGTGTGGAAAAGAAAATGAGAGTGGCTCTGTACAGCCTGATTCCAAGGTCTGAGAAGTTGTGCAGTGCCCATAAATAAGTCATTATAATTATTTAATAATGGAATACAAACTTTTTTCTTTCTACTTTTTGTGAATTAATTTTTCAAATGGCTACTAAATTTTTAAGCCATAAATACTTATTAAGTTATTTGGACCTAATTACTTAATTACTTAATAAACAGAAGTGTTGGCATTTCTTTCGGCCTGGGGCACCATGAGAAAATTACAGAGACACTAAGTTTCCATGACTGGAGAAAGTTTGAAAACTTCTGATCTAGAATATTCACTAAACACACATAGCGTTTAAGATGGGAATCCTTGTTTTATCTTCTCGTGGGTGTACTTCCAAAGCAAGCTAGGTTTTTCTGCTTGTTTGTTTGGTTTCCCCTTAGTCTGGGCTTGAGAAGAATAAGAGAAAGTTTTCTCTACAATATCCAAAGGCACTGCTAGAAAGGAGAAAAAGTGACCAGCAGCTGGATCTGAAAAAACTAGAAGAGCTTAAATGAGAAGAGAACCAAAGCAAGGTAAAGGTCGGGAGAAATCCGTAAATAAAATTAGGTTTAATTAAGTGAGCAGTTAGAGGATTGTATCAGTTTTATTCAAAGGCATGACACCACTCCTCTGCACAAAAGCTTTTGAACAGCATGTTGTTTCTTATTTCATAATGAGGGGTCTATTTTAAGTAAGCTTGTTTTATTACTATTAGTAGATGTTTTAAGGTTAATACTAATGAGGGAATGAAAAGCTATTTCCATTTGTTTGTTTGTTTGTTGTGTTTTGTTTTGTTTTCAGTGCTTTATGTCTACAGTTTTCCATGCCGACAACACTCGACTTTGCTATTCAAACAAAGCACCAGTTCATCCTGGGTTGATTGCAGAAGGAAAGATGAACTTGGGAGGAATCTTCTCCCAGTGAATTTGCCAACTGCTGGTAGGCAGGGACGGTGCCAAGTGCGAACTTCCTTGGACTCCCTGCAAAGGGTCTTGAATGCTAAATAGCTAAGGGTTTTTGACTGATTGGCCTATGGAGGCCACGAAGGGAGGAAACTTGGGCATTTATAATGATAGTTTAGAATTTAGATCATTTTATGTTGAGAGTAGGTTTTTGCCAACACTTTAATAAGATTAGTGGGTTGTAACTCAACCTCTCAGAACTCCGTTTCTCCACAGCATTGATGAGATTTAAATAAGATCGTATGGCAGGACAGTGCACAAAATAAACACGATGATGGAACATGTGCTTCCCTTAGACTGTCCCTTTCTTTTGTCCCTTCTTCCAGACATTCTGGCTGCTGACTGACCGTGTGGACTTTGAATATCCTTGTTTTGCCCTCCTGTATTCTTTTGATTTCTCTCTGTCAACCTACCCTCCAACCCCTGGTGCGCTGGTTCTCGCATTTGTGTGCTTGGTACCTTTTGGTCTAGGCTCCTCCCCAGCACCCTCAGTCTGCCATGGCCGAGCATGACGGCTGGCTTGGCAAGGCTCCAACGGGGATTAGAGGGGTGTGGCTGTGACCATATTTTCAAACAAAGTTCAAACCTGGGGACTCTCCTCCAAAACACTGTTGATGAGATTTTCCTCTGATGTCAGAAATTTAGAATCAAGTAGTGATTAAGTATCGATCGGACCCTTTTTCTAAATTCTGGCTCCACCATTAACGCCTCAACCACCTAGCTCAAGTGATCCTCCCATCTCAGCCTCTGGAACAGCTGGTCCTACAGACATGTGCCACCACATCCAGCTAATTTTAAAATTTTCTGTAGAGAAAAGGTCTTGCTACGTTTCTCAGGCTGGTCTCAAACTCCTGAGCTTAAGCAATCCTCCTGCCTCAGCCCCCTAAAGTTCTGGGGTTGCAAGCAGGAGCCATTGTGACCGGTCGGCCCCAGACTTATCCGCACAGGGTTGGCAGCATCCGCCCACCTGGTTCACTGTGGTGTTGTGATGGAAATGGCAAGAGGGCTTTCTAAATTAGAAAGTTCTGTAAAAACATAAGGCTTCCATTTGTTATTACTGACCTCTTCTTTTATCATCATCAATGGAGAGCATGGTGAAGACTTCTCCTTTTGAGAGAGGCTGCTGAGTGCTGGCTCTGGGGGCTCGGGCTGGGCCCAGGCATCCCTCACCACTGTGTGGGACTCGCTCCCAGCAGCTGCCTCAGTCTCCCCGGGGCACCCAGGGAGATGTGATCCTTGGTTCCTCCTGGGGCTGTGAACAAGTCCAGAGCCTGGTTTTTCATCTCTCCTTTCCTCAATTAAGGGAACAGTCAGGCACTGTCAGTTCTTTTTCAGGTCCCAACAAGCCCTGGGCTGCCCTGGAGGGAGAAGAAGAGAGGAGACGGAGGAAACTCTCCCTGTAAAACTTGGCTTCGACTGAATAGCTTTCAGTTGCCTTGAAATCTAATCTTCTTTTGAACTCAAATTTGCCGTCAGTCACATTCTTGGAAGACGATGAGCTCCAGCCCCATCCTGACGGATGGGAATGATAATACCTTTCCAAGAACCCCACTCCTGGGGTGGTAGGAGCCGTCTGTCCGCTAAGGTTTCTTTCACCTGTTCAGGAAGACTGAAGTGTCTGGGGAGCTTCAGCCCTGAGGGACCTTTCAGACATCCTATCATCTGGGCATAGGAGAGACAGTGGCCCTCTTCCTACCTGCTGACACTAGAACTGAGGAAGACCTTTTTATCCCTTTCTCAGACCCTTACTGAGTTCCCAACTGCCTGATTTTTCCATCCCAACCAGCAAAACTTGACCCCATGTGACACTCACTAACTTGTGAATTAATTAATCCAACAAATCTGTGGATTACCGTGGATTCTAGACACTGGGAAGGGCAGTAGACAAGATGAGCAAACACCTGCTCTCCATGACGTGCACCCCCAACACTTAGCTAACAGAAAGCTTAGAACTGAAATCAGCCAGAGAGAAAGGTCTGGACTTCAGGTCAGAAGATTTGGGCTTGAGAGAGCGCTGGCAATTGAAAGATGTGTGATTTTGGATAAACCACTTTGTTTCCACGAACCTCAGTTTCCTCATCTGTAAAATGTACATGGTATTAGTCAGTTTGGGATGCTGGGTGGCTTATCCAATAAGCATTTATTTCTCATAGTTCTGGAAGCTGGAAGCCTGAGGTCAGGGTGCCAGCATGATTGAGTTCTGGTGAGGGGCCTCTTCCAGATTGCAGACAGCCAACTTCTCACTATGTCCTCACGTAGAGGAAAGGGGCAAGAGAGCTCTTTGGGGGCTTTTTTTTTTTTTAAATAAGGACACTAATTCCATTCGTGAAGTTTCCACCTTCATGACCTAATCACCTCTCAAAGACCTCACCTCCTAATACTATCACATTGCAGGTTTGAACCTGTGAATTTGGGGAAACACAAACATTCAGTCTGGAGCAGACATGGTATGACCTGCTCATTCACTGCCATTCAATAAAATGAGGGGAAATACATCATTTGAGGCTAGGCATCGTGGCTCATGCCTGCAATCTCAGCACTTTGGAGGCCAAGGCAGGCGGATCACCTAAGGTCAGGAGTTCAAGACCAGCCTGGCCAACACAGTGGACTTTGTATTCAGTTACGTGACAACATTCATTGAACACCTACAATATGCCATGGACTTGGATTGTACAGATTAAGATACTGCCCCCGTCTTCCGGTACAGACACAGAAACAGTTGGTTATAAAGCTATGAAGTGAGAGCAATGACAGAGCCACAGAAGAGAGCTGTGGAAGTATGGAGGAAAGGACATTCCTGATAAAAAGTACTCCGAACAAAAGAATGTAAACTAGCTACAACACAGTTCTGTAGTTCTACGGAATCAAATATTGACAAGGAGTGCTAAAAGAACAGAGCCAATGGTTGAAAAGGCCTTCCATAAGCTAGTCCATGCAGACTGTATCTTATTCATCTGCACAATCCGAGTGATGGCCTATTGTAGGTGTTCAATGAATGTTGTCACGTAACTGAATAGAAAGTTTGGAGTTGCACGGTTGATCTATACTGGGCCAATTTGTATGGTCCTCTCTACCATGGTGATTGAGTTTATTCTTTAGGTGATAGGGTAATACTGAAAGGCTTTGAGCAAGGACATTCTAATAGTATCAGATCCATGTTTTAGTTAATAGCGTTGTGTGAAGGACTGGTTGAATGGGCAACTGCAGAAAGAGTGAGTCAATATCATAGTACACCCACAAGCAAGATGGCGACCTGAAGTGGGGTGGTAGAGGGAGGTTAGGATGGATTTGTGACATTTTTATGATGTGGAATGATAGGGACTGGAAATTGGGTGTAGAGTGAATGGGATCAGGAGATGAAGGGATTCCCATATTCCTAGCCTGAGTTCCTACCTGGAGGGTGCATTGGGGAATCAGAAAGGAGAGAAGATTTAAAGGAAGCAGTGGCAAATTTGAGGTGCTTGTTGGATTTCCAGGTGGCGATGTCTAGCAGCCAACTGAACACAGGCAGTTCTTGCTTTGCATGGTCCTGACACACGTAAATTTCAGTTACAAAGTATAGTTCTTAACACCATTTCCCCAATAACATGGTTCAACTTTCAGTTACCACAGACGTTAATGGTGACTAATGGCACCACGTGCCTTCTTTGCTGCTAGTTTTGCAGTCCATAAATCCACCCCATAAATAACAGATGTGCATCATGATCTATGACCAGTCTCATCAAAATATACAAAGTGTGTTGAAATTCAAACGATACAGAGGTCAGGAGGACAGCCGTAAGTCATGCTGACACCCATCTCTGCCCCTCTGTTCCCATCCCAACTCCCCGCACAAGGAAGGGCTTCCTGGAAGAAATGGGCCTTCAAGCAAGTCCCCAGACACAATGCTAGAGAACTGTTACGTCTTTTGATGTGAAAAGTGAAAGCTAGAAATTCATCAGACTAGCTGAATAGAGATTTTCCTGTTTTGTAGAAACAGCGTGATTTCTGTCCCACCAGACATGGAAACTACACCCAGCACCCCAGAATCACAGAGGAAAACAGAGATGACCGAAGACAAATTTCATTGCTCCTCTTCTCTGCACCCCTACCAATGTCCAGTGGCTCTTGCTGGACTGCGGAAATGGGAGAGGAAATAGCACTTTGGGAGGCTGAGGCAGGCGAATCACCTGAGGTTGGGAGTTTGAGACTAGCCTGCCCAACATGGCGAAACCCCATCTCTAATAAAAAAAAATACAAAATTAGCCAGGCATAGTGGTGCATGCCTGTAATCCCAGCTACTCAGGAGGCTGAAGCAGGAGAATCACTTGAACCCGGGAGGCAGAGGTTGCAGTGAGCTGAGATGGCGCCATTACACTCCAGCCTGGGAAACAAGAGCGAAACTCCATCTCAAAAAAAAAAGAGAAAATGCGACTGGGATGAATGGTAAAAACAACACTGGCCTGGGAGCCTCAGTTTCTTCATCTGAAAAATGGGGCTTGTTGACAAGCCCAAAATAAATCATGTGTGAGAGAACTTTTTCAACTGTGGAAGACTGTTCAGTGTTCAGCTGCAATGAAAATAGCTGGGGAGAGGAGAAAAGTGGTAAGGAAAGTGGGATCCTGGTTTCCCACCCGCCTCACAAACAATGACAGCAGCCACAAACATTGACGGCACTCCTACTACATGCCAGGCAGTGTGCTGTGATTATTAGCTTCTCTCTATTTTGTGTTTGGAGCAGGTGACTTGAGCTTTACAGGGGATGTCTCATTCAGTCCTCAAAGGATTAACAACTCAGCATTTGTCATCAACTAGCACCTCTGTGGGAATGAATTTATTGGGATCCACATGACAGGGCTTTTTAGATTTGCACAGGTCCACAGGATGGGCTGCTCCTGGGAAAGCCAAGTTAGGGCACTGGCAGGGCCAGGAGTGGCAGGAAGAGGGAAGCCTTGGGGTCCACTGAATCTGGGTCAGGGCTTGACACCTCCACTGACCATCTCTGTGACAATGGGCAAGTGAGTCACCTGACCTCTATTGACCTTAATTTTCAGGAACAACAGGATATTAATAGTACCCATCTCACAGCAATGCTAGGAGGCTTAAATTTAACAATGCACTTGCCTCTTTTGCTGTAGGAAATGCTAGCTGCTAGCGAGACCAAAGGGGCTGATGAGCCTGTCCCCTTTGCCCACTGTGGAGGCTTCATCAGGCAGTACCAAGAAAAGAGCCTAATTCCAGGGGCTGCCTCCAGCGAGCTCCTTGTCAGCCCAAGACCTGCCCCACAAGAGGCTTTCTTGGCCCCCAGAATCCTTCACGCCTCTGTTTGAAGGACAATTTGAGCTGTTCTCATTGTAGAATTCTGGGCTGGGAATCATAAACGATAGCCAGGGACTAGTCAGACACCTACTGGGCTTGATCCAGACTCTTTACTTCTTTCCTTCCCTCTTTCCCTCCCTCCCTCCCTCCCTCCCTTCCTTCCTTCCTCCTTCCTTCCTTCTTCCTTCCTTCCTTTCCTCCCTCCCTCTCTTCCTCCCTTTTACCTTCTCTGCCCCCTTCTTCTCTTCCTTTTTCTCATCTTTCTTTCTTCTTTGTTTAAAAAATATTTATTCAGCATCTACTATAAGCCAGACATATTTCTAGAGCTGAGAGTGTAAGAGCGAATAAAACAATGCCCTTATCTTCAAGAGGCTTAAATTAAATCTCGGGAGAGAGACAACACAGCAAAATATGTCTTGACAAAGACCATGGGAAAACAACAATGGAGGGAAGACAAAGAATAGGCAAGGAGTCAAGGTGAGCAAGGGTGACATTTTAAGAAGGTTTATTGGGGAAGAACTCGTTGGTAAGGTGATATTGAAGCAGAAGCTTGTAGTGGGGTGGATTTTATTGATGCCAGCAGCAACCTGGCAGCTGCCAACATCTAAACATGCACATCCACCCAGTGTATAGACACAGTTTTTGTGCACAGTGTACGTATCTCCGTATAGGCAAATGTATATGCATGCGAGGGTGTTTTGGTAGGATCGATTTTGACCTCCTGATAGAGATGCACCTAGATCCCATGGCCGTACACCAGCTGGCTGGGAACACCAAACTCCTGTCCTCCCCCACTGCAGTTTGGCCATCGCCTTCCCTTCCTGCTCATAACTGCAGACCTCACTGCAGTGAGGACAGCTTCTGCCTCTTCCCCCAGGCACTCACTGACCCTGTGCTAGTCTGGAGGCTGTGAATCTATCAAGGTGACTAGAAGGGAGAGAGAGGAGGAAAGGTCATCTTCAGGGTCACTTCTCCTGTTTTCCCTTGGAGCCACTTACTGCCAAGGGGCCCTACAGACATGTCCACAGCACCTTCTTGTTTCCCACCTGTGGAAAGACTCATCCTTTCCTCATCCCCAAGTCCCCTTCCCGGCTCTTGGGCTAAACATCTTGTGAGACATACTATACCTGCTTTTCCCCTCAAGAGAATCACCCATAGCTTCATCATCACCACCATTAATGCCTGCTTTTCCCCACAGGGATTAGGTGAAAACAGAAAAAGAAAGAGAGAGGGAGGGAGGGAGGGGCAGAGGAAGGAAGGAAGGAAGGAAGGAAGGAAGGAAGGAAGGAAGGAAGGAAGGAAGGAAGGAAGGAAGGAAATGAGAAGGCTGGGGCTTTTCACCCACAGAAGTATCATTTTTGTAACTGGCCACAACAAGCCTTAGAAGCCCTCAAAGGAGTGGGGTTTTGCTTCAGAGCACCATGCTCAGGACATCCTTTAATGCCCCTTGGCGTTTGTTTTGCAGTAACACAGGAGGAGAGAAAACCTGCCAGAAGCAGCAGGTGACAGAGGCGAAGGAGAAGACAGAGGGTGAGGCCTGCTTGAAAGAGCAAAGGAAGATGCTCAGGGCCGCTGGGGAGGGGTCCCAGGGACTGTCCTGCCTACACAATCCCCTGCTCCTCCTCAGCCCCTCTCCAGCTTCAGCTCCAGCTCTTCTAGGGGTCCAGCCAGAGGCCATGGGACCCCCAGCGGTGCTTGCTGAAGGAGCAAGGCAGTGTGGTTGGTGGTAAAGTCCCAGATACACCCATGGCACCCATGGTCTGCCCACCTCAGGCAGAGGGAACCCTGGGCAAGCCTTGTACCCACATACTTCCTTGTGCATGGAAGGGTGCCATGTCTCCCAGGAGTAGAGGGAAGAACTGCCACACTCACTTCTGCTCTGAAGTCAAAGAAAACCTAGTATAAACACTGCAGACTCTTTGAATTATCCACATGAAATGTTTAACATGTTTAGCCTGGAGCAGATGAGATTTAATAAGGGGATGTTCCCATGGTGATTTTATTAAGAACTTTAATAATCGGCTACCACTCATAGAGCGCCTGGTATTGTATCAGCCACCAGGCTCCAGGCACATTGCCACACACTTTTTTCCCCGAAATCCCTGTCAGGACCCCCCACCCTGACACACACACATACACCACTGCCACCAAAGTTACAGCGAGGAAACTTCTCTGAGGTCCAGCCGCATTAAATAACTGGCTCAAAGTCATGCAACTAAGTTGGTATTAGTCAAACTTGGAAGCCAGAACTGGCTGACTCCAAAACCCGAAGCCCCTATCACTGAGCTGTCCAGCTTCGACTTAACCAGGCAGGCAAATGCAGTCCTTACAGTACTGGTTTAGAGAAGGCAAATTTGATAACTTGCGTCCTCCATAGTTCAGTTGCTTTCTCCTAAAATCTAAGCAATTCTGCAAGACTTAGAAATTTCTGGAGGCAATTCAGAGATATTTACAAAACCATTATTCCATTTAGGGGTAAGCACCTAATGCCATATAAATACTTTAAAAACCAACGGTAGGCCAGATGCGGTGGCTCACGCCTATAATTCCAGCACTTTGGGAGGCCAAGGCGGGTGGATCACCTGCAGTACCAGGATTTCGAGACCAGCCTGGCCAACATGGTGAAACCCCCTCTCTACTAAAAACACAAAAATCAGCTGGGCGTGGCGTCATGTTCCTGTAACCCCAGCTACTAGGGATGCTGAGGCAGGAGAATCGCTTGAACCTGGGAGGCGGAGGTTGCAGTGAGCTGAGGTCGTGCTATTGCACTCCACCCTGGGCGACAAGAGCTAAACTCCATCTCAAAAGAAAAAATCAACAGTATCTTTTAAGACATTTGTGTATTTTATTTTTAAGTTATAATTTGTTATATAAAGATGACAACATTCATAGAAATCAAACAATAAGGAAGAGTTCACCCCCGATTTTACCTTTTCAATTCATTCTCTCACACATTCATGAGGAAACCACTTGAAGACACTTATACACTTTGCCAGAAACAAAATAAGACAAACTCTTTGAAAGTTTCTCAACAGAATTCCTCAAAAACAAAGGATTTGATCATACATATGTTTCCACCCAACTCAAAAATTTTCAGGAAAGAGAAAGACACTGAATCATTATCACGAGGTTAGGAGTGTTTTCCTAAATGCATGGTTCCCATTTCATTGCTCCACCACTCCCCACAGCCACTCACTGCAATTGTTTAGCTCCTCCCTTCCCACCTTCTATGTCTCAAGTCCTTGCTTTCAACTGCCCCAACCCCAGACAAGTCGCCATCTATTATCTCTTCCCTGAATATTATAACCGCCTCCTACTCTTTTCCTGCTCATGCGCAGTTGCTCCTCTCCAATCTATTTTCCATATTGTACCTACAGTGATCTTTTCAAAACACAAATCTGATTGTTCTTAGAATAAAAACCCAAATTCTTAACATGACTCTAAAGGATACTCTTGTCTGGCCAGCAGCAAGCATGACCCTTTTCCTCCTTCCTTTGAGAAATGTTATCAGTTAGGGTGTGTTCAGATGCAAGCAACAGGGTACCGGACTCACAGCAGTGTAAGCAATAAACACTTTTAATCATCTCAGCTATGTTTCAGATTCGGTGTCGCTGCTCGACAATGCTGTCAAAGGCCCAGTCCCCTTACTTACTGTCATCTCCAGCATATTGACCATTGGGTCTCCTATCTGTCACATCCTGGGTGCAAGAAGGTGGGTGCAGCACCAAATATCACAACTGCATTTCAAGACAAGAAGCCTGGAGAAGGCACGGAGTAGTTAAGGGACATTGCCTCTAGTGTAGTGTCCTTTCACAAACAAAAGAAATATTCCTAGAAGCTCCCCAGCAGACTTCTTAAATCTCATGGGCAGGACTGTGCCACATGGCACCTTGCAACTACTAAAGCACCTGGGAATGTAAAAATATGACAAAGGGAAAAGGTATTACTGTCACTGACTTAACCCAACCACAATTCATTCCCTGGGACAGAGGGAAGGGCCCATCTTGTCCTCTACCTTAGCAGAATTGGTGGTTCTGTTAGCGGAAAAGAAGGTGTAGGGGGTTGCAAGATGGAATTAGCAGTTGAGACAGTGGCAGAATTTGCCATAGATCTCCACACTCCCTCCCACCACCCATGTTTTCAGGGCAGCTGGCCTGGTCCCCTGCTCTTATGGCGGGCCCAAGTCACCGAATGGCAATTTCATCCCTCTGCCAGTAACTGACTGACAAGTGGGCTGATGAAACATGAAGGGAGGCCTGGGGAGACTTCTAGGAAAGTTTTTCCTATATTTTCCTAGGACAGCATTTGGATGCAATCTTGAACTCTTCCTTAGGATGTAGTCTTGCATGGAGGTAAAGCTTTTAAATCCTGTAGCCATCTTGCTTCCAGCCTAATATATAAGAATGCACAGAAGCAGGGCAGAGTCAGAGATATCAGAGAAGCACAGATGGAACCTGTGGCCGGCAGCCTCTGAGATGGCCCCGTGGTCCTTGCCTCCTGGTATTCATGCCATTGTATAATCTCCTTCCTTCAGTGTGGGCAGGAGCTAAGAATTCTCTTCTAATGATAGAGTAGGGCAGAAGTGATGGCATATTATTTCTGATATTAAGTTATAAAAAGATTTTACCTTCTGTGTTGGGTTCTCACTCTCTCTCTCGTTCTTTCTTTCTCTATCCTTCCCTCTCTCTCTCTCCTCACTTGCAATTGTGGAAGCAAGCTTCCATGTTGCAAGCTTCCTTGTGGAGATGCTCAAATGGTAAAAAACGGGTTCTCAGTGTGATGGGATGTGAGGAACTAAAGCCTGTCAGCAATCATGCAACAGATCTTGGAAGCAGATCCTTCAGCTTGTCAGGTCTTGGGATGACCACAGCCCCGGTTGACAATTTGGCTGCAACCTCTTGAAAGATCTTGAGCTAGAGGCATCCAGCTAAGCCAGTCTTAAGATTCTTGACTCAGAGAAACTGTGAGAAAAAATACGTTTTTTTCAGCTGCTAAGTTTGGGGGTAATGTGCTATGCAGCAATAGATAACTCATATGGAGACATTCGATTAAGTCAGTTCTGTAGAGTGCTTTTGCTTAGGATTTCCAGTCATATGAGACAATACATTATCTTATTTCTTAAGCCAACTTAAGTTGGGTTTCTGTTACTTGAAGCCAAAAGCACATTAACTGATAAAAAATAAGGTTGCACATTATTTATCTGTAGCCTGCCTATCCAGCAGCATTTGAATACTTTCCCCCTTTCTTAGAAAAATTCTCCAGCCTCTCTCTGAATTAATCAAGTCCCCTTGTGATGTGCTTTTCATAGCACTTGTACCTTTCTCTGGGGTATTAAACATAGTGGAGAATTAACTTTATGTAATCATTTGATTATTTCAGTCTCTCTTTTCTGAGGACAGTACTCTTATCTTCCTGGGCACTACTATATTTGAGGTAGGAGGTGGGACTCAACTCCAGAAGTGAGGCTTGGACATGGAACCAAATTGAGAACTAGCTAAAACAGGGCCAAGGCAGAAGCAGCTTTCCATAAGGCACACCCACCAGTGTGCCATGTCAGTTTACCATTGCCATGGCAATACCTGGGAGTTACCACCTCTTTCCATGGCAATGACCTGATGACCCAGAGGTTATTACTCTTTTCCTAGAAATTTCTGCATGAACTACCCTGTAATGTGCATGTAATTACAAGTAGGTATAAATATGACTGCAGAACTGTCCTGAGCTGCTGCTCTCTGCCTGTGGAATAGCCCTGCTCTGCAGAAGCAGTGACAAAGGCCAGAACACCACTGAAGCCGTAACATGGCCACTTCAACAAAGCTGTTTTATTCAACCACCAGCTCACGCTTGATTTCTTACCTGGCAAAGCAAAGAACCCTCTCAGGCTAAGCCCAGTTTTCACCTGCCCTGCATCATATCTTCGGTGCTGAACACATGCTGGAGCAGGACAAGATCTCAGTGAATAATTAGTGAGAAAATGAACAAATGCATTGGAAATATACATTGGTTGTTCTAGAGAAGGGCCAGAACTAAGTAGATTTTGGAGTCAGCCGTATAGAGGGCATATTTGACTTCATCTTGGGAGTATGTGAACTCTCCCAGGAAAAATATGTGAAAGTGAGGTTGAAACTTGAGAATGACCAATATGTGGAGGTTGGGGAGAAAAAGAACCCAGCAGAGGGGGTTCACAGGTGATAAATAAGAAAGCCTAAAATGCCAAGGTCATTTGGCCTTCAGAAGGAATTCCAAGTGCTTGAGAAGTGGCAAGCAATGTGCATGTAAAGATGTGGCTCTCAGGGTGTCAAGCAGGACATGTACCCACCAAGCCAGGCTGCAGAACAGCAACTCAGAGCATGGGGCCTGAGAAGGGCAAGTGAGCTACTCTTCCTTATGAAGTGAATAGACCAGGATGAGTCATTCCCCCTCACACCCACCTCCTGTGCCCCTTATTACCCAGGTAGCATGGAGATGAGGCCAACAGCAGAAGTGTAGCCCTTTGAAGACAATGCCAATGACAGCACTTTGTAACAAGAAAGAGGGTTTTCTCTCAAGGTGGGTCTAATTGCAGCATCCTCACTGCCAACCAGAGAAGGCTGCACCAACTACAGAAGAGTCCTGAGAGGATGGCCCAGGCACCCAGGGAGTGCCGTTGATGTGGAGAATGCAGGCTCCGCCTTCTCATTTCTTTAAAGAGCTGAGGCATGGACTTAGATTATCCTGATAATTGTTTTTCCTCATACTTTTTCTTCAGCCTCTAACTCGCCTGTCTAGCTGAGCCTGAAATCCTATCTGACAATATTGAATGAGAGATCAATGCGAGCCTTATTAACACAATGTCTATCGAAGTAAGTGTATGAGACAGAAAGCTAAATTTCCAAAAGACCGAAATGTGTTCCTTGAGCCCTAAAAAATAACAAAAAGAAAGAAATCAAGCAATATCAAATTGCACACACGTCACTCACTCTGGCTGCAACCTACAACGCCACACAACCGCTTTCCCTCTTTCCTTCCTCGAAGGGCAAGGGGGACAGTGGAGGAGTGGGAAAACCGTGGTTGGGACAGGGGATTATCTAGAGCAGTGGTCAGTGAACTTTGTCTGTGAAGTCTCTGTATTAGTCCATTCTCACACTGCTATAAGGAAGTACCTGAGACTGGGCAATTTATAAAGAAAAGAGGTTTAATGAACTCACGGTTCCACAGGCTGCATAGGAAGCACGATGGCTTCTGGGGAGGCCTCAGGAAACTTTCAGTCATGGCAGGAGGCGAAGGGGAAGGAGGCACGTCTTACTTGGCCAGAGAAGGAGGAAGAGGGAACAAGAGGGGCAGTGCCACACACTGTTAAACAACCAGGTCACTTGAGAACTCTATCGCGGGAACAGCACCAAAGGGGAAAATGCACCCCCATGATCCAACCCAATTCTACCAGGCCCTGTCTCCAACATTGGGGATTATAAATTGACACGAGATTTGGACAGAACACAAATCCAAACCATATCAGTCTCCATCACAACTACTCAACTCTGCTGTAGCAAAAACAGACAGACATATGGAAACATGAGCACAGCTGTGTTTCAATAACACTGTATTGATGAATATTGAAATTTGAAGTTTGTATAATTTTCACATGTCACAAAGTCTTCTGATTTTTTCAACTATTAAAAAATGCAAAAAACATTCTTGGTTCACACACTATACAAAAACAAGGGCAGATTTGGCCCATGGACTAAAGTTTGCTGTCTCCTGATCTAAAGTAAGGAGAGGAGTGAAAACCATCAAAAGCTTCTAAGCCTCCTTTCCTTCTTGCTGCCTTCTCTCCCCTGCCCCACCTTTCATCCTATGATACTTAAATTTTATGCTGTAACAAATATTTTTACATTCCCTCTTAACTCTTACCTTGCCTGTCTTTTCACAAATATTTATATTTGTGTTAGCATTCAAGAATTGGTCCTTAACCACACAGTCCATTTGTAGCAGATGGATTAAGAAAGAGCCAGAACTTTCTACAAAGTAAGGTCCTTAAGAAACAGGATAGATGGAGATGGTAAGAGCTGTCAGGGAAGAGTGACTTTTAAAATTCAACTCTAGTGTCTATTTTAAGACTTCCATTTTTTTTTTTTAAGATGGAATCTCGCTCTGTCGCCCAGGCTGGAGTACAGTGCTGCAATCTTGGCTCATTGCGGACTCTGCCTCCTGGATTCAAGGGATTTTCCTGCCTCGGCCTCCTGAATAGCTAGGAGTACAGATGCCACTACGCCTGGCTAACTTTTGTATTTTTAGGAGAGAGAGGATTTCACCATGTTGGCCAGGCTGATCTTGAACTGCTGACCTCAGGTGATCCTCCTGCCTCCGCCTCCCAAAGTGCTGGGATTACAGGAGTGAGCCACTGGGGTGCCTGACCTAACACAATTTTTAAGAATGGAAAAAAATTCAGCTGTATAAATTTTAGGTGCACTCAAATTTTCTTTCTATTGCTATACTATGAAGTGAAAAATCATTTCTTGCTAACTGTAGTGCTTGTATTTTATTTTTCTTACCTCCTCAAAATGTTAAATGATCTCTAAGATCTGAAAATTTTCATTTGTCTCACTTTTAGATGAAACAAATGTCAGATACTGTAACTCACAATAAAGGAAAGGCCTCCTTGCACATACTTACTGTGGGCTAATGAATTTGAATTTACTATATTTGCAGAAACTTCAGTCTGAGTAAATGAAAGCAGTGGGCATCATGTTTGGGGTCAAACAGGCCTGAGTCCAAACCCAGCTCATTTATTTATTATTTTTGAGGCAGAATTTCACTCTGCCACCCAGACTGGAGTGCAGTGGCATGATCAGAGCTCACTATAGCCTCAAACTCCTGGTGATCCTCCTGCCTCAGCCTCCAGAGTAGCTGGAACTACAGGCATAGGCCACCATGCCCAGCTAATTAAAAACAATTTCTGTAGAGACAGGCTAGTGTTGAACTCTTGTGTTACCCAGGCTAGTCTTGAACTCTTGGCCTCAAGCCACCTGTATTAATCAGTTTCCATGCTGCTGATAAAGGCATACTCAAGACTGGGAAGAAAAATAGGTTTAATGGATTTACAGTTCCATGTGGCTGGGGAGGCCCTGCAATCATGGTAGAAGGTGAAAGGCACTTCTTACATGGAGGTGGCAAGAAAGAATGAGAGAGAAGCAAAAATGGAAACCTCTTATAAAACTATTAGATCTTGTAATTTTGATTAATAACACGAGAACAGTATGGGGGAAACCATCCCTGTGATTCAATTATCTCCCACTGGGTCCCTCCCACAACACATGGGAATTATGGGAGCTACAAGATGAGATTTGAGTGGGGACACAGAGTCAAACCATATCATTCTGTCCTTGGCCTCTCCCAAATCTCATGTCTTCACCTTTCAAAACCAATCATGCCTTTCCAACAGTTCCCCAAAATTTTAACTCATTTCAGCATTAACTCAAAAGTCCACAGTCCAAAGTCTCATATGAGATAAGGCAAGTCCCTTCTGCCTGTGAGCCTGTTAAATAAAAAATAAGTTAGTTACTTCCTAGATACAATTGGGGTAAAGGCTTTGGGTAAATATAACCATTCCAAATGGGAGAAATTGGCCAAAACATCAGGCTACAGTTTCCATGCAAGTTCAAAATCCAACAGGGCAATCAAATCTTACAGCTCCAAAATGATCTCCTTTCACTCCGTGTCTCACATCCAAGTCACACTGATGCAAGAGATTGGTTCCCATGGTCTTGGACAGCCCTGCCCCTGTGGCTTTGCAGGGTACAGTCTCCCTTCTCGCTGCTTTCACAGGCTGGTTTTGAGTGTCTGCAGCTTTTTCAGGTGCATGGTGCAAGCTGTCAGTGAATCTACCATTCTGGGGTTTGGAGGACGGTGACCCTCTTCTCACAGCTCCACTAGGCAGCACCCCAGTGGGGATTCTTTGTGGGGCTCTGACCCCACATTTCCCTTCCATACTGCCTAGCAGAGGTTCTCTATGAACACCTTGCCCCACAGCAAACTTCTGCCTGGACATCCAGGCATTTTCATACATGCTCTGAAATTTAGGAAAAGGTTCCCAAACCTCAGTTCTTGACTTCTGTGTACCCACAGGCTCAATGCCACGTGGAAGCTGCCAAGGTTTGGCACTTGCATCCTCTGAAGCCATGGCCCAAGATATACCTTGGTCCCTTTTAGCCATGGCTAGAGTGTCTGGGATGCAAGGCACCAAGTCCCTAGGCTCCACACAGCAGTGGGACCCTGGGCCCAGCCCACAAAACCTTTTTTTTTCCACATAGGCCTCCAGGCCTGTGATGGGAGGGGTTGCCTCAAAGGTGTCTGACATGCCCTCGAGACATTTTCCCCATTGCCTTGGCAATTAACATTTGGCTCCTCATTCCTTAAGCAAATTTTTGCAGCCAGCTTGACTTTCTTCTCAGAAAATGGGTTTTCTTTTGTATCGCATCATCAGCCTGCAAATTTTCCAAACTTTTATGCTGTTTCCCTTTTAAAACTGAATGCTTTAAACAGCACCCAAGTCACATCTTGATGTTTTGCTGCTTAGAAATTTCTTCTGCCAGATACCCTAAATCATCTGTCTCAAGTTCAAAGTTCCACAGATCTCTAGGGCAGGGACAAAATGCCACCAGTGTCTTTACTAAAACATAGCAAGAGTCACCTTTACTTCAGTTCCCAAAAGGTTCCTCATCTCTATCTGAGACCATCTTAGCCTGCATTTCATTGTCCATATCACTATCAGCATTTTGGTCAAAGCCATTCAACAAGTCTCTAGGTAGTTCCAAACTTTCCCACATTTTTCTGTCTTCTTCTGAGCCCTCCAAACTGTTCCAACCTCTGCCTGTTAACCTAGTTCCAAAGTTGCTTCCACATTTTCCTAGCAGCGCCTCACTCTACTGGTACCAATTTACTGTATTAGTTCATTTTCATGCTGCTGATAAAGACATAACTGAGACTGGGAAGAAAAATTGATTTAATGGACTTACAGTTCCACGTGGCCAGGAGGCCTCACAATCTTGGTGGAATGCGAAAGGCACCTCTTACATGGCAGTGGCAAGAGAGAATGAGAGAGAAGTGAAAGTGGAAACCCCTTATAAAACCATCAGATCTCGTGGGATGTATTAATACCACAAGAACAGTATGGTGGAAACTGCCCCTGTGATTCAATTATCTCCCACACGTGGGAGTTATGGGGGCTACAAGATGAGATTTGGGTGGGGACACAGAGGCAAACCATATCACCATCCTACCACCTTGGCCTCCCAAAGTACTGGGATTACAGGCATGAGCCACAACGCCCAACCCAAACCCAGTTCTCTCATTGGCTGTAGGACTTCACTTCCGGAAGCTTTGGTCCCTTACCTGTGAAATGGAAATACTAGTGGTCAATCATTCTGATGTTTAAATGAGCTCACAAATATGAAGTGCCCAGATAACGTTAGTGTTCTTAATGCCTTCCATCTCCAAGACTCTCCCAATCCCCTGTCAATCTGTCAAAACTTACTTTCAGCACCACTGTGTACGCACAAGAGAGGTATCACAATCCTACCTTTTTTTTTTTTTTTTTTTTTTTGGCTGCAGGAGTAAAATCTTAAAGTAGAGCAAGTAATTTAAAAAGCATTCACAGCAAAGCCTTATAGAAGGACGATAATTTTTTAGGCTGTCTCAGAATGTTCAACTTAGATTCAATTACTTACAGCAATAATTAATAGCCTATTAATAAGTGAAGCAGGCTTTCCAGAAGTAACAAAGCCAGGGGAGGACATGAGCTAATGGCTGCTCTTGGCTCTTAAATCTCTGCCAAGAAGAAGGGGGAGCCTGCCAAGGAATGTTGGGGGGAATTATCAGCCTTGTGAGTTTGCCAGGGCAGAATTAGCCAGGCTATAATATGTGTGCGGGTGGGTTGGGGGTGCTGTGCAGATGGGAAGATGGTTAGAAACAAGGCAGGATGGGAGGAGGTGGGAGGATGCAAGGGAGGGCTTGAAGGACGATGGGGAATAGGAGCCGTTGTTGTGATAGAAAGCAAAGGGGCACTGGGACCAGGAATTGGGCCCTGGAGTTACACATGAGCCTTGCTATAAGGCCCAAATTCAGTGTCAGAGCTGAAAAAGGCCTCAAGGCAAGGTGGCTCTAACTTCTCATATAGAGGAAAAACTGAGGCCCAAGGTGTTCAGACTGCCCAAAAGCACACATGTTTTATAAAGTGAGAGGGCTAGCTTTGTAGGGGTCATCCTCAGAGACGGGAAGTCCACCGTCATGCTTCAGCCAAAGTAGAACAGATGTCCAGCAAATGCTGAGCTCATCTTGGAAAAGTCCCAAAGCAATGCCAGCTGCTTGTCCACCAGTGTTTGGCAGCCAGAGGGTCTCCTACACAGACACACACCACTGCAGTCTTTCTGTTGGAATTTGGGGATTGTGGGAATTGAGGCTCACTGTTCTAACTTTTCAAAATATTTTTCTTGCTACTGCAACAAATGTTTACAATATTTATTATAATAAAATATTAACACTGATATGAACCAGACACCAGTTTATGGAAATGACTCAGTCTCCCTAGTCCTCTGTGCTGAGAAAGGGACATGTCACTGGATGCCTGTGACCAGCCTGCATGTCAGCAAAAACACACCTCCTGACCACCCCATCGGATAGTCTTGCAGGAAGAAGTGCCCACTCCCCTGCCGACTTCCACTCGGAGCCACTAGGGCTTCAGCTGGAGGGCTGGGGTTGGAGGCTGTATCTGGATGAGCATCCCCTATCTATTCCTGGGCTCCTCCCCTGGGTGGAGCCTCCCCGTGTACACTCCACCCTGCAAGGAGAGAGCCTAGCAGTGGGGAGAAGGTGGCCGGTGGGTTTTGCTGGAAAAGAGATACCAATTATAGCCTTTATTATGCTCACACCCGCCGTCGCACTGCCTTTTGACTGCTCCAGACCACACACACAGTCAGTTTTCCTACTCTGGGACGGGAGACCTGTGTGGTCCTGCCGGCTCACTTATAATAAATCCGTGAGCTTAATAAAAGGCATCACTTCTATCTTTTGATCTCTCTTGAGTTACTCATTAGCTCTGGGTAACACACTTCTTGACTGACAGGCCTTTCCCAGGGAAAACCCAGGTTTGGTGATTCTTCAAACAAAAAACGGTGTGTGTGTGTGTGTGTGTGTGTGTGTGTGTGTGTGTGGGTGTGCTGGGCATGGGGCACGGTGTGACTTGTGGAGAAGGAAGAGGGAAGGAGGAGCTTGGCCATCTCAGAAGATGTCTGGGATAATCCCCAGAGGGGAATGAGCGTCCCCAGGGTTTGCTGCTGCTGGTGGAGGGCTCAGGGCCCTGGGGTGTTGGGCCCTTGTGGGCCTCACCCATTCTGGTCCTTCTTGCTCTCCTTCACAATCCTTCTCAGGACTCCATTCCTCTACAGAAGCTCTCTGTTTACTCCCTGCCAGCTCCAAGTCTTCACCTTAATCCAATCTGCATTTGCTGTAAATACACTAAGGCTACTTTCTTGTGTAACTTTTTGCCTATATATTCCTTGAAGTCACCAATGTTCCATTTTCTCTCCTACTCCTGGGCCCTCCTCAAGTCAGCCACACCAGCTGTTTGTGGACGTTGGCTGCGCTTCCTCTGGGTGAAGCACTGGTCTTAGTTTTTTTTTTTTTTTTTTTCAGAGTCTTCATAACAGCACTGTGAAGTGAGGATAGCTGAGGGAAACTGAGGCTCAGAGAATTTAGGCAACTTCCCTGAGGTCACACAGCTAACAGGCAATGGATCAGGGACCCCATCCTAGGGCTGCCTAAATCCACAGGCCCTGGTTATGCCCTTGTCACCCCTAACCAGCCACACTGGGCCCTATTTATGAGGTGAGCTGGTCCCTGCCGTTTGCACTCTTACCCCACCCGAGCCCAATGTCGAGGTGAAGTTCCCAGTGTTCCTGCCTCCCTGGGACTCACATTGTGCACACTTTCTCCTGATGACTTCACCCTGGGCCGCAGGCTGCTGTGGGAAACCACAGCCGCTTGGAGAGTCCCAGGGAGGACGCCAGACTCAATATCGACTCACTGTGTGTTGGCGTTTCAGCTGACAAAACAAAACTACCAGGCCAGCCATGCTTGGTCCTCCTCAGCACACAGACACAGCCTTCTTCACAGCCACCCCCGCGTGAAACCGCAGGCTCAGGGGCCGCAGCAGAGGCAGCGTTGCTGGTTGGCTAAGGGTGCAGCTTCAGCAGTCAGCTGAGGTGGGGTTAGCGTCTGTTTGACCTTGAGCAAGTTACCCAGCTGCTCTATCCAGCCTCTTCCCATATAAAAGGAAGATAATAATAGAGCTCACTTCAAGTACGTGTTAAATGAGATCACCCATTTAAAAGAGCCTGGCATCCAGGAAAATCTTTTTTTTAAAGGTTAGATATGATTAGTGTGATGGGTTGAATTGCATCCCCAAAAAAGACACATTGAAGCCCTAACCCCCAGGACCTGTGACTGCGACTTTACTTGGAAGTAGGCTCTTTGCAGATGTACCCAAGTTAAGCAGAGGTCATTAGGGTGAGCCCTAAACCAACATGACTGGTGTCCTTATAAGAAGACAGAAATTCAGGCACAGAGAGGAAAACACCAAGTGAAGACACAGACATAGAAAGGAGACAGCCACATGAAGATGGAGACAGAAACTGGAGTTGTGCTACAGCAACCAAGGAATTCCTGGAGTCATCAGAAGCTGGAAGAGGCAAGGAAGAACCCTCCTCTAGAGGTTTCAGAGGGAGTGTGGCCCTGCCAACATCTTGATTTCGGACTTCTGGCCTCCAGCCTATGAGAGAATAAGTTTCTCTTGTTTTAAGTCACCAGGTTTGTGGTACGTACAGCAGTCCTAGAAAACTAATGTAATTAGTATTAAAAAGATCATTAGTTGGCTGAGCACAGTGGCTCACACCTGTAATCCCAGCACTTTGGGAAGCCAAGGCGGGTGGATCGCCTGAGGTCGGGAGTTTGAGACCAGACTGACCAACATAGAGAAACCCCATCTCTACTAAAAATATAAAGTTAGCCAGGCATGGTGGCACATGCCTGTAATCCCAGCTACTCGGGAGGCTGAGGCAGGAGAATAGCTTGAACCTGGGAGGTGGAGGTTGCGGTGAGCTGAGATCGTGCCATTGCACTCCAACCTGGTCAACAAGAGTGGAATTCCATCTCAAAAAAAAAAAAAAATCATTAGCAAAGGAGCGCCAAGACCTTGCAGTTTTGACTTTGCTTCTGATTAGTTGTGTGCCCTTGGACAAACTGTAGAGGCATAGACTATTAGAATTAGAAAAGCCCTTATGGCTCACGTGAAGAAACCGAGGCCCACAGAGGGTAGTGACTGGTGCCTCACCCCAGTGAACCTCAGTTACTTCATCTATAAACACAAGATAATTATGCCTGCCCTGCCTGCTTCACCAACCTGTGCTTGAGGAGTCAATAAATCACATAGGCAGACCCATTGCCATCATGGTCATGGCAACACACAGACTCTACCTTCTGCCTTCAGACCAGCACCGTGGTCAGCTTCCCAGGACCCTGGTTGCTTCTGAAGAAGGTGTCAGGCCTAGGATGAACTGTTAGAAGCAGATGAGATCAACAGCTCACTAACTGGGCAAATGTAGAACAGGCTTGCCACCTGAGAGGCATTGTGAATGGCCAGTATTGGCATCCACAAACAAGGGCTTGGTCTCCTAGCAAAGAATATAGATGAATCAGGACACCTGGGTTCTGCACCTGGTGTTGCTGCCCAACTCACTGTGTATCCTCAGGGAAATCCCTCACCCTCTCTGGGCCTTCCTTTGCCTGTTTATAAAATGTAGAGCTGGGACCTGCACTCAAGTTGGCATGACTTCAGTCTCTGATCTTGACCACCATTGTACACTGCCAAGGAGATGAAGTGATTTGCCATTCCTAGGGGTACAAGGTGTAAGTACTACGTATGTGTCCTGAAATCATAGAGCCAACAGGCTTAGGAAGTAATCTGGTTCAATGTGCCGGGTGATAACTCATAGGCAGATATTTATATCACTTTTGGATGTTCCAGTGATGTTTGCCTCACTCCCCTTGAGGATGCTCATTCTATTGGCTTGTAAATGGTCTTTCTTATATAGAAAAATGATGAATATAAAGATTAAAAATTTATACAGTTCTTATTTCATAAAATGCTTCATTTCTGTTTTTTTTTTCCTTTGGCCTATATGACTTTGGACAAATCACCTTGCCTTGCTTAAACAAATGCGGAGACTTTGTGGAGTTGCTGCAAAGAGGAAGTAGGGTAAGGTTGTGGAAGCGCTTAGCATCCCTGGATCATGGCAGGTGCTCAAGAAACACAGGTTTTTTTCCTCCCTTATGCTGATCTGGAGCTAGGAGATTAGAGCTATTCCGTGCCTCTGTCAGCTATGAAGACAACATTGAAATGGCCCCCAAACTCTTAGCATTCATATCACATTCTTCCTCATCCTCATTTTCTTCTTCATCATAACTAATAACTACAGCAGCATCAACCTCCTCAGCAGCACCAGCATCCTCCTCCTCCTCATCTTCATCAACATCATCCTCATCAATGTCATCATCATCTAACATTATTCTCTTTGTTATCATCATCACACCATACACTTGAATTAATACTAGAATTTACCATGTGTATTAGTCAGGAGGGACAGAACTAATAGGATATCTATATATTTAAAGGGAAGTTTATTAATTATTAACTCACACAATCACAAGGTCCCACAATAGGTCATCTGCAAGCTGAAGAGCAAAAAAAGCCAGTCTGAGTTTCAAAACTGAAGAACTTGGAATCTGATGTTCTAGGGCAGGAAGCATCCAGCACAGGAGAAAGATGCAGGCTAGGAGGCTAGGCCAATCTAGTCTTTTCATTTTTGTCTGCCTGCTTTATATTCACTGGCAGCTGATTAGATGATGCCCACCCAGATTAAGGGTGGGTCTGCCTCCCCCAGCCCACTGACTCAAATGTTAATCCTCTTTGGCAACACCCTCACAGACACACCCAGGATCAATACTTTGCATCCTTCAATCTAATCAAGTTGACAGTATTAACCATCACAAGTCTATCCCTTGTCAACTTGAACCCATACACATCTCTTGAGATCATGCATAATATTTAAGACAATAGTAAAGTCGTAATTATGTCTAACATAGTACAACTATCCTTCTTACAATCAGAAATGCACCAATCCCCAACCCAAATGCTATTACATAAAGTTAACAATATTTAAATGTTATATGAAGCCAATAAATCTTATATCATATGATAAAGAAAAAAAGAAATAAAATATATTTTCTTAGTACAAGCGTATACATGCACAAACATGTTTTTAACAAAGAAAGAGGAAATACTCATGACAATTGCAGTCCTTGTTTCTGCAGCTGGTCATGTGGTCATAACTGATTTTGATGACTACCTTCTTCTACTACACATTCTGCATTCCCTTTTCCTTCAGCAAGCACCTCAGTAGGTGGTGGCTTTTTTTCTTGGTGGAATGACCAAAACCTTCACTCCTGAAGAGTCTGGGCCATCTGTAGTCCTGATAGGATTGGGCTGTTATAGTTTCCCATTGACCTGAATCACAGGGCATGGTAATACTAAGAAACACCACAATGGATCTCCTGTATTTCATGCACATTCTTTCTTACCTCTGTTGTGGTGTAGTAGACTGATTTCATCTTGATAGTCTGGGTAAATCACCCCAGCCAACACTGTAACTCCCTTCTTAGCCTGTTGGCTTAAAGGTAGGAGGAGCCCAAAATGTCCAGGTGGCAATCTTAACTTCCAGTTTAATGGAATTGTAGTTGTGTCTCCTGGTGGCAACGTTCCTCCCTCTGGAACTAACACCCCTAGGCCAGCAGAACGTAATGTCATGGGAACAGGAAGCAAAAATTTTGCTATTGGATCACCAGGGGTAATAGTGAGTGGTGCCACTTCCACTTCCACCTCTTGATTCCTGGACCCATGAATCTTGGCTATGGGAGAAAGAGTACCACATATTGGACACTGATTCAGAGCATACATGGCCTTCTGGAGAACTTTGTCCCAGCCCTGCAAAGTACTGTCACCTAGTTGGCATTGTAATTGTGACTTCAGAAGGCCATTTCACCATTCTATCAATCCAGCTGCTTCAGGATGATGGGGAATATGGTAAGACCAGATAATTCCATGAGCATGAGCCCACTGGCTGCACTTCTTTAGCCATAAAGTGAGTACCTTGGTCAGAGGAAATGCTGTGTGGAATACCATGATGGTAGATAAGGCATTCCGTGAGCCCACGGATAGTAGTCTTGGTAGAAGCATTGCGTGTAGGAAGAAGACGCTCTTCTTCCATCATGGAAATTATGATTCCATCATAATCAACCTGCCACCAGATAGCTGGCTGATCACCCTGAGGGATGGTGCCATATTGAGGCCTCAGTGTTGGTCTCTGTGGCACTCAGCAGTAGCTGTAGCCAGGTCAGCCTTGGCGAGTGGAAGTCCATGTTTCCGAGCCCATGTGTAACCTCTATCTTAGCCACAATGGCCACTTTGTTCATGGGCCCATTGGGCGATGACAGGAGTGGCTGGGGAAAGAGGCTGAGTGGTATCCACAAAACGAGTCACCTATCCACGTAATTATTAAAATCCTCCTCTGCTGAGGTCACCCATTGGTGAGCACTCCAATGGGATACAAATATCTTCACAGTTTTTGATCTCTCAGAGAGTATCATCCACATACCTCTTCTCCAAATTTCTTTGTCACCAATTTCCAATCGTGCTTCTTCCAAGTCCCTGACCATCCAGCTAAACCATTGGCTACAGCCCATGAATCAGTATGTAATCACACATCTGGCCATTTCTCCTTCCATGCAAAGTGCACAACCAGGTGCACTGCTCAAAGTTCTGCCTACTGGGAAGATTGGCCTTCACTGCTGTTTTTCAGGGATGTCCTAGAAAGGGGCTGTAGTGCTGCAGCTGTCCACTTTCAGGTGGTGCCTGCATATTGTGCAGAACCATCTGTGAACCAGGCTCTAGTCTTCTCTTCCTCTGTCAGCTAATCACAGGGCAATCCCCATGAGGCCATCAGTGCAGGCTGGGGGAGAGAAGGCAGAGTGGGAGTAGAGACCATGGGCATTTGAGCCACTTTCTCATGTAACTTACTTGTGCCTTCAGGACCTGTTCAAGCTCGATCAAGTATATACCACTTCCATTTGATGATGGAATGCTGCTGTGCACAACCCACTTTATGGCTAAATGGGTCAGAAAGTACCCAGTTCATGATAAGCAGTTCAAGTCACGTGATGACCTGATGACCCATTATCAAATGTTTAGTTTCCACCAAAGCCCAGTAACAGGCTAAGAGCTGTCTCTCAAAAGAATAGTTATCTTCAGAAGATGGCACAGCTTTGCTCCAAAATCCTAGAGGCTTCTGCTGTGACTAACCTCTAAAGGCCTGCCAAAGGCTCCAAACAGCATCCCTATCTGCCACTGACACCTCAAGCACCATTGGATCTGCTGGGTCACACAGCCCAAGTGGTAGAGCAGCTTGCACAGCAGCCTGGACCTATTGCAGAGCCTTCTCCTCTTCTGGACCCCACTCAAAACTGGCAGCATTTTGGGTCACTCAATAAATAAGGCAGAGTAACACATCCAAATGAGGAATCTGCTCCCTCCAAATTCTAAATAGGTCCTCTAGGCGTTGTGCTCCTTTTTGGTTGTAGGAGGGGCCAAATGCAGTAACTTATTCTTCATCTGAGAAGGAGTATCTCAACAGGCCCCATACCACTGGACCCCTAGAAATTTTACTGAGGTAGAAGGTCCCTGAATTTTAGTTGGATTTATTTCTTATTATCTGGAATGCAAATGCCTCACCAATAAGTCCAGTGTGTTTGTACTTCTTGCTTACTGGATCCAATCAGCATAATGTCATCAATGTGATATCTTGCAGTAGCAAAAAGTGATCAGAATCTCTCAGAATGAGATCATGACACAAAGATGGAGAGTTGATATATCCCTGAGATAGGACAGTAAAGGTGTATTTCTGGCCTTGCTAGCTGAAGGCAAATTGCTTCTGGTGGGCCTTATGGACAAGAATGGAAAAAAAAGGCATTTGCCAAGTCAATGGCTACATACCAGGTACTAGGAGACTGTTAATTTGCTCAAGCAATGAAACCACATCTGGTACAGCAGCTGCAATTGGAGTCACCACTTGGTCAAGCCTATGATAATCCACTGTCATTCTCCAAGATCCATTTGTCTTCTGCACAGGCCAAACGGGAGAGTTAAATGGAGATGTAGTGGGAATCACCACCCTTGCATCTTTCAAGTCCTTGAAGGCGGCACTAATCTCTGCAATCCCTCCAGGGATGCAATATGGTTTTTGATTTACTCTTTTTCAAGGTAGAGGCAGCTCTAATGACTTCCATTTGTCCTTACCCACCATAATTGCCATCACCCTACCTGTCAGGAAGCCAATGTGGGGGTTCTGCCAGCTGCTAAGTATATCTATGCCAATCATGCATTCTGGCACTGGGGAAATGACCACAGGATGAGTCCGGAGACCCCATGGACACTTTAAGTCAGACCTGAGCTAAAACTCCATTAATTACCTGACCGCCATAAGCCCCTACTTTAACTGGAGGACCACAGTGACGTTTTGGGTGGAATCAATGTCAGCTCAGAGACAGTGTCCAGTATTCCCTGAAATGTCTGCTCATTTCCCTTTCCCCAGGGCACAGTTACCCCGGTAAAAGGCCAGAGGTCTCCCAGGGGAAGAATGGGAGAAAGATTAACAGCATAAATTGTCAGTAGTGTCGTGGGGTCCTTCCTTAAGGGGACCCGGTCTCCCGTTTGTTCAAGGGTTTCTGGGTCTCTAAACTGGTTCAGGTCTGGAAATTGATTAAAGGGATGTGATTCTCTGTTTTTCTAATTCAAATTAGTCTTTTGTCCATTCGACCTGTAAGTTTTCTGCTTATATAAATTAAGTAGGAATGCAGTAGTCTTTCTATCAATTTCACTTCTGAAATACTGTGATTAATTAGCCAGTGCCACAGCTCTGCACGAGTCCGACTGTTCTGATTGCTGCTTTGCCTCTGCCGTCCATTACCATAGCTATGTCCACCTTGCCTTTGATGCTTGAGTGCTGCCACTTGGTTCCTGCCACCTCGGGATCCAATTATTCCCATTCTATTTAAATTTTGTAGTTGAGTGATTGTGTTTCCCATTGTTAGATCTGCCATACAGAGAAGAGCCATTACAGGGCCCTTCAAAGATGCAGGTGCTGCCCTCACAAATCTATTTCACAAGGTATTGGTCAAGGGTGTATCTTCGGGACCCTTCCAGCTGGGATGAGTAGGTCTAAAGGGATTAATCCACTCTAGCATTCCACTCTCCCCAAGTCTTTGAATCCCTTCCTCTACATCAAACCAAAGGAGATCAGGCATTTCCAGCTCACTCACAGTGGGCCCTCTTTCAATCCATATTTCAGCTAACCAAGCAAATAAACTATTAGAACATTTTTTAACTCCCAGAACTGCAACATCAAATACAGAGTCCTACTTAGTGGGCCCAAATCAATAAATTCAGCCTGATCCAACTCTACGTTCCTTCCACCATTATCCCACACCCTTAATATCCATTCCCATGCCTGTTCTCCAGATTTCTGCTTATATAAATTAGAAAACTCAAGCACACCTCTTCATGGATCACATTCTCAACCTCACCTCTAGGAGTTTGCTTCTGTAGGTTTAGAAGCAAACAGGGGTGTTGGAGGTGGCTCCTGAGGAGAATCAACATTATCTTGCCTGGCAACTACCTCAGGGGAGGCCATCACTGTTGCCTCAGGCAGCACAGGATTTACCTCCTCAGACAAAGATGGACAGGCTGATAGCAGTATGGGTCAGGAGGGGATGTTGCCACTACTGGGGATGGGGAAGCTATTTCTTCTGGCAAAAAAAGTTTCATCAGAGTTTACAAACTCTTTGTCCCAGCTTCATCAGGGTCCTCCCACATGTCCCATTCCAAGTTGCAGGGTCCCATTCTTTTCCAATCAATGCCCTCACTTTAACAGTGAGCATCTGACAAGGGTGTGCATACACCTTTCATTTCAGGTCAGCCACTCACATAATAAGAGCTTGTGTCTGCTTTTCCACAATTTCAGCTCTTTCTCTACAGGAGATAAGATTCTCACTCAGGGCAATTTTAGCAGACTTGATGCTCAATATCTGCTTCTGATGCTGAGGGTTAGAATCCCTGAGTTCATCATTTTCTTTCTTCACTTTGTCCACTGAACTTAGGAGCAACAAACCAGCTTCACTGTGTTCTTTGGTCCTCCACATATGGTCAAAGGTATTATGTACAGAGTTTAATGATTCTATACACGATATAGAGTCATTCAACTTTACAGTTGAAGACTATAGAGTTGGAGACTCACAAGCGGTGAATCAGGAGTGTCAAATGCATTTATTTTGTGTAACTCTCTAAACAGTTCATTCCAAGGACTATCGGTGTTCTCCATACTATTAGTAGAATCCTTAGCATTTTTGGATCTAATCATATTGAGTAGTCAACTCCAGAAACCCCAAAACCAATGAAAGAACTTAATCCTTAATATTCCATTCTTCTAGAAAAACATCCAGCACAAAAATATGTGTTAGGGTTCTCTAGAGAGACAGAACTAATAGGATATACATATAATTCAAATTAGTCCTTTGTCCATTCAATCTATAAGTGTGTGTGTGTGTGTGTGTATCTATATATATATGAGGGAAGTTTATTAAGTATTAACTCACATGATCACAAGGTCCCACAATAGGCTGTCTGCAAGCTGAGGAGCAAAAAAAGCCAGTCTGGGTCCCTAAAACTGAAGAACTTGGAGTCTGATGTTCGAGGGCAGGAAGCATCCGCCATGGGAGAAAGACGTAGGCTGGGAGATTAGGCCCGTCTAGCCTTTTCACATTTTTCTAACTGCTTTAGACTCACTGGCAGCTGATTAGACGGTGCCCACCCAGATTAAGGGTGAGTCTGCCTTTCCCAGCCCACTGACTCAAAAATGTTAATATCTTTGGCAACACCCTCACAGACACACCCAGGATTAATGCACTCCAAGGAAGTCGACACTCAGTATTAACCATCACACCATGTATTCCCATAAGTGGGCCAGTCAATCCTTCAACAACTCAATGAACTAAATATTATTTTTATTTTACAGATGGTGAAGCTGAACCTCAGAGAACCAAAGTGACTTTCTCAGGCTCGCAGAGCTATAAGCTTCAAAAGCAGGAGCCTAACCTAGGTTTTTAGCAGGCATATCATCCAGCCAGCTCAGGTTACACACGGGTGAGGTGGGAACCTGCAAGTGTTTTTCAGTGAGGTTTGATATACTCCATCAAACCTCATGAATCTGACTTTTCAAACCTTAAGGAAAGATCTTTTCTTTGAGAGAGAGAGAGAGAGAGAGAGAGAGAGAGAGTGTGTGTGAGAGAGAGAGAGAGAGAGAGAGAGAGAAAACGTGCATATCCCTGGAAACCTCTGGAGCTCTCCTCCTGCCAAACAGACTTGGGATTCAGCCCACACCTGCAAGATTTGGATGTCTTTTGTCCCCTGAGAGTCTCACTTTGCCTGGCTAATCCAGGCAGAGCTTCCCGCTGCCTCCTTACAGGACGCAGTTCAGACCAGAATATTAATGGAGATTAGAGCAAGGAGAAGAATAGATTTGGGTGGGGAGGGACCTGCCTGACAGAGAAGCTAGGTACCTAGGTAAAGGCCTTCCACAGATGATCTTGAAGCACTCGCTGGAAGCAGGATGGGTTGTAGTGGGCCCTTCTCAGAGATGCCTAAAACTAACCCATGTCCTGAACTCTGTGTCTAGGACAAATCTGCTCACACCCTTCTTTTTCTACATAGATGATGTGCATGCAACTTTTTCCTTCTGCATGTCAAATTCTACCCACTATAATAGGGTGACCACACAACCCAGTTTGACTGGGATAGTTAGGATTGCATCTTTTGTCCTGATACCTCATCTGGTTATGGTCACCATCAAAATAGAACATTCTTCCAAGGTTGAACATCAAAGAAGACAGGAGACAAGGACCATCAAATGAGGGATTTGTCGTGTGGCTCAGTTGGAAGAGCACTAGACTTAGAAGCAGAGGACTTAAGTTTATCACTTAAGTGGTAAACTGTACCACTTTCTGCCTAGGTAGAACTCAGTTGTCTCATCTATAAAATGAGCATGATTGTACCCACTTAAGAGTTATCAAATGTGAATGGCCTTAGTAAGCTCTGTTCTGTTCTCTGCAGCCATTCCTTCTAATGATTTGTTTTACTTTCATTTTTCAGTTTCAAGTGAGTCAGTTTTTCTCCAAGGTAGTTAACATCTGGTCACATGGAATCAGTCGGGATGTTGGGCCAGGGTCAGGAGCTGGCTGGCCACCTATAGGGTCCCCTCAGAGAGCTGTGAGAATCTAGTTATGCTTGGAAAATTCCAACCCATCTCTCAGGGCTGCAACAGCTGGGGCAGCCATGCCCCAGGAACTGCTAATTAGAGAGAGAGATTTGAAAGATCTGGAAGATTATAAAAAGCATTTACTCATTGGAGGTTTAGGAAATTGGAGCCAAAAAAGCAGAAAGTACTATTGGGAGGTGGATTAACTACAATAAAGGGCTGCATTTGTACAGGGGAGGAAGGGATTGAAGTCATTCCTGCAATGCCATGCCCCTGGGGAACCTGGCTCGCAGTGGTCTCTCTAACCTGGTTACTGAGCGCAGCCTTACTCACCAAGTCCTATGCTGGTGAGTTGGACATGGTGGACATGGTGTGTCCAATGCAGGAGACACTACCAGCCCTTACTCTGGCTGTTTCCTCTTCTTGACAAGCCCCAGTTCTCCCCACCATGTGAATGTAGCCACCTTTCAACACCCAACTAAAGACTGTTGATGTTTCCAGCTTTTTCTTGACTCCACCTGTTCCAGGAAGTGTGAATTGCTCCATTCTCGCTGTTTTGCTCTAAGGTTAACCCTTTTTACAAATGTTGTCATGTTTTATCAGAGACTCTCTCTGTATTTGTCTTTTTTCCATCCACTGTGGGCTCTGAGAGGACAGGTACTCTCTCCCCCAATCTCCACAACCCCAGTGCCTCCAACAGTGACCTTGGTCAAGTTAACCTCATAGAGACTCTTTATCTGGACCCAAGATATTCTGATCTTCCTGTGTTGGATATTGTTTAAAGGTGACCTGTGTTTGCTCCTACCCACTTCTATGCACTCCAGTGCACTGCAGAGGCTAAAAGCCTGAGAACTACATTTTCCCAACTCCCTTGCCAGCAAGGTCAAGGTGCTGCCAATGGCCAAAATTGCAAGAGATTTGGCAGCTTTAGCAGATAAGTTTTATGGTGGCCAGCGATATTTCTTATGCTCTGCCTGTCATCTGTGCTAGCATCAGCAGGTTCCTGCAGCCTTCTGACCTCTGAATTGCAACATCCCAGAACAGCCTGACCAAGAGTCTAACAGTGGCCCCTGACTCCACCCCTTTACTCTAAGTACCTCATTCCCTGCAATACATTCTCTTTTTGAAATATCTAAAGTGTTTTTTTTTTCTTTTTCTGCACTGAATCTAGATGATACATCATTATACTGACCTGAAGTTATTTGAACTCTGGGTTTATAAGCAGAAAAATTTTAAAATAGAATTATACTAATATTAATACATTTTCAGCAAGAGAACATTTTTGGCAAATCTCATTAATCTAATAAAATTTTTAGATTGATTTTCTATATGACACAGTTATACAGCTCCCTCTCCTGTTTCCACTTTATTTTATGGAAAATTTTTTTTATCAGGATTGTGTTTTCTTCTCTTTTTTCTGTAAAACCTAATGAAAGATTCAGTTATCAATGGGAGTTTTATTTTTGTCAAATTCAATAATACTTATTGTGTCTTCTAACGTTGTGATTTTTATTTTGTGGTTTTATGTCTACCAAATCTATTTTCCTGGTGAGATCCTGTAATTCTCAATTTTGCTGAGAAAATTTAATTATTCTGTCAATTTTTATTCCATAACAAATTTTACCATATACAGCTTTAGATTTTGACAGTTTAATTAGATGTTGAATATTTTTACATAGCCCAATTTTTCTTAGATCAAATTTTTACAGCTTTGATGTTTCCCACAAGATATGACTCTTCAGTTTTTCTCTCTGCCAGATTTCACTGTGCACCATTTTAGCTGGTATCAAATTTCTTTCTTGGTTATTATTTTTACAGGTTAATCCTAACAGTAATTGTCACTATAAATTAATTATATAGAGATTGATTCTTTGCATTGTTTTTTAATTGAAGCAAAGATCACCAGAAGGATGAAGATAGAGGATATGTATGTATAATAAAAATTCTTCTTTCATTTCCTCAACTATAAAACCTAGTTGTTTTGAGAATTAAATTAAACAACACACAAAATACTTAGCATATCTAAAGCATAAACTCAATAACTGCTAGTCACTATTATATTAATTCCAAAGATTTGTGAGATAAATTGAACTGTTAACCCTATGAGATGGGTATTGTTATTATTACCTCATTTTACACCCAAGGAAACAGAATGGATTGGTGGCTGGCCATGCCAATCCAGATCATGGGCTCAGGCCTTCTAAGAGTGGATGCCAGATCCTTTCTCCCATCCTATATAGCCCTGCAGGGAAGAGAATGTTTCTGCCCCAGAAGGAGACAGTCAGTTCAGCTCTGGGACACATCAAGTAGATATAGGTGTGATATGCATGCCAAGTCATTGTAGAAATTCCACCAGAACATTGCCAAGGTCAGGCTAGGATAGATCTATGCACTAGAAAACAGATTAAATATAACAAACACCAAGCCAACTCCAGAAAGTTGGGGCACTAGGCAGACCTCACCAAACAAGGACCACTGAAGGGGGCCAATGACACCTCAGAAATCCCGAGAGCTCTGGACAAAAGGGACCAGAAAGGAGCCTGATGGTAGCAGAGATAACGAGACTCCTGCTACCTGTCACCCAATGCCCAGCTGGCTATCACACTTTGAGAGAAAGGCAGGCAACAGAGGGAAACAGCAGCTCATTCTGAACATTGAGTAGGGCTAGGCCAGGGCCAAGGCTCCATGTTAGTTCCCTGTTGCTGTTACAATAAATTATCACAAATTTAGTGACTTAATTGATAAAAATATATTACAGTTCTGGAGATCAGATGTCTGAACTGAGCCTCACTAGGCTAAAACCAAGGTGTCAGCAGGGCTGCTCTATATGGAAGCTCTAGGGGAGAATCCGTTTCCTGGATGTTTCCTGTTTCTACAGGCTGCCCACACTTTGTCTTCCTTCAGCAACTTGAGGCTGAGTCCTTCTCCCACTGTCTTCTCTTTGGTTCTCCCTTCCACTTCCCCTCTTCCACTTTCAAGGACTTATGTGATTAGACTGGGCCCATTTGCATAATTCAGGATAATTTCCCTATTTTAAGATAATCTAATCAATTACCTTAATTCCATCTGCAACTTTATATCCATTTTGCCATCTAATGTAACATGTTCACTGGTTTCAGGGATTATTAATACAGAGATTTCTTTGGGGGCCTATTATTCTGTTACCACAGGCCGATACAAGTCAACCGGGATAAAAGTAAGGGCATGAGAAACCAGATCACTATTGAAGCTGATGACAACCTGCATTACATACTAGTTATTGGGCAAATTCCTAGGAGATGGTATGATGTAGCTTTGGTATTAGGCAGAAATGGATTAGAAGTCTGGCTCTAACACTTAATAACTGATTAACAGCCACACTGTGATATTTCCTCATTTGTAGAGTGGTGATGTTAATACCTAAGTCACATATTTTTAGCCATAATTGAACAAGACATTATGTATGAAAATGCCTAAAATATTCCAGATATGCTCAATGTCCTTCTACCATTGCTCACATTACAAGATGCAGCTTTTGTTTCCTTTACCACATTCATTTATTTGGCAAATATATATGGAACATGAACTATGTGCTGGGTACCATATTAGATGCTGCAGGAGAGGCAGTACATGGACTCTATCCAACTTCAAAAACACAACAGAGGGTAGAGATGGATAACAGGCCAGGCAAGAGGCTGCAGCAGAGAACTTAGAGGAGGATGCCAGGGTTTTTGCTTCTTCTAAGATCCTCATGAGTCATACTTTACTGGGCAGTGACTGAGAGAGTCCAAAATCACACAGCAAAGAGCAGGAATGGGAGAGGACAGATGTTAAGAGCATGGGATTTGAATTCAGACCTGGATTTTAAAAATAAATTTCTATTATTTAAAGTTCCAAATATTAACAACAGAAGAAAATGTAAAACTGTGTTGTTTAATTCCATAACCACTAGCCACATGTGGTTATTAAGCATGTGAAATATAACTAGTTCAGATTGAGATATGCTGTAAGCATAAAATATCCATCAATTTCAAATACTTAGTATAAAAAAGAATGTAAAATATCTCATTAGTAGTCTTTATATTAATTATTTTGGATATGTTTCATTAAAATATTATAATTATATATTTTATTTCTTTTTTGATATGAATACTAGAAAATTTTTAAGTTACATACATGGCTCACATATTTATAGTGAATTAAGCTGGTATAGAATAATGAATCTCCATTTTGAATAACTACTCAGCTTCCATGATTACCAACTTCTGAACACTTTTTTTCAGTTTATATCCCCACCAGCCTCTGCCTCCACTGATGTAAATCTCTGACATTATATTATATTGTATGTAAATATGTCAGTATGTATCTCTGAAAGGACCATCTTTAAAAACATAATTTTATTATTATACCTAAAAAAAACTAACAATAATTATTTAATATTATTGAATAGTGGTGTCTGGTTCCAAAGTTCCAGACAAGTTATAATAGACACATTTCTTCCTATTCCTCCAAGTACAGCTGCAAACTCTGGACATAATTGATAGGACAAATATAAGAAGATTCTGAAAGGTGGAAAAAAGAACTGACTACAAGCCTCAAGACTTGAGGAATGACATGAGGGCAAGTTCCTGGATTTTCTTTATTCCTTCATCTTTCATATATTATGGCTTTTTGCAACCTAGAAATACAAAAAGGTATAGACAAAAGAATCCCTAAGAAAATACTGTTCTCTTTAGACAAAGAATAAGTAAAGGGGCAACCTAGCAGATCAAAAACATTTTTTAAAATATTCCCTCTACTCCAGCTAAACACCATGGGAAAAATGAGGCATCTACCAATTGCAGGAGTCAAATGGGGAGCCTAGGCTTTGATTCTTGCCCAATGGTAACAAGGTTCCTCTTCTACTCACAGTGTCAGCAGAGGCTGAGTAGGAAACCTGGACTTCTGCATTATTTGATGGTAACTAAGTGGCATCCTGCTTTACCCTGCTAGTGCAGGGTCAGTAGAGGCCTGCTAGATTAGAATATTTAAATAGTTGCTAGAGTTTCATAAAATCCAGCATATCTAGGCTACAATAGAAAAACACCCCATCTTGTACTAAGAACCAGAAATATATCAACTTAAATGAGAAAAGACAAGCATAAAGCACCAACATGGAGATGACATAGATGTTGGAATCATCTAATAAGGATTTAAAAACAGATATCATAAAAATGCTCCAACAAGCAATTACAAACACACCTGAAGCAAATGAAAAACTGGAATGCCGCAGCAAGGAAATAGAAGATATAAATAACAAAATGAACATTTTAGAACTGAAGAAAAATAACTGAAAGAAAAACTCAATAGATTAATTCAATAGCAGAATGGCAGTGACAGGAAAGAATCAGTAAACCTGAAGATAAATCAAAATAAATTCCCCAATCTGAATATCAGTAAGAAAATAGACTAAAAAAAATAGCCTCAAGAATATGTGGAAAAATAACAAAAGAGCTAACATTTCTGTCATTGAAGTCTCAGAAGGAAAAACAAAAGTGTGGAGTGGAAAAATAGTCTAAGAAATTATGGATGAAATTGTCCTAAAATTTTAAATTCAAAATCAAGTAAACCTCAAACAGGAAAAACCCAACAAAATGCACACCAAAACACATCATAGTGAAACTTATGAAAACTAATGACAAAAAAAAATCTGGAAATCAATAAGAGAGAAATGATACCTTGCTTAGAGGAGAAAAAATTGAATGACAGCAGATTTTCTCATTCGAAAGCATAGAAGCCAGAAGGAAGTGGCCCAACATTTTTCAAATGCTGGAAGATAAGAACTGCTAACTCAGAATTTTATAGCCAGCAAAAATATCCTCAAGGAGTGAAACAAAAATCAAGACATTTTCAGATGGAGGAAAACTAAGAGAATTTGTCACCAAAAGACCTACTCTATGAGAAAAGCTATAGGAAGTTCTCTAAGCAGAAAGGAAAGGATGAAAGAAGAAATCTTACACCATTAAGAAAGAAGAAAGAATAATAGGGAAAAAGTTGAAATGTAGGTAAGTACAATAGATGTTTCTTCTCCTCTTGAGCCTTCTAAATTATGTTTGATGGTTGAATCAAAATTAAAACACTGTATGATGTGTTTCTCAATGTAGAGAAAATATATAAGACAATTATAAATGGAGGAGGGTACAGAAGCTCAATGGAGGTAATATTTTTACATTTCACATGAAGTGATAAAATGTTTCACCAATAGACTGTAATGTTACATATGTATATGTAATACCTACAGAAGCCACTATGTTTCACAAAGTATGCAAAAACATATATTTTAAAACACTATTAAAAATCTTCAAGTAGGCTGGTTTGATGGTAGTGATCAGAACTTATTAACATTAGTGTCATTAAAGTTGTTATACAACCTCCCAAGTGCTCAATTTGACTGACTTAAAAAAAATGTTCAAGCAATCCACAGGAAGGCAGGAAAGTGAAAACAGAACAATGGAAAACAGAAGCAATAAACAAAAACACATAATAAAATGACATATATAAGCCTTAATGCATTAAATATAAATGGTCTGAATATACTAATTAAAAGTTAGAAGTTGTCATAGTGGATAAAAAAGTATGACTTGACTCTAAACTATATGCAAGGAACTCACTTCAAATATAATGATATAGATAGGTTAAGAGTAAAATGATACAAAAATATACCATGCAAAAATTAATGAAAAGAGAATAAGAGTGACAATATTACTATAAAATAAAGTAGCTTCAGAGCAAATCAAATTACCAAAGACAAAGTGGAATATAACATCATGATTAAAGCATTGGTCAACCAAGAAGACATAGCAATCCTAAATGTGTATGCACCAAACAACAATGCATGAAAATATATAAAGCAAAAACTGATAGAACTGAAAGGAGAAACAGACAAACCCACAACTCCTGATGAACTTCACCACCCTTTTCTCAGCATTGATATAACTCCTAGACAGAAAATCATCAAGGATATAACTGAGCTCAACATCACCAACAACCAAAAGGGTCTACTGGCAATTACAGGACACTCCACCAAGATAAAATCTATAGTTCTAGATTTTGGTGAATGCCATTTATTCTGAGCTTGGTGCCGTACATAAGAGAAGCCCCTTAATAAAAAGTATGCAAAAGGACAATGAATTTTAGTAACTTCTGTTTCTTTAGATGATTATTTTACTTGTCCTCTGTGGCTATAAGAAAACTGCACTCCAACCAATATGTAAGAACAAAGTGCCTTGAACAGTGCATGGCACATACATAAAAATTGTTGGTTATGATTTGTCCTTCTCAAAAGCCCTCACAATGTAGCAGAGAAGACATTATTACTACTATTGTTCAGATATGGAAAATGAGAGAAGTGGTGAAAGTTTTTTTCACCATTTACCTCAGCATCCACCATTTTGCAAATCAGTATGTTTTCACAGACCTCTCATTACAAATTTTGGACTGGCCAACAAAATTGGGTACTAATTGGCCATTATTTCTGGCAAAGAGTGACTTAACTGCATGTTTGTGTTCATCATCTGACCCCTTCATTGTTGTCATCTCAAAAGGACACTGCGTCCAGCTTGGCAGTCTCTTTTTAATCTAAAATTGTTACCAAATCAGTTAACTACAGCTACAGAATCAGAAATTCAAAAGCAGATCAATATAAGTCACCCAAACTAAAGCATAAAAGAAAAAAACAATGCATGAAAAAGAAAAAGCTGAAAGTTTTGTCCCAAATTTTTAACTAAATTAATATTTATTTTTGCACCTTCAAAAACACTCCCTCCTCAATGGCTGCAATACCTCAGTGGGTATAAGTCCCATCCAAAAGCATGTCCTATTTTATGATTGAGGTCCTTTCTGATGCTGAAGTTTCATTATCAGGTCCTGGAATCACCTGGTGGGGAGACATGCTTTTCAGTCTAGTGTCCGTTTTGACAGAAATGTGTATGAAGAGAGGTCCCTTTGGGCTTGGGTAGTTTTAGTTCTCTTGTTCTTGTTTTTCACTTAGGATAAGGAAGGGGTACAAAAGAAAGAGTTCAGACAGGGAGAGCTCAGTTCAATTCCTATCCATGACTGTGTAAGGTTATAATTCAGATCACCCAGCTCAGGAGTTCTCAAAGGCTGGCCTATGACAAATGTGTGGCCCAGCCATCTCCTAGAAGCTTCCTTGTGTCTCCTGTTTCTTTTCCATTCTTGCATTTTCCATTTTGCCTTTTGCCCTGAGACCAAGTTGAGGGAGAGTAGCTGCCCCCCTCCCATCAGGAAGCGACTGCAGGCTAATGCAGGGGCTGACCCTAAGGAGGTGTAATCCACCTCTCCCCAAGAGGCACAGAAGAGGCTTCTGATCCTGTCACCCATGAGGCCAACATGCACATTTCTGCTCCCAGAGTCACCAGCCCAGCCTGTACCCTCATCAAATCTGACAGAGAGAAGGAAAAAGAAAAAGAAGAAAAAAAGCATTCACTAGGGAGGCAGCTTAGGGTAGAGAGTAGGGGCGACCTGATCATACCCTTAGGCAGTATCCTAAGTGTCTTAGGATGTATGAACATTTCTCATACATCCTGTTTAATACCACAACAGTCCTACAAATAGTACTGTTGTTCATATTTCACAATTAATAATAACACTAATATTTATTAAATGCTCATGTGTGTCAGGCATTATGCTAAGTGCTTTATGTGCATTACCTCATTTAATTTCAAAATCTCCTATGGGGTGGATGCTATGATTATCCCCACATTACAGATGGGGAAACCAAGGCACAGAAAATCTATGGAACTTTCCCAGTCACATAGCTAGCGAGTAGAGAAACGAAGATCTGAATCCAGGCCCTCTGGCTCCCAATCTTTTGTTTTTAACCACCCTTCTCCAACTGCTTCATATATGAGGGAAACTAAGGCTCAGAAGGCAAAGTCATTTGTCCATAGTCACACCCAGCTGACCTGCTCACAGAGCTCAAATTAAAACACAAGTCTGATGTGAAAGCGCAGGCTTAAGTGATTCAAAGATGTATGAAGGGAGTTTCTAATACAGCCTGAGCACTGGGCCTAGCACTGTTGCATAAATGTTTGATTTAATCCCCAATCATGGGAAATAGACAGTAGGATTCACATTTTTTGAATAAAGATTCTGAGGCTCTGAAAAGCCCAGACCACGGCAGATGTTGAGTCTTCTGTCCTCCAAGCTGCCTTTGCTTCACTACTTCTCAGTTGCATCCTCAGGCATGGGTGAGCCATGGGACAGGCTCCTACTATGCTCCTGCTCCAACAAGAGTTTGGGGCACAGGTAAGACTTCCCAGTGCTTAAGTTGCATTGGACCTGGAGGCAGAAGACCAGCACTGTCAGCTCTGTCTCTCTCTCTTTACTAGCGGTGAGACCTCAGTCAAGGGGTCGTTTACTATCTATGAGGACACGGTTACTTGATCAATCTTTGGAAAAGTGATCATATGATACTAATCTGAGCTCACACTTGTACATATGGGACCTTAGATGGGGTAACATAGCTTCATCCTGACTCAGTTTCCTCACCTGTAAATCAACATAATCACCCACTCCACTTGCCTCCCAGTCCCCACCTTGAGTGCTTTAGTTAAGGTGGGTGTCTTCACTTCTTACCCGGGTTTCAGCAATGGCTTCCTGACAGGTCTCCCTGTCTCTTGGCTGGTCTGGATGTCTTTTCCACATCCTCTCCTAGCCAAGCTCATTATCTGTTATGAGTTTTATTGTAGCCCCCCCTAAAAAGATCTGCTGAAGTCCTAATCCCTAGCACCTATACACATTACCTTGTTTAGAGTCTTTGCAGGAGTGATCAAGTTAAGATGAAGTCATTAGGGTGGGATCTAATCCAATATGACTGTATCCTTAAAAGAACAGGAAAACTCCATATAAAGATAGAGACACTCAGGAACGAGGCTGCAGGTCTATAGAAGCAGAGGTTGAAGTGATACAGCTGCAAGCCAAGGGACAGCAGGGATGGACAGTCACCACGAGATGCTTGGAAGACACAAGGAATGATTCTACTGAGAATCTCGAGGGGGGCATGGCGCTGACAGCACCTTGATTTCAGCAGATGGAGCCAGGCGTGCACCCATTCCACAGGGCAGATGCCAGGACCTGTGCAAGATCAAAACCCTGCAGTCCCCAGCACCTGTGCACCAAGCAGCCCAGCCCAGCCCAGCTGCAGCAGGTACAGACCCAACAGTCAGCTGCTTCCTCCCATACAACAAATCTCAGAGCCTACAGCTGTCGGGGATTAGAGGGCGCTGCCATGGGTCACTAAGCTGTTAAACTGCAGACGCTTTGGCTCTTCTGCCACCTGAGCCGGCTCCTGCAGCTTCCTCTGCCACCTCCCCCTGGTCTCCCTGGCTATGCTGTCTACTGAAGGCTCTGGGATTGGGGCACATTTTGGAATACAGGCCTCTAAATAAGGCCAATACTGCTTTTAGGATTAATTTTTAAAGAACACAGGATTTGAGCAGCCTGGTCCAGGAGTCCAGAGGCCGGTGGAAAAGCAGAAATCAAAGAGCTCCTACTGTGTCCAGTCACAGGGCCACTGCCATGAACTTAGCTTGTATTATGTACCAGCTGGGTTTATACGTATATGTATAATCTCGACAACTCTATGAAATCGGTCATAGCATCTGTACTTTCTAGAGAATTGTCTAAGGCTCAGAGAAGTTAAAGGACTAAAAAGCCAATAAGAAAATCAAAACCCAGTTGGCCTGACTGGCATGTCCTTCCTCCTCTCTACCTGGAGGCTTTTGCTTGTTTAAATCCCCGTCTTAGCCCAGATGGGGCTAGGGTGTACATGGGCATGCAGGGGAGAAGCAGGACATAGTGAAGCAGTTCTCAAAGTGTGGTCCAACTAGGAGTGTCAGCATCACCTGGGACCTCCTTGGAAATGCAGATTCTCATGCCGCTCCAGGTCTCCTGAGTCAGAAACCCGACAAGTGCTCCAAGCCATTCTGGTATGTGCTCAAGTTTGCGAACCACTGACCTAAAAAGCTATGGCTCTCTAGGCCTGAACTCGGGGTCCCCTGGCTGAGGATGTCGGGGCTCCAGGGTTAAAAGGGCTGAGCACAGGCTCATACCCTGTTACCATACCACTGACTGGGGTAGTATGACCCCTTTCACTCACAAATTACCTTTCCAGACCCCGTTCACCAAACCCTCAGACCAACCGCAAGGATAATGCATGTCATGGCCTTCTTTTTTCTAATTAGATTTTCTTTAAAATGCTGGGTTCAAATCCAGACTTTGCCATTCTCTAACTGTGCGACCTTGGCTAAGTCACATACTTTCTGCGCCTTATGCTCCTTGTCTGTAAAATGAGGTGATCTTGCTCCCCCACCTCCAAGGATGGAGTGCCAGCATAAAGCAGATGCTGCGCCAGGAGCCCAGTGCCATGCCTGTCACAGCAAATGCCTGTGCAACAGTTGGTGGATATCACTGCTGTGGCTGGTCAGGGCTCCGAGAGAATCAAGAGGCTCTGAAGACTAACCCAGGCTGCCTCTCCCTGAGGTCCAATCCCTCAAGAACCTGAGAATGAAGCGTAGCGCCCCAGCTGTTGCTCTGCTCCCTGCTAGTAGGGCACCCTCCAGAATTCTAGAGAAGGCACGGGCTTCTCAGGCTGCTGCCCATGGCTCTGGCTTCATGACTCTGAACTGAACATTCACCTTCTCTGGACCTGGGTTTCCTGTAAAGAGAGGGGCTAAATGTGCTCAGAGTTTATCCACGTGCTTGGAGGAGGCTCCCTGGGCTCTCTGTGGAGGACGCTGTGAGGCCATCTGGGCACCAATGAAAACAGATTCATTTCAGGATCCAGGCAACGTAAAAGAACAACCACACCAAATGCATTCAATCCATTGTAACATCTCAAGAGTTATTACAGTGTGGGTTTCCAAACTGAGGAAACTCAGGCTCTCCTGCCACAGCCAGTTTTGCCCTGCTGTCCCTCTAAGAGGTAGCAGGAAGTATCAGGTCCCTAATCACTTCCTTCTGGATGGATGCAGCTCCTCTTATCTGCACAGAGGCTGCCCCTCACTTTCAGCTATTCTTGGGCTTTAGGAAGAGGCAGACACTGGACATGCATACTGGTTTCAACCCCCCACATGTGCTGTTTTCTCTCATATTCAATCACAGGATGAAACCCTTCCCTTTAAAAATTAAGCAATGTGTCCAGTGACCAATGCCTGAACCTCCGAGGTCTCATTTGCTCCTCAGAGCTGCTCTGAGAGCATAGTGTCATTGTTCCCAGTTTTCCAGAAGCTTGCACAGCTAGAAAGTGGTAGAGTTAGGATTTGAACTCCTGTCTTCTAACTACAATTGCACTGCACTTTGCTTGGAGCTGCTAATGGTGTCCTGTGATGCTAGAGGCATTGCAGGGAGGCCAGCATAAGGGCCCTGGGGAGGGGTCTCTGCTTCGGCAGGTAGGGCGCAGGTTCCGATAGCCTTGGTTCCCATCCTTGCACAGCAACTTTTCAGCTGTGTGTCCTTTGGCAAGTCAATCCACCTCTCTGAAGCAAGTGTCATTGTTAGTGACTATAACTGTATAAGTTGAAGGGGCAACCCTGGTTATTTTATGGGGAGAGAAAGCTCTGATTGCCTCTGATTTACTAAATAAAAGAAATAGAGCTTCATTGTTTCATAATAAAAGTGGTTTATTTGGTAGGCAAAATCTTTGAGGAATAGATTCCATAGAGTGGAAGGTGAATAAGAAAGGCATTCCAAATGATGAAAAGATTAGGGACTGTGCCAGTCTACAGGTGCCAGCCAGGGGCCTCAGCCCACCTTTGGACTGGGAGTGATTTTCTCTCAGAGGAGAAAAGGGTTGATGCAAATGCTCCTGGTGGCAAGTTTTCCTGTGGGGCACTTCTCTGTATTATACCTGCAGGGGCTCATCTGCCTCTCCTTGAATACTCCCAGAAATAGGAGAACCTCTCATAGGCTAAACTCTTGCAGTTTGGATGGCACTGATTGTTAGAAAACCTCTCTGTAGAGCAAGTCAGAACCAGCCACCCTTGGACCCCATGCCTTTGGTCTCACTCTGGCCTCAAAGGCCACATGGTAAGTCCAGGCCAACAGCCCTCTGGATTTTTGCAGACAAGCATTGGTGTCTCCACCAGTAAAGACTCATGTTTGTTTTGAGTCCATTGCCCTGGCACTCAAAACTACCCACCACCTTACCCCTAGAATGTTCTGGCCTGGTTTAAAAATTAGAGTTAATTGGCCCAGGCAATGTGGCTCACACCTATAATCCCAGCGCTTTGGAAGGTTAAGCTGGGTGAATCACTTAAGGTCAGGAGTTTAAGACCAGCCTGGCCAACATGGTGAAACCCCGTTTCTACTGAAAACACAAAAGTTAGCTTCCAAAACAGATGAAGTGGCTCAGTGTGTATTCACAGGAGGAATGGGTATGCTGCTTGGCTGAGTGTAGAGGGGAGGAAGAATTCACTTCCAAGCTCATGTGGTAGTTGGCAGGATTCAGTTACTTGCAGGCTGTCAGACTAAGGCCTTCAACTGCTTGCTGTTTGTTGTCTTAAACCACCTTCAGTTTCTTGCCACATGAGCCTCCATAGGGCAGCTCACAACATGGTAGCTGGCTTTCCCAAAGTTGCAAAAAGAGAGAGTCTCCTAGCAAGATGAAAGTTACAATCCTATGTAATCACAGGAGTGATGCCCTTTGCTGCATTCTATGGGTTAGAAGCAAGTCGCAAGTTCTACCATCACTCGAGGGAAGGGAATGCCACAAACACAAGCATACCAAGAAGCAGGAGTCATGCAGGCCGTTTAGAGTCTGTCCCCACAGGGGTCAGCCATCTTTTTCTATAAAAGCCAGGCAGCATATATTTTAGGCTTATACATCAGACAGTTTCTACTATAAGACAGTTGCAGCTATTCAGCTCTGCCTTTATCACGCAAAAGCAGATACAGACAATATGTAAACGAATGAGTGTGTTTCAGTAAAACTTTATTTATGGACAACAACATGTGAATTTCATATATTGTGACATATAAGGTCACAAAATATTCTTTTGATTTTTTTATCATTTAAAAATGTAAAAACCATTTTTAGCTTGCAAGCCAGACAAAAACAGGCAGTGGACCAGATTATGGGCCATTGTTTATCAACCCACGCCCTAATTTATCAGTTAGAAAAAGTAAATTTTTGCATATCAAATTTTTTTAATGTGAGTTACTCCAGAATCAGAGGCCTTGGGACAGCCTCTCTATGTGATCAACTTCTGATCATTGGAATTGTACAATTTAGAGACTCTGTGACTCTGTTTTGAAGGACAGAGATAATCCCTTCATTTGCTAAGCCTCAATTCCTTTCTTACTTTCAATCAATATGGTAGCTTAGGCATGCAGAAAGGCATATTGGTCTTTTTTTTTTTTTTTGAGATGGAGTCTTGCTCTGTCACCTAAGCTGGAGTTTAGTGGCGCCATCTTGCTCACTGCAATCCCCCGCCTCCTGGTTCAAGCAATTCTCCTGCCTCAGCCTCCAGAATTGCTGGGATTACAGGCGCCTGCCACCATGCCCAGGTAATTTTTGTATTTTTAGTAGAGATTGGGCTGGTCTCAAACTCCTGACCTTGAGGTGATCCACCCACCTCAACCTCAGAAAATTGGGATTACAGGCGTGAGCCACCATGCCCAGCCCAGCATATTGGTCTTGAACTGACTTGTTCTGAGGCTAGGAAGTGACCTTTGATCAGAACATACAGGCCACAGATGAGGCACCCAAGTCCAGAGGGGCAAAGTGACTGCTCCCCACTGCCAAGGAGAGGACTGGACACCCAGCCTCCCACTGCCCAGTGCATGGTCTTCCTGTATGCCATGTCAGCCCATTCTGGTCTTCCCTTGTTTTCACTTTCATTCTCATTCTCTGTCTGTGTATGTGTGTGTGTCCTAAACCCACCTCCAATCCCCCGAGCTGACCCAAAGCTCCCTGGGGGCCTGGTAGAGTGTCTCTTTTCTCTTCCGTCTGCTAATCTCATCCCACTCCTTTTTTTTTTTTTGAGATGGAGTCTCATTTTGTCACCCAGGCTGGAGTGCAGTGGCACGATTTTGGCTCACTGCAACCTCTGCCTCCTGGGTTCAAGTGATTCTCGTGCCTCAGCCTCCCGAGTAGCTGGGACTATAGGCTCACACCACCACGCATAGCTAAGGTTTTGTATTTTTAGTAGAGACAGGGTTTCACAATGTTTGCCAGGCTGGTCTCAAATTCCTGACCTTGGGTGATCACCCACCTCGGCCTCCCAAAGTGCTGGGATTACAGGCGTGAGCCACTACGCCCAGCCTGCTTATCCCCTTTGTCTTCCCTCACCCAGGCATTGACTGGAACGTAGGGGACTTCATGGGTGGGGACTTCATGCACAGTAAGAGGCAGGAGGGGGGAAGCAAGTTCTCCATGAGTCCAAGTGAAATGCAATGGGGTTGTCTACAAAGGAAGCATTTGGCAAATTCTTCTTCTGTAGGAATCAATGCTTGCTGAGCTATTTGTTTTGGAGCCACCAAAAAAAAGGGAAAGGAAAGGAAGAAGGGAAAAGGAAAGGGAAAAAAGGGAAGGGAAGGGAAGGGAAAGAGAAGGAGAAGGGGAATGAGAAGGGGAAGTGGAAGGGGAAGGGGAAGAGGAAGGGAAGGGAGGTGAGATATGTGTTTGACTTGGTGTCTCCTCCAGGGGCTCCCACTGGACTGGGAGGAAAGGCAGTTCCACATGGCTAGTGGCAACAGAGGCTATTTCCACTCAATTTTTGTTCAAGGGTTTATGAATAATAAATGAACAGTCATTTAATGAAATTATACCCAGGGGCTTAAAATAGAGCTTGTCTCTAGACGATAAAGTCTAGAGTGATCTTTTAAAAACAGTAATGGCATCACGCCTCCCCCTGCTTGATATCCTTAGGATAAAATCCAAACTCCTCCCCGTAGACTACAGCCCTGTAGCCATACAGTCCTGCAGCCCAAGCTGCCCCTGCCTGTTTCTCCCCACTCCTACCCCTGCCTTCACATTGGCCACAGCCTCCCTGGCCTCCTCTCTGTTCCTTCAATAACCAGGCTCATGCCCCCCTCGGGATGTTTGCATTCTCTGTTCCCCTGCCTAAAAGTTCTTTCCAAGCTCAGCATGGTGACCTGTAGTCCCAGCTACTCAGGAGGCTGTGGTGGGAAGATTGCTTGAGCCCAGGAATTCAAGTCCAGTCTAGACAACATAGTGAGATGCCCTCTCTAAAAACAAACAAATAAATGTGTGTGTGTACACACACACACACACACACACACGTAAAGAGCTTTTCCCCATAAATGTATACAAACAATAAAAACAAAGCTCTTTCTGGGACTTTTAGAAGGGTTGATTCCACATCATTCAGGTCTCAATTTTAATGTTGCCTCCTCAGAGGGGCCTCCATCCACCTCTTGTCTGAAGGAGTCATGTACTTTGGTAATTCTTCACTCTGCCTGTCTGTTTCCTTTGTATCCTTTATCACCCCCTGCAATCATCCTCTTTGTTTATAGGTCTATGGTCATCTCTCACTTATTACTACGTCACCAATACACACTACAGCACCTGGCACACTAGGACAACTCCATAAATGTTCACTGAATGAATCAATAAATGATTCCTTTCTTTTATAAAGGATAATTGGAACCCCAGTGTCCTTCAATGGGCGAATGATTAAACAAACTGGCATGTCCATGCCACCAATACAACTAAGCAAGGAAAAGGTGCCAATTATTGATGAGCATGAAAACTTGCACGGGATCTCAAGTAAATTAAGCTGAGTTGGGGGGAAAAGCCTATTTTAAAAGGTTACATACTCTGTGATTCCAGTTATGCAACATTCTTGAACAATTGCAACAGATTAGTGGTCTCCAGAAGTCGGGGATTGGGGTTGGGGGAGAAAGCATGCATCTGTAAATCGATAGCATGAAGGGTCCCTAAGGTGAGGAAACAGTTCTGTATCTTGGTTGTGGAGGTAGTTATACAAAACTACCCATGTGATAAGATAAAATTGCATAGAACTATATGCATGCATGTACACAAATGAGTGCTTGCAAAACTGGTGAAATATGAACAAGTTATATGGATTGTATCAAAGTCAATTTCCTGGTTTTGACAGTGTACAAGTTGCACAAGATGTTAACATTGGGGGAGGCTGGGTGAAGGGTGCATGGGACCTCCCTATATACTCTCTCTTTTTTTTGCAACTTCCTATGAGTCTACATTTACTTCAAAATTTAAAAGTTTTTTTTAAAGTTTTGCACAATCAAAAGAAGACTTAAAATATTTTAAATATTAAATTCATTCGTAGACAATATTGTTATTGCCATTGTGATATAAAGTGTATCTGATACAATGAAAAGCCTTTTGCAACAATCATTGAGCAATGTGCTTTGCCTCTAGGATCAAAGAACAATCCTTTTGTCTTATTGTTGGATTGGCATTTCCACTTGATTAATATCTAACACGGATAGTGCTTTACAGATTACAGGGCTGTCACAGGTATCATTTCTTTGCAGACTATTAGTAATGAGGCAGGACTGTGACATCCTCATTTTGTGAATGAGAAAACCATAGCTCAGACATAAAAATTTACACAACTTGACTAAGAGGTAGAGCCTGAATGATTCAGGACTCAGGTCTCCTAATTCTAAATTCTTCATCTTCCCATTTTCCACCAATGACACATATGTTGGGATAACCGTTTGGAAATCCTAAAGTAACTTAAATGTATTCAGATTCTCAGGCTCTGAAGCCTGCACCTATTCCCTCCTCTAGAGGAGCTGTGGCCTCCCAGCCCCAGCCAACTTCAAGAAGCTAATTAGCACTGCTTTTCAAAAACTCAAGGTGGACTAAGAGAGAAAAGCGACTCTGTTGGTTGTTGCTCATTTGCGGATGTTTTCCCTGCAAAACCACATCAAAGCAGGGAAGCCCACCGTGGACTTGGCCAGAAACCAAAGCTCGCTGGCCAATGTGAGAAACAGCAAGTTTCATCAGGTAGAAAACCATTTTATCTTCTGGGCCCAGATTCCTCACTTAGAGTGGATGGAGGCGGAGCATCTCCCAAGCAGCAAAGCTCTTCCTAATCTCTCAGCTGGTGTAGGGAGCCCTCAGCTTGGAGAGCCCTGTCCTGAGCAGGCAGGACTGGGATGGGAGGCAAGCCTTCGAACAAACCCCACAGATGGTCACTCAGTGCCTATGAGGTGCAGGCAGGGTCCATGTGGCTCTGGGAAGCAACCCCATCACATTCAAGTACTGAAAAAGTTAAAATGTATTTTAATCTTCCCGAAAGACATCACTAAATACATGTTGATTTTTTTTAAAGATAAATCAGAGGAGTCACCCTGTTAGAAACCGAAGAAGACAAACAATAAAAACACCGTGGGTCCCACCTCCTCCCTCTCCACACAGGTCTCCAGGAGATTCCAGCAATCAGGACACACAGAGGAACATGGAGAGTTTCCCAGTGAAGTTATATTGATGTGAAAGCAGCTCAGGATTTAGCAGGATACATGAATTGGAGTGGGAATGTGGGTAGGGTTAATTTGCCGTGCTGGGGAGGGCATTCAGCAACAGGGGCCATGCATACTCTAATGCATGTCTTCCTGTCTCTCCAGATGTAATTGGGTTTATAACCATCTCCTCCGCTATGCCCTGAGCTTGTTGAGGGCGGAGTCCATGGCTTTCATCTTTTTTTCTTTGTATTTATTCATTTAAAAAAATGTTTTGAAATAGAATCTCACTCTGTCACCAGGCTGCAGTGCAGTAGCACGATCACAGCTCACTGCAGCGTCAACCTCCAGAACTTAAGCGATGATCCTCCCATCTCAGCCTCCCAAATAGCTGGGACTACAGGTGTAGTCCCACTGGCTAATTTTTTCTTTCTTTTTTTTTTTTGTAGGGTTGAGGCTCTCAGTATGTGGTTTAGGCTGATCTCAAATTCCTGGGCTCAAGCAATCCCGTCTCCTTGGCCTCTCAAACTGCTGGGAGTACAGGCATGAGCCACCATGCCCAGCTGGCTTTCATCTTCAGATCTCAAGTGTCTGGCACTGTTACTGGCACATAATAGGCACCAATAAACTTTGAGTGTGTTAAAAGGAAAACCTTAGACAAATTAAATTTAACAGAGCTTAACTGAGCAAAAACAAACTCGTGAATCGGGCCGCCCCCAAACCAGAATAGCTTCAGAAAGGATCCAGTGTTGCTGCATGGTGGGAGCAAATTTATGAACAGAAAAAAGAAAGTGGTGCACAGAAAACAACCAGGCAGAGAAATAGCCACCATGGTTGCAGCTCAGCATTTGTCTTATCTGCACATGATTTGAACAGTTGGCTGCCGGTGAGTGGTTGAAATATGACTGCTGGGGTTGGCCGAGACTCAGCTATTGTTACTGAAGCATACTCCTAAATTAGGTTTTCAGTCTGCTTACCACTAAATTAGGTTATGGTTCAACCATAAGGACCCAAGCATAGGAGTACAGAGGCTTTCTCAGGCCAGATTTTAGCTTGATTTAACAAGTGAATGAATGAGTGAATAATGAATGATTATTCTCCTGGTACTGGAGACTTATCCATTATTTCTGAGCTGTGGAGTTGATGCAATTTTTTATATGTTTTAAAATACTACCTTGATAGCCCTATGCAAGTTTTGCAGTAGAATGACGGTTTGGGAATTTTAGCTAGGCATTCTAAATCTGTGAGGATAGGGCAAGTCACTTTAATCCTCCTCCACCCTAAACCCTTACCCTGGTCCTATAAATAAAGAGCTGTGTTGGGGCTTGGTGCATATAGAATCTGAAAACCCTTGAGCTCTTGCAGTTCTGAGGTTTGGGCTAAATGTGACAATCACCTTCCATTCACTATGCTTTATAGGAACCTTGGATTCCATAAATATTTGTTGATTCATTAAATGAAGAGGTCTAGGGACTTTGGGAGTATGGACCTTTGTCATTCTTAGCTTTGATCCTCGTTCCTATGTTAGAGAAATACCCTACTTTATTAATCTTGTGGAAAAGAGCCCATCTGACACTAAGGAAGAAGAAACCGAAGAAATTGTTTACCCAGCCTTCCTTGCAGCAACTGACAGGGACTGAAGCTAGTCAACCAGATACCACCACCTCCCTGGACTTTAATGAGGTGCCAGTGACTCCCATCCCATACCTCAGTCATGAACCTCCTACAAGACAAATACCACTGGGATCACTGCAGACTCCGGTGACACCCAAAAAGCACTCAGTAGATCCAAGGACTCCTGCCTCCCTCCTGCCATAGGTCACAGTGGCCCCAGCTCTGACTGTACCAAGAGATGTTCCCTTAAAGGAGAAGCAGAGCACATCCACCATGTTTACCCAACTCCGAAAGACTTCAAATTCACAATGGAGACTTCTTGATTCACTATTTCAGGTTGTAGGTAATGCTCCATTGTCAAAGGCCAGAGAGTACCTGAGAATTTTTTTCTATTCTATTATTCTCTGAATGTTTCTTTTTTTCATATTTGATAGCAGCTTTTTTTATTGGTTACATAACCTAAGCCCATATACAAAATTAGGAACACATTTAGATGCCTCTTTTGAAAGAACATTTTAGTCTTTTTAAACTGAGTTTTTGAAAAAATGCAATTTTTAAACACTGTTTTGAAATATTCTGTGAATGTTCAAGGAGGCAGCATTCTGAGGCTGTTTTATATAGATAAGAAGTCAAAATCATAATGTAGAGGATAGTTACATGGACCCCAGAATCAGAGAAACGAGTACTTTGCACTAAAACCCTTGAGCTGTGTGACTTTGGTACCTGGCATGTGGCAAGTTCTGTTCATTGTGCCGACGGTGTTACTGTTACTGACTGAGGAGTCAGGGTGGGAGAGATGGAGGGGGGACAGGCTGACTCCCAGGACTTGGCTGTGTGCCTGGCTGAGCCGGCCAGGCAGTGAAAGAGGGATTAAGTCTACTCAGTGGAGCCCTGAGGGCAGAGGAAGAACTGAAGGTGATGTGTTTGGCCTGGATGTAAGACTTTCTAACAAACATCGGAAGATGTGCCAGGGTTGCTCCGTGGAGAATATAAATCTCCAGTATGGAAGGTTTAAAAGCCAAGGCTGGAGAAGTGCTTGGTGAGCTGTTGGAGAGATGATTAAATACATACCTGATTTAAGCCAAAATTTAAGCAATGAAACCTCCTTTTTCTTTCTTATTTTTTTGTCTTTTTTTTTCTGTTCTCTGAAGTGAATGAATTGAACCAAAGAAACCTCCATATTCTGTGACACCCTAGTCAATGCTCTGAATACCTAAAAGGCACACCAAGCACATACTCAGAGCCTCAGCAAAGCAGGGAAAGGGAGAGAAATTCCATTCGAATAAATGCAGCTGGAGTCTTTCAATCAGCATACCTAAAAATGAGTTAGCTTCGTGGCAGCAATTAAAAACAAGTTGTATGTAGGAATGGGGGCACCACAACCTTGGCAGTACTCAGTATTCAGGACTTTTAAAGTCTTAATTTGGCCCTGAACCCATTATAACAAACAGACCAAAGCAGAGCTGTTTGGGAGAAAGCAGGAGCGAGACCCTTTGAGAGTCACAGAGCCCAGTTTGAAGAATCCCAGAGATTCCATCTAGACAGAAGCGGGAGAGGTGAGGGGAGGTTCTTCCGATTATTACGCACACTGGCTTACATCAAGCCCTGCTTAGAGTTTTATCTATGATATTTAACTTAAATTGACTTAATAATTTTAACTTTTCCATTTTTCTTCCATGTCTATTATCTTAGTTCTACTTTTATAACATCGAGGCAGATTGAAGAGTGTCTCCTTTTTCTATATCTTACTGGTGAGGAAATGGGTCCAGATTACACATTTTTCAGTGGAGAATTTATAACAGGTAAAAAGTGAAGGCAGAAGAGTATGATGGACCCCTATGACATGTATGGTTTGGATCTCTGTCCCCACCAAATGTCACATCAAATTGTAATCCCCAGTGTTGGAGGTGGGGCCTGGTGGGAGGTGATTGGACAGTGGGGGCGGAGTTCTCATGAATGGTTCAGCACCATCCCTTTGGTGCTGTTCTCGTGATAGAGTTCTCATGAGATCTGATTGTTTAAAAGTGAGTAGCACCTCCCCCCTCACTCTCTCTTCCTTCTGCTCCGGCCATGTGAAGTGTTTACCTTCTGCCATGATCGTAAGCTCCTCGAGGCCAGATGCTGCCATTCTTCCTGCACAGCCTGAGGAAACATGAGCCAATTAAACCTCTTTTCTTTATAAATTACCCAGTCTCGAGTATTTTTTAATAGCAGGGCAAGAAAGAACTAATACATCCTAATTATCTATTATTCATCCCTGACAGCAATCATCAACCCCTGGCCAGTAGTACCTTATATATACTCCAGCCAAGCTCTCCTTCTAGTTTTATTTGAAACAAATCTCAGCCATCGCATTATTTCATTTGTAAATATCTTGGTATGTATCTTTAAAAGATTAAGACTCTTCTCTCTTTTCAAAACGTAATCACAATACTATTATCATACCCCCAAAATTAAATATAACTCTTTAATGTCATCAAATATCTCTTTGGGGTTCACGTTTCCAATTGTTTGGAATTTTTCCCTTTTTTAAAAAAATCATGATCCAAGTAAGGACCACACATTGCAATCTGTTGATAAATTCTTAAATAGTCTTTTAATCTATACTCTATTTCATCCTGCAATTTATCTGTTGAAAAAATTCAGGCATTTGTTCTATGGAGTTACTCATAGTTTGGATTTTCCTGATTGGATCCCTCTGGTGTGACTTAAGTGTTCTTCTCTCTTCTCCCTCCTCTGTATTTCCTGTAAACTAGTATTTGGTTCTACAGGCATGATCAGATTTAGGTCACATAGATATTTATGGAAAGCAGGAAATAGCTTTGGTGTGATGATATCCATGCTATTGGTCCCAGGTATGACTTTCATCTCTGCCACCAGGGTTATTGTTCATGAGCCATTGTGCAAACACTGAGCTGGCTGCGGACAGAAGTAGGCTGAGATCTACTGGCTGAGTGATCCTAATTGCTGAATTGTTTAGTCCCCTCTTTTGCAGTGAAAGCTCCTCGCTGAGCATTAAGGGATGAATATAAAGATCCTCACACCTGGTTGGGTGCAGTGGCTCACGCCTGTAATCCCAGCACTTTGGGAGGCCGAGACGGGCAGATCACCTGAGGTCAGGCATTCAAGACCACCTGGCTAACATGGAAAAACCCTGTCTCTACTTAAAGTACAAAATTAGCCAGGCACGGTAGCAGGCGCCTGTAATTCCAGCTACTCAGGAGGCTGAAGCAGGAGAATTGCTTGAACCCAGGAGGAAGAGGTTGCAGTGAGCACTCCAACCTGGGAGACAGAGCAAGACTCCGTCTCAAAAAAAAAAAAAAAAAAAAGATCCTCACACTTTGGGCCCATGCCCATAGATCTGTCCACAGACCTTCTCTCCAAACTTCTTTGTCCCTGATTTTCCAATTTTGCTTCTTTTAGATTCCTAACAAGCCAGCCAAGCAATTCACCACGGTCCAGAAGTCTATGTTTACTCTTTCCTTAGGCAATCTCTCTGTCCACAGAAAGAAAATGACCAGATGTAAGAGACACAGGAAAAAAATCAAGTATATTTTTTTCTTTTCCTGCATAGTTAACACAGAACACTTCACCTGTGTTCGTGGAATGGAGAGAAGTCACCAATATGCATATGGGGATTTTTCCTCACGTATCAACCAAGCAATTCTCCAGCAGACCCCAACTGGGTATCCTATAATTAAATTCAATTCTAACACTGTCTACCAGGAGTTAGATCCCACAGGCTGAGGGCTCACCTTCACAAGACTCCCCAACTTCAGATGCCAATTGCAAGCTCTAGGTTGTGACCTGTGCTTCTAACAGGCTACAAATCAGTGTTCCCATCACCCACTTTGTAGGTTGAATTCATTTACTAGAAAGGCTCAGGGAAACATTTACATTTATTGGTTTATTATAAGGGATATTACCAACGATACAGATGAACAGCCATAGAGGGCAAGGTACAGGAGAGAACGGGCACAGAGTTTCTATGCCCTACCCGGGTGTACCACCCTCTAGGCATGTGTTCAGCTATCTTGAAATTCTGCAAACCTGTTCATTTGGAGTTTTATGGAGGCTTCATTATGTAAGTATGATTGATTACATCATTGGCTACTGGTGATCAGTTCAACCTTCAGCCTCTCTCCTGTCTCCAGAGTCTGAGGGATGGGCTGAGATTCTTCTAGTGACCAGCCTCAATCCTGAAGCTATCCAAGGACCACTAGATCTAATTAGTATACCAAAGACATTCTTATTCTGGAGATTCCAAGGATTTTTAGGAGTTATGGTGCCAGGAACCAGAGGCAGAGACCTAATGTATATATCATATTACACCAGGTGTCCACTGGGAGGTCTCCTGACTGCTGTTTTTTAGGGCCATGCTGAGAGAGGCTGTAGTGTATCCACAGTCCACTTTGGGTCTGCAGCTACCACTAAGCTGACTTATGCACGAACCAAGATTTAACTTTTTCCTCCTCTGTCAGCTGGTCATAGGGAGCACCCTCCCTCCTGCCCAAGACCATAGGTGTGAGCTGAGGAAGACGCATTGAACAATAGTGGTAAGGGATGTGGATGCCAGGACCATCTATGTGTGTAGCTTACTTGCCCCCTACCCAAACCTGCATAGACCCAGTCTCCAGTGTACCACTTTCATTTATGATGGATTTCTGCTGCCCAGCCCATTCTCCTCCCTCCTGCCACCTTGGGACTTGGTAGCTTTAACAATATCCAGCTATGGCCTCATGACTACTTGACTTCCCATGGTCAGAGGCTCAATTTCTACAAAGGCCCAGAAACATGTCAGGAGCTGTTCTTGAACTGATGATGTATAATTCTCTGTTGCAAATGCCCTGACCTTCTCCTAGAACCCTATAAGTGTTGTGCTGCCACTTTCTCATGGGAGTTGGCTTGGAAGCTCCAGATGGCATCTTCCCCTCTTTGTCTGCCACAGATATGCTTGATATCATGCAATCTTCTAGGTTATATGAGCCAAGTAGCAAAGCTGCTTGTCCTATAGTCTGAACCTGCTATAGGGCCTGTTTTCACTCTGGACCCCACTCAAAGCTAGTGGCCTCTGTATCAACTGATAAATGGGTCACACCACTACTCCTAAGTATGGAATATGCAGCTTCCAAAACCCCAAGATATCTACTAAGTACTATTTATCTTTCTTAGCAGTAGGAGTTTTAAGGTACAATAGGTTGTCTTTTACTTTGGAGGGAACATCCTGACCATGTTCCAGACCATTAGACCCTTAAAAACTTTATCAACATAGCAGATCCTTGAATCTTTCATATCCTTTCACCTATACTCTAGAGCACGTGTCTTTTACCACGGCATCCAGAGTATTTGCTATTTCTTTTTTTTTTTTTTTGGCACTTCAGGTGAAATTAGCATGATTTTACATTAAGCATGATTTCACCAATTAATCATGGGAGCTAAAGTGCAGCTTGTGCCCCATGGGATGTTAATAGATGTTTCACATACAAAAAAATCCCTCAAAGCTATATTAGCTATACTTTTGCTCTAAATAATTTTAATATCTCTATCTAAGAAAAATACTTGTCATTTGTATAGGTGCCATTGATATTATTATGTGATAATATGCTTTTCAATCAATGAGTGGATAAAGAAACTGTGGTATATACCATGAAATACTAGTCATCCATAAAAGGAATGAAATAATGCCATTCGCAGCAACCTGGATAGAATTGGAGACCATTATTCCGAGTGAAGTAACTCAGGAATGGAAAACCAAATATCATATGTTCTCACTCATAAGTGGGATCTAAGCTATGAAGATGCAAAAGTATAAGAATAATACAGTGGGCCAGGCGTGATGGCTCACACCTGTAATTCCAGCACTTTGGGAGGCCGAGGTTGGTGGATCACCTGAGGTTAGGAGTTCAAGACCAGCCTGGCCAACATGGTGAAACCCCGTCTCTATTACAAATAAAAAAAAAATTAGCCAGGTATGATGGTGGGTGCCTGTAATCTCAGCTACTTGGGAGGCTGAGGCAGGAGAATCGCTTGAACCCAGGCAGTGAAGGTTGTAGTGAGCTGAGATCATGCCATTGCACTCCACTCTGAGCAAGAAGAACAAAATTTCATCTAAAAAATAAAAATATATATATATATAAATGGACTTTAGGGCCTCAGGGAAAAGGATGGGAAGGGGTTAAAGACTACACGTTCAGTACAGTATACACTGCTCAGATTATGGGTGAACCAAAATCTCAGAAATCACTACCAAAGAACTTATTCATGTAACCAAACACCACCTGTTCCCTAAAAACCTATTGAAATAAAAAACAATAGTGTGCCTTATTGAAGAATGTCAGGCAGCATTACCTGATCATAAACATGTGGCATCCAATGCAGCTCTATCTATATGTGCGACATATAATAATTAATCCTTGTGCTGCGTGATTCTTCAATGATCATTATCAGCCTATGCTGCACGTTCAGACTCATACAATTCAAATATATCTGTGGTGCAATTAAGTATTTCTTGTATCCTAAACATTTCTACTGCCTCATAATTTTCATGGATTTAGAAGAATTTTATTTTATTTTTAATTGACAGATAACAATTGTATATATTTATGAGATACAATGTGATGTTTTGATATAGCTCCCTGTATTAGTCCGTTATCACACTGCTGATAAAGACATACCTGAGACTGGGCAATTTACAAAATAAAGGTTTAGTTGGACTCACAGTTCCATGTGGCTAAGGAAGCCTCACAATCATGGCAGAAGGCAAGGAGGAGCAAGTCACATCCTACATGGATGGCGGCATGCAAAGAGAGAGCTTGTGCAGGCAAACTCCCATTTTTTAAAACCATCAGATCTTGTGAGACTCATTCACTATCATGAGAACAGAGCAGTGCAGAAAAGAGCCGCCCCCATAATTCAATCACTTCCCGCTGGGTTCCTCCCACGACAGTGGGAATTGTGGGAGGTACAATTCAAGATGCCGATTCGGGTGGGGGCACAGAGCAAACCATATCACTCCAACATATGAGTGAGAACATGTGATATTTGTTTTTCTGTGCCTGGCTTATTTCACTTAACAAACAAAAATTTCTCTAAGTTTATCCATGTTGCTGCCAATGACAGAATTTCCATCTTGTTTAAGGCTGACTAGTATTCCATTGTGTATGTATACCACATTTTCTTTACCCATTTTTTGTTGATGGACACTTAGTTTGATTCTATAACTTCACCAGTATGAACCGTGCTGCAGTGAGCATGGGAATACAGACATCTATCTGCAGCAAACTGATTTTCATTCCTGTGGATATATACCCCGAAGTGGAATTGCTGGGTCATATGGTAATTCTGTAGGAGTTTTTATGTAAAAAGCAGAATCATGTGCTCCCAAACTGGTTCTGACAGAAAATCACAAAGTCAGGCAGCCTCCAAATGAAGAGACCCCTCAGTCTCTAAAAAGCTGGGAAGAGAGCTGTCCAAAATGAAATAATTCATTGCTAAAAATAATAATAAAGCACTGTACAAATATTGCAAAACAGGCAGTTTATCTTTTCTTCTTTGCTACATTGTGCTGGTGAGAAAAATAAAATATGAAAATAGACTTGATATTGACCCTGTTAACAAAGATCCAAAGCAGCCACCTTTTTCCTTATATTAAATAGAAAGATGGTTTTTAAATAATGCAAAGATAAATACTTGAATTTTAAAAATTTGTAGAGATCATACTTTAATCTAAAAGATATTCCTATATTTTTAAAATCTTGATCTATTTAGTTATTAACAAAATAAAAATAGTTTAATTTCTGTAATTTCACAATTCTATTCTAAAGTAAAAATATAAACCTCCCTTTGATAACTTCTTGCTGCAAAGAATCTATGAGACCATGTTCTGCTCTCTAGTGTGATCCAATAGCATTATTACATTTTAATCATCTTGATGTCCCCCAGTACACTGTACTTGTAAAAAGTATTTCACAATGACGTAAGTTCTCTCTCTCTCTTTCTCTCTCTCTTCCCCCCTCCCCTTTCTTTCTTTCTTTCCGGGGTTTAGCTCTGTTGCCCAGGCTTGGGTGCAGTAGTGCCATCATAGCTCACTGCAGCCTCAAACTCCTGGGCTCAAGGGATCCTCCTGCCTCAGTCTCCCAAAGCGCTGGGATCACAGGCAGGAGCCAAAATACACGACCCTTTCTGTCATTTCTTAACTGTGAGTCCTGGGACAAGCTCCTCAACCTACATCTCCATTTTCTGGCTTTAGGGCAGAACCTCAGTTTCTTGGGGGTGGAGATGGCCATGCTAAAATAATGGTAACCATTAATATCTGCCAGGCATCTGTAGTGTCTGTGTGAGCTATTCCACCCACGAGAGCTTAGGGAGCAGCTGAGGGGCCAGCAGCTTCAGCTTCCTCAGGAAGGTCTCACTGTGTTTACCACCTTCATGTCTCCTAAAAGTGCCTGTCCTGTTCCCTCAAACTACCAGATTGACACATGGCTTTGGCAGGCTGCAGTACAGCCCAACTACTTAGTGCAGGCACCTTTGGTCTTCATAGAGGCATCTGAAACAGCCCAGCAACTGCACAGTGTCTCCAGGAGCCTTTGGCGCGTGTGCCTTGGTGAGTGCCAGCTTCTCTCTCTCTGTCTCTGTCTGTCTGTCTGTCTCTCTCTCTCTCTCGCCTCTTTCTTCTCTCTCCTCTCTCCTCTGTCTCCTCTCTCTCTTCTCTCTCCCCCTTCTCTCTTCTTTCTCTCTTTCCTCTCTCCTGTCTCTCTCTGTCCTCTTTCCTGTCTCTCTCTCTCTGTCCCTCTCCTCTCTCTTCTCTGTCTCTTCTGTCTCCCTTCTTCTCTCTTTTCTCCCTCTCTCTTCTCTCTCCCCCCTACTCCTCCTCCTCTCTCTCCCTCTTAAAAAGGGTTAAAATGGACCAGGTGCGGTGCATCTCCTCTCCCCACCCCCACCCCGCTCTCTCACATACACACACACCAGTCCTTGGGGCTGAAGGGCACACCCCCAGCTCTTGGGAGTTCTTTGTGGACAGCCAGCACTCTGGTCCCTACGTGGAAATGGCCTCCTGAAGGAATGTCACCTGACCCAAGATTCTCCTTCCTGGGCTGCCTTCCTGCAGCGACGGGCTGACCCAGGGGATGGACACCACCCACTCCTGCCTCTTTTCCTTCCCTTCCCTGTGGAAGGCCACCCGGGGTTCTCTTTCTCTGTTGCCCGCTGGCCCCACCCCCAGGGACTGCCCTGCTCCAAACCCTGTCCACAAGGCATCTCCTCTGGGAAGTTTCTTGGGCCAAAACCTCCATTTCCCACTTTAATCTGTGAAAGTTTCTGTTTTGTTTTTATTTCTTTTTTCCCTTGGGGAAGGAAAGAGAGGGAAATTCTGAGAAGAGAAGAGGGAAAGGAAAAGTCGAGTAATACAACCATGCTTTTGTGAAGCTCAGTCCGGCTGGCAATGGGATTTTATCCACATTATCTTAGGAAAGGAAAAGGACTCCTCCTTCCAGGCAGCGAAACTACAGGTGATCTTCGTTTTCTTTCTTTCTTTTGCTTTTGTATATTTTCAGATTTCTTTTTTTTCAATGAGCAAATAACAGAAGAAAAAAACAATAAAGCGATTTTGAAGGAGAAGAAGGAAGTGAGGCCACAGGGCTGGAAGGCTGGACTCTGTCCCTCTTCCTGCCGACCTCCTCCCCGCCCCCGCGCAGCAGCTCCGTTGAGGGCGGCTTGGGCAGAGGAAGTGCGGCTGCGGAGCTCAGAGGCGGCTCAAAGCTGGGATTTCTGGCCAAGCAGATCCCCCCGTTCTGTGCTTCCAGCCTCAAATCCCACGCTTACTCACTTCACAGCACCTACTTTTAACCTGCCAAATGCCACTAAATCTGCAAATTAAACCTCTGATTACAGAATTCCTTTTGATGTAAAAAAAATGTGGGGATTTTTAAAATGTAATTATTCATACACTAAGATTTTAATTGTGCTGCTTTTCTCCCTCTCTCGCCTTTTTTTTTTCAGGGCAAGGTGATTCCCCCGTGCTGGGCCTGCCCAGGCAGCGCCAGGGGCCGGGTGCAGGAAAGAGCCTGCAGGAGTTTTCTGATGCGGATCAGGAGATCAGGATGCTCCATTCCAGGAGGTGGGAAGAGGTCTGGGCAGCAGCTGGTGGTCCCAGGACTCCGCCCCGCAGCCTCCTGGTTTTAGCCACAGATGACAACTAGATGCAAGACTGCAGTGTCATTTCAAATATGGGGAGCTTTGAGCCGAGTTCCCCAAGTCCTTGCCTCTGCTGCAGGTTCAACACCCAAAGTGCTGGGACCTCGGCACGATCTCTGGATGGATGGTCTGGAGCCAGCCGGATAATGCAAGGAGCACTGGGGATCCGCCTGGGCTGACCACTTTTCTCTAGCTTGCTTCTCCCTCACTTCTGCAAGGTGCAACCAAACGGAGCTTTTTGCTTTTTTAAATTGAGGTGAAATACACATAACATAAAATTTACCATTTTAACCCCCCACCACCACCTTTTTTTGAGATAAGAGTCTAGCTCTGTTGTCCAGGTTGGAGTGCAGTGGCGTGGTGCACTCTCAGCTCACTGCAACCTCCGCCTCCCAGGTTCAAGCGATTCTCCTGCTTCAGCCTCCCGAGTAGCTGGGACCACAGGTGCTCACCACCACACCTGGCTAATTTTTGTATTTTTAGTAGAGACGAGGTTTCACCATATTAGCTGGGCTAGGCGAAATCCTGACCTTGTGATCCGCCCGCCTCAGCCTCCCGAAGTGCTGGGATTAAAGGCGTGAGCCACCGCACCTGGTCCATTTTAACCCTTTTTAAGTGTACAGTTCTGTGGCATTAAGTACATTTACACTGTCATAAAATCATCACCACCATCCATCTCCAAAACGTTTTCATCATCCCAAACTGAAACTCCATACCCATGAAACTTCCCATTCTCCCCTCCCCCAGCCCCTTCTAACCACCTAGTCCCCTTTCTGCCGCTATGAATTTGACTACTCTAGGACCCTCATAAAAGTAGAATCAATCATACAATATTTGTCCTTTCAACAAATGAAAAGGATGGATGAATTTGTGGCACAGATTCATCCATATGCCACAATGTCATTCCTTTTTAAGGCTGAATAATATTCCGCCATATGTATATACTGCATTTGGTTTGTCCATTCATCTGTTGAAGGACACTTGGATTGCTTCCATCTTTTGGTGATTGTAGGTAATACTGCTGTGGACATGGATGTTCAAATATCTGTTTGAGTCCCTGCTTTCAATTATTTGGGTATATACCCAGAAGGGGAATTACTGGCTCATATAGTACAGACTCATTTTTTAAACATGCAGATTAAACCATTCTGTCCCACTGTTTAGAAGAGAATCCAAGCCCCTCTTGGAACCTACAAGGGTCTGCCTGATGGGGTCCCTATAGACTCAGGGACCTCCTCTCATCCCACCGTCCTTGGGGACATGGCCACAACCACACTTACCTTCTTTGGCATTCTCAAACACCCCAGGCCCTCCCGAGCCCTAAGCCCCTGCTCTGGCCTGTGACTTCCTCCTGGAGTGGTCCTGTGATTAGCTTTCTAACGTTCATTCTTGGTTTGGCAGTTCAGAGACCCTCCCCTGACCACCCCTTCCAAAACTGGCCTTGTGCCTTTCTGTCCCCATCATGGCTTTGCCCTTTCGCCTACTTTCCTTGGTCTGGAATTACTTGCTGATTTATTGACTTCTCTCTTGCCTGCTTCCTGTCCTCCCCAAAATGAAAGCTCCAGAGGAGTGTGGACTTTATCTGTTATTTATGTATGCCATAGACCATGCCTGGTTTGTTGATGGTGTGCCTTAAAAAATTGTTGAATGAATGAGTAAATGAATGAATGAATGCCTGAATCCAAGCCCGCATCTTTCCAAATAGGTGGTAGGGCCACTGGGGGTTCTTCAGGCCATAGACTGAGAATGGGTATCTTGAAGAGTTGAAGGGAAAACTTTTTTTTTAAATTGAGACAGAGTTTCACTCTGTAGCCCAGGCTGGAGTACAGTGGCATGACCATAGCTCGGTGCAGTCTCCACCTCCTGGGTTCCTTGGCCTCTCAAGTAACTGAGACTACAGGCACACACCACCACACCCGGCTAATTTTTGTATGTTTTTTGTAGAGACAAGGTTTTGCCATGTTGCTCAGCCTGGTCTTGAACTCCTGGACTCAAGTGATCTTCTCACCTGGACCTCCCAAAGTGCTGGGATTACAGATGTGAGCCACTGCTCCCGAAGGAAAACATTTTTATATTTGCATTTAATAAGACAAAAAGATACTTTAAGGAGTTATTAGTTTCCTGGGGCTGCTGTAACTATTGTAAACTGGGTGGCGTAAACAACAAACATGCATTGTCTCACAGTTCTGCAGGCCAGAATCTGAAATCAAAGTGTCAGCAGGCTTGGCTTCCCTTGAGGGCTCTGGCGGAGAATCTGTCCCGGACCTGTCTCCAGCTTCTGGTAGCCCAGGAAATACTGGGTTTGCAGCTGGCATTCTCCCTGTCTTCACATCATCTTCCTTCTATGTTTGTCTTCGTGTCTAAATGCCCCCCTTTCATAAGGACACCAGTTATATGGGACTAGGACTCCCCCTAATGATTTCATCTTAAACTTGATCATCTGCAAAGATCCTTTTTCCAAATAAGGTCACATTCACAGACCCTGGCGGTTAGGACTCTGATATCTTTTATGGGGTCACAGTTCAACTCATGACAAAGAATGGCACGGAAATGTGCATGGATGGTTTAGATGTGGTGAGAACTTTTATTTGCTTAGCCCCTGTAAACAGCTGCACCACCAGGGCAGGTGGATTGTGTTGTCATGTTCTCTCTCCTCTACTGAACTTTGGAGGAAAAGACTGAAAAAGACTGAAAAAGCCATGGATCTTTTACAGATCAGGCTCCTGAGCCCTGGGAGGGGACGTCTTGCCTCTGGTCATGAGGCTGTCTTAAGTGGAATGAGTGCAGGAACCCAGAATGCTGACTTCCTGCCAGGGCTCTTTCCAGATTGGACCTTCTCAGATGGAAGGGGAGTCTCCAAAATATGGAGATGGAAATTTGTGTGCAAAGACTTTTGTGGAACATACCCTCAGCAGATACACCTGCGAGGAAGTGAGGAAGGCAGGACAGGTAGAAAGAAGGTGACCCACAAAGCATCTGCAATAGAGGACTCAGACAGTCCTGCAGGGAACCAGGAGCTGTCCTTTGTATCCCAGCCTGGATGCCTGGAAGGAGGTGTAGCCTTAGGTGAGGCAGCTCCCTGCCACCCAGGGCAATGCCCAGCAAGGGATGCAGCTGTAAGCTGTGAGCAGCTGGTATTCCAAGCAGCTGGAGGATAAATAGGTGTGTAGACCCCAAAGAGGGAATCTGGGCAGAGCATCACAGCATCTATTACACAGCTGAGTAAATGTTTGTGGACAGGTGGGAAGGTCAGGATGTGGGCCACAGTGAGCAGTACCAGTCCAGTCAAAATGACAACAATCATGATGACGATGACAGCTAGGAAGGGAGGTGAACAACAGGCAAAGGGACGCCAAGACCTAGCAGTGTGGTCTTTGGCATTCAGAGCTTCTGGTTTCTCATCTGAAAGCAGTGTTTGGGGCGCCTCCTTGCATGGGGTCATGTGTCCTGCACCTGCCCGGCACACAGGAGCTGCGTCCTTTCCCTTCCCTCATCAAGACAGGCTGATCTCTACTACATTCCAGCCTCTCTGAGTGATTTTCTGCATGCTTTGCCTCTTGGCTGGTGTTTTAGTCAACTAGGATTTGACTGCCATTACAAAGTACCACAGCTGAGCCACTTAGACAACAGGAATTTATCATCTCACTGTTCTGGACACTGGAAGTTCAAGATCAAGGTGTTGGTGTCAGCAGGGATTGTTCTTTCTGAGGGTCATGAGGGAAGGATCTGGTCCAGGCTTCTCTCCTTGGCTTGCCAGTGGCCATCTTCTTCCTGTGTCTTCACCTGGCCTTTCCTCTACAAGCGTCTGTGCCCAAACTTCTTCTTTATAAGGACATGGGTCACGTTGGATTAGGGTACATCCTAATGACCTCATTTTACTACAATCATCTCTTTATAGACCCTATCTTCAAACACAATCACATTCTGAAGTACTGGGATTAGAACTTGAACACATGAATTTTGGAGAGGGAAGAGACACACTTCAGCCTGTAACAGCTGAAGACCTCCCTTAGCCAAAACCTACCGCCCTTTAGTAACATATTTGACTCACTCCCTCTAGGAAGTTTTCACTAAGTGCCCAACACTGTATCAATGAGCTCTCAGAACCATCACAGGAAATTACCTAGTGCTCCCACTCCTTCGTGCCTGAGTGTGTGTATGTGTATGTGTGTGTCCGTCTGTATATGTGTGTGCACGTGTGTGCATCTGTGTGTGCATGTGTGTGCATGTCTTTGTGTGTCTGTCTCTGTGTGTGTCTCTGTGTCTGTGTGAGTGTATGTATATGGGTGTGTATGTTTACATGTCTGTGTGTGTGCATCTGGGTGTGCATGTCTGTGTCTGTTGGTGTGTGCATGTGTGTCTCTGTGTGTCTGTGTGTGTGCACATCATGAGTATACATGTGTGAATGTGTAAGATTGTGTGTGTGAATGTGTGCATGTGTGTGCGTGTGTGTGCGTGTGTGCAGACAGCTCTTCTGTCCAGGGCCTACCTTCTTTAGGATGCATCCCTGTGCTTACCAAGCTGCCAAATATTGGATGTTCAACTGTCTATTGACACCAGACCTGACACAGAAAACAGCACTTTTTGTTCTGAGGAATCTCATCCTCTCCCTCTGAAGGACCAGCACAAGCAAAAGATGCAGCCCAACGAAGGGCTGTGAGAATCCAAGGGCATGGGGACTGAGAAAAAAAGCAGAGGACATGGGGCTGTGAATAGCCCAGCCCCACAGATTTGCAGACAGGTCCCTAGAGCCAGACAGGTGATGAGGTATTGGAGGGCACCCAACCAGATAGCAGCAGGGGCAGGAGCCGGGAGGCCTCCTGACTCCCATGCTACTCCTCTGTCCACACAAACATCATCACCTCTGTCCCCAGGACAGGTCTCTGTGCTTAGAACCATCTACCTAAAGCTATGCTGACACAGCATGCTTTCTTTTATCTAGAAAAAAATGAGGCTTCAATTAGAAAGAGGAACAAGTTCAAGAGAGCTATCGTACCGTGTGATGACTGCAGTTCATACCAATGTATTATACGCTTGAAAATGTCTGCGTAGAGAAAATGAGGTATAACGGTTCATTGAGAGTAATCACTTAAATCACAGAAAAATTATCAATTTTCAAAAAATTGTAAGGACTAGAAGGGAAGATTCCTGGCACTAAAATGGCACCGAGGAGACTGTGATGCTTTCTTTGAAGATGCTGATGTCACTCCTGGTGCTGACAGAGTCTCCACGCCACCATTGCAGCCTCCTCCTCAACAGCCTGTCCTCTGTGAGGTCCACGAGACTGCACCAACCAACTCAAACACGTTCCCTGGAAGTTGAATTTTACAATAAATCTCCAATATGAACATGCTTACTTGTTTTATTCCTCTTTTTCATCAAGCTGAGAGCAGAATAAGGCTCATTCCCAATTTGCTTATTTACCATATTTGCACCATTTTACCTTTTTTAACCATTTACTTATCACTTTGCACTATCCCATCCTCCACACTGCCTACAAAGTCCTAGATCATAAATCACTCCATTTCGGCCCCTGCTCCTTCTCCTTCTTTTCTTCTTCTTCATCCTCCTCCTCCTTCTTATTTTTTTGGAGACAGAGTAGTCTCACTCTTGTCACCCAGGCTGGAGTGTAATGGCGCAATCTCAGCTCACTGCAACCTCCGCCTCTGAGGTTCAAGTGATTCTCCTGCCTCAGCCTCCCAAGTAGCTGGGATTACAGGCACCCACTAATTTTTCTATTTTTCGTAGACATAGGGTTGCGCCATGTTGACCAGGCTCATCTCAAGCTCCTGACCTCAGGTGCTCCATCCACCTCGGCTTCCCAAAGTACTGGGATTACAGGCATGAGCCACCGAGCCCGGCCTTGGCCCCTTTTTCTGATCATTCAGTCCCGCAGACCATCCATCCCAAGCCATCACCTATTGGGATAAAGCACAAGCTCTTTAGAATGAAGCCATGTCACGCCACAAATGCCATTCTCAGGATGACCCTGCCCACCTCTTCACACGCAATCTGTCACTTAGGATGCCTTAGCTGCAAGGTACAGAAAACTGAACTAAAATGGGATCAAATATAACTAGCCTCATTATCTCCCTGACAAAAAGTGCAGAGGTGAGAAGCTGCGGAGCTGCTCAGCTCAGAGGTTCTCACCATCACCAAGGCCCTTGCCCCCTCACCTCTGCTCTACCATCTTTATGGGGGACAAGGTGGCTGCAGGAGCTCCAAGTTGCACTAGCTTTCACCCCAATGTCAAGAGGCAGAGACGGTCCTGAATGAGTTTTCCCCATCTCATGGGCCAGAACCAGGTAGCAGGCCATTTCTGAAACTATCATAGGGGATGGGATATCATGATTGGTTTAGACCAGCCCGGCACTTCCCAGAATCCCAGGGCTCATCCTGACCGTCACCTTTCCTTTGAAGGATTTCCCATCCCATGTCTGGTAGGGCTACTAGATATCTTTTCATCCCGTCATTCAGCAAACCTCTGCTGAGCATCTAGGAAGCCCCAGGCATGGATGATATAGCAGTGAACAAAAACAGTCATTTGTATTCCCTCATTTTGTCCGTATTTCTATGATAATAAGTAACACGTTTATTATGTTTAGTAGCATATGTGATATTAGGCACCTCTCTGAGCCTCGGTTTCCTCATGTATAAAAGCGGGATAATAATGTACACCTCTAGGCCGGGCACGGTGGCTCACGCCTGTAATCCAGCACTTTGGGAGGCTGAGGTGGGCAGATCACGAAGTCAGGAGTTCAAGATCAGCCTGACCAACATGGTGAAACCCTGTCTCTACTAAAAATACAAAAATTAGCCGGGGATGGTGGTGTGCGCCTGTAATCCCAGCTACTCAGGAGGCTGAGGCAGGAGAATCGCTTACACCCAGGAGGTGGAGGTTGCAGTGAGCCCAGATTGCACCACTGCACTCCAGCCTGGGCAACAAACTGAGATTCTCTCTCAAAGAAAAAAAAAAAAGTACACCTCTTTGTTGCAAGATTTAGAGATAATACACCCAAAGAACCCAGATGTGCTCAATTTATAGTTGATACACAAGAAATGGTAACTCTTGGCCGGGCATCGTGGCTCATGCCTATAATCCCAGCACTTTGGGAGGCCAGCATGGGTGGATGGCTTGAGCTCAGGAGTTCAAGACAAGTCTGGGCAACATGGCAAAACCCCATCTCTACAAAAAATATGAAGATTAGCTGGGCATGGTGGCATGTGCCTGCAGTCCCAGCTTCTCAGGAGGCTGAGGTGGGAGGATCGCTTGAGCAGGGAGGTTGAGGCTGCAGTGAGCTGAGATCATGCCACTGCACTTTAGCCCTTGTGACAGAGTGAGACCCTGCCTCAAAAAAGGAAAAAAATGTAACTCTTTACAGATGTGTTTCCCCCAGAGGGTATTATCTTGTGTCGTGAACTTCTTTGACAGTCTAGAATATTTTCAAAAGTATAAAAAAAAAAATACATGGTAGAAGAAAAGAAACCAATTATACTGAAAGACAGTTATGAAAATATTTTAAAATATTTGAACACCGAAACATACACTCTTTATTGATAATTAAAAACACAATATGGTGTCAGGTCTAATAATATATCAAAGTAGTGATGATGAGAGTTAATGGTATTTCAATGCACCCACAACTGCTGTAATGTCATGTGAAAAGGCCTGTGGTTTCTATTGTTGACAAAGACACAGGTGTTGCTAGGATTAACTGGTTTGCTGCCAACATGTATTTTTGAAGGAAGTGTTAACCTTTCGTTACAGGTCAGGAGTTCGAGACAAGCCTGGCCAACATGGAGAAACCCCATCTCTCCTAAAACTAAAAAAATTAGCTGGACGTGGTGGTGTGCACCTGTGATTCCAGCTACTTGGGAGGCTGAGGCAGGAGAATCACTTGAATTCAGGAGGCAGAGTGAGCCAAAACTGCACCCTATACTCCAGCCTGGGTGACAGAGTGAGACACCATCTAAAAACAAAAATTCACTAAATGAGAACACACACAGAGCTCTTGTTAGGGCCTTCTTGCCAAACCTGGAAGCCAGAAGAGATTTAGGGTTTCCAGGGAGATCTGAGACAAAGTCTTCCCATCTGCAGCAGTGACTGTCTCTGCAATTTTTTTCATTTTCTGAGCTTTGGAAGATGGCTGCTTGAAACCTGCACAAAAGTCAACCCCAAACTGGGATGGCCAATCGCTTCGAACATCCCCAGGGCTCCTTTCCCAGAGCCCCGCCTGTCTTGGGCTACCTGAGGGTGTTGACAGGAGGCACTGCTGTACAAAGTGAGAGGCCCTTGAGTTCTCCAGCTGCCCCGCCCTGATTATCGGTGTAACCTCTCTGAGCCTCAGTTTGCTCATCTGTAAGAAGCAAGGGCTGGGGTTGGGGGTGGGGAATGATGTTTCTCATATGGTGCTCCAGGCATGCATTCTTGCTGTTTCAGGATTCTCTATCAACCATGTGTGTGTGCCTGCGGGGTGGGTGGGGGGGGTGATTTCATCTTGATTTTTTTTTTTCTGAAAAATGACATTTTCTGGATTATCAGTCTGGCCACCTTAAAAATACTATCTCAACTGTCACAAGCCAGTAAGGAGAAGCAGATGGAAGGGACACATATACAACAAGCTGGCACCAAGTGAAGACCATGTGACGTGGGATGTGCTTGGGATGCTGTGCTTGGGCTATTTCCCTGTGGTTAAAATAGGAAAAGGATGAAAGAGCAAAGTTATTCCATCACAAACGGGAGACAAATACACGGAATAAACAACAACAAAAATCACGTTCTAGGAATGAAGTGCCAGAGTCCCTCTGCACTGGAGTTCTGAGGGCAGCACATGATATATAGCATATATGAATGAGACTGTTCTGAATTTTTAAAATTTTGTTTGTAGATTTGTTTATATTTAATTTGAATGTTCATTTCTGCCTATCCTTGTATAGGAGCTATCCGTACAAGGAATTCATGGCTAATTTTATGTTTGCACATGTCTAAGTAGCTTACAAAAACAAAAACTGTTTCAGACAATATTAGAGGTATCTGTGATTTTTTTTTTCTTTTAAAGGAGGGATGTCCCAATATGAAATTTGAAAAGCAATCAATTTAAAATATATATCTATTTGGGGCCAAATTTCCTCTCCACCCCCGTTCCCCCCCTCCACCCCACACCAACAACAACAACCTTCAGGGCCTCTAATTCCCAGAGAGCAGAGTCAGACTTGCCTGCCTATGGGGTGTGGGAGTGGGGCTGGGGGTGAGGTAGGGGCAGGAAAGGAAGTGGTCAGTCCTCTTAGGATGGAGGACCGTGTGTGTGCTCTGCTGCCCTCTTCTGGCCACACAAATCATTGCTGGGCTTATCTTGGGCTTGGAGAATTTGGAGGGTGTGTTTGGCCCTTTGGGCAGGTGGCAGGTCATGGTGACCTTTACTTGTAGGATCGTTGCACAAAGCTTATCTCGACCCACCTAAACCCTCATGGCCTGAATTGAGCCAATTTTACAAGCAAGCACTCTCCCTGTTTGGGGGAGCCTTGGATAAGCGATGGGGGGAGGAAAATAGTGATCCAAACCAGGGATGAGATGAAGGGAAAGGGCAAGAGGGTCGCCTCCATGGTCTTCCTGGTGGCCAAACCAAGGGGAAGTTCCCGCAGTTTCACCCTGGCCTGAACGGTCTAAGCCCTGCCTCCATTCTCAACTTTGTCTATTACAGGGCTTGGCCTTGGTTTACTCAGCTCCTGAGCATCCTTTCAGGGGAAGGGAGCCCCCTCCCTAGCCTCAAAGACACTTCTGCCTGCAACAGGAGGCCCTGTGCCTTCTCCCTGCAACAGGAGGCCCTGTGCCTTCTCCAGGGTGTTGGTTTATGATAAATCTTTGCAATGACCACACCAATGAGGAGAAGAAAATAGTCCTGACTCTAGAAGGCTCCCTGGGCACTTCAAGCCCTTCAAGACCCAGACTGTTCTCCACACTCCCCCAGCCCCGACCCAGGCATCTTTCTGGGCCTGCAGCTCCTCCTACTGGTTCTGCTCCAGTTGAACATTCACAGTGAAGTCTAGGTGTGAGGCTAGGGCCTGGGTTTATGACAGTGGCCTTTGAGGAATGGGTAAGTAGTCAGGGAGCAGACCCCTAAACCAGCCTCTGAAACACTAAGGTCACCGCAGGGATGGAAGGGTAAGAGGCACCTTGGGCCTGCCATGGAGAGCACATTGCTCAAGCCATGGGGAAGCTCCTGGATATGGCCAGGGAATTCCATCAATGCCAGTCACATCTTTTCTTCATTTTTACCTCTCCCCTGGTATCCATCACTGTCCAGCACATAGTAGGAAGTAACCACGCTGGCCCTCAGCATCTGCCCAGCCCCTGGAGTGGAGGACTGGTGGGTGGGATTTGAATGGGCAGATCTGAGAAGGAAAACTCTTTTGGGCAAAGGCAGCAAGCTCTAAACACTGAGATGACCCTGTCCTCTCTTCAGCAGGCTGATGGCCCTGCTCTCGCTATATTGCTCACCCCATGTTTCTCTCGGGACACAGCTGAGAAAACTCAGTAAAGGCTCCATTTCCCCCACTCTTCCTGCAGGGCCTACCCAGCTGGGCCTCCCTGCCAGCAGCTGGAAATTCCCAGAACCGCTCTCACTTTCTTCCTACAACACCACCCTCCTCTGAGCAGACACCCGCTCCCGGCCCTCCTCACGGTGAGGAGCCCAGTTCCACATGCAACCCTAAGTCAGAGGGAAGTCCTTCCCAAAGCTTCTGGCTCCATGCCCCCTCCCCAGAGCATCTGGCCCTTCTCCTAATGATGGGCCCTCTCTACCTTCTACCTCCCCATCTAGCCTTCAGACCACCACACACTGATTTGACGGGAACCTGGAGGCAATAAGCCCAAAGCACTCCTCATGGTATGGTAGTCTACCTGAGTGGTTAGGCTCACAGATCCTATACTCAGTCTATACATCCCCCCTCCACCACACACTGGCTGTGTGGCCTTGGACAAGTTACCTTACCTCTCTGAGCTGCATTCCCTCATCTCTACTTCTTCCTAGACTCCTCATAAGGATTAAGGGAAACACTGCAAAGTGTTTTATAAAGGTCTCGGCATATCACTGGTGCTCAAGAGAGGAATTGTACTATCCTCATCATCATTGCAAATTAACATAGTTTGTTAACTGGCTAGCAGAGCCACTACTGACTAATCTGTGGCGTATGGTCCCCAGTGACCCTAACAGATCCTGTTGTGGGGCACATTGGCTGGGCCAGGTCAACTTCTAACCCTGTGCCCAAAGATACATCAGCACTGTGGGCAGGGGGCAGGCACAGAAGAACTTTATCCTTAAGGAAGAGGCAACATCACAGGCAAGATAAGACTACTTCAGAAAGCGATTAGTAAAAACACAAGATAGCTTAAAAGTACTAAATTGTTCAGTGCAAACTATAATTGTGTTAATAGTAAGAACCATGTGTATGGCATTTGAGAGTTTACCCAGCACTTGGAAATACATTATTTCATCTCATGTAATCCTCAAAGCAAACCAGCAAGGTAAGTACAGATGTTCCTCAACTTACAATAGTTACATCCCAATAAACCCTTCATAAGTTGAAAATATCCTAAGTTGAAAATGCATTTAATACCCTCAACCTACAGAAACATCATCGTTTGGTCTCGCCTACCCTAAATGTGCTCAGAACACTTACATTAGCCTACAGTTGGGCTAAGTTATCTGTCAACACAGCACATTGTGGAATATGGGCTATTTATCCTTGTGATCACAGGGCTGACTGGGAGCTGGGCTCACGGCTGCTGCCCTGCATTACATGAGACTATCATACTGCACCTCGTTAGCCTGGGGAAAAAATCAAAATCCAAAGAGTACTGAATGCATACGAACTCAGTCTACTGGATGCATATTGCTTTCACACTATCATCATCCTAAAGTTGCAAACTTCTAAGTCAGGGATCCTCTGTTTTGTTAGATGCAGATGAGGAAACCACGGCTCTCAGAGATTAAATGGCTTAGTTGTGATCACTACCAGTAAGTGGGTGACTCAGAAAAGAAAGGCTCCACCCTGATTCTTACTTCATCTAGTACTAAGATCCTTGTTTTTTCCACTAAGTGGTGTGTGTGTGTGTGTGTGTGTGTGTGTGTGTGTGTGTGTGTGTAAAAGAGAGAGGAGAGAGAGAGAGAGAGAGAGAGACTCCTTGGGACTGGGTGAAACTTAAACAACAGAAATTTATTTCCTCCCAGTTCTAGAGGATGGAAGTCTCAGATCAAGGCACCTTCTGGGTTGCTTTAGTTCTGGGGCCTCTCTCCTAAGCTTGCAGATGGCCACCTTCTTCCTCTGACTTCACACAGTCTTCCTACTGTGCACGCATGTCTATATCCTAATTTCCTCTTATAAAATAAGGGACGCCAGTCCCACCGGTTGAGGGCCCAGCATAAGGACTTCATTTTAATTAATTACCTTTTTAAAGACCCTATCTCCAAATACAGTTACATTCAGAGATACTGTAGGTTCAACATATAGTGGAAGTGACACAATTCAGCTCATGCATGCGTGTGTACATATGTGTGTGTATGTGTGTTACAGGGGTGGGCACTTCTCCAGACTTCATCTCATTCTCGTCCTTCTTATTTCCCCAAGACTCCCTGTGGCCAATGTAGCCTCAGTTCAGGTTTCCTGTCGATGTGCGCTGTGCCTGGTGTGACCTTATTCTGGGTCTCCCTCACAGGCATGGTGGCCTCTCTGAGCTGGATAGGTCCCAGAAACATTCAGGGGATGGGGTTTCCCTGTGACCTTGGCCCTGGCCAGAGGTCCTCAGAAGATGGCAGCAAAGAAAAAGGAGCCACCTGCATGGGCCTGCCCGCAGCAGGCATCAGGGCCAGTTACAGAGACCTGGAAAGCAGGGCTGCAGCGGCCCCTGGATGACTCCCGGAGAAGCACGGCCATCTCCCAGACTCATCCAAGAAAGGAAGATGGTGGGAGGACTCAGGAGCAGGGCCACGGCCTGGGGAAGGATGGAGGGAAGCAGGCAGCAGAGCGAGCCCCATTAAGATTGTGCCCGCTGACAACGGAGGCTGTGTGTGAGGAGAAATGAACATTAAACTGGAGGCCATGGTGTGTGGGTTCAAGTCCCGGCCTCTCTGTTCCCAGTGTTGCCACCCTGGCAAGTTACTTCATCTCTCAGAGCCTGTGTTCTCACCTACAACATAAGGGAAACAGTAGCACTTGCTCCACACGTTGCTGTTAGGATTAAATGAGCTAATTTTGGTAAAATGTCACCTGGCACACAGTAGGTGCTATCAGGGCTGCACAGTAACTTTTGTGGGTACTGGGCACTTTTGGTTTCATGGGTATCTTCCTCTATAAAAAAAAATATTTAAAATTCTACGGTAAAACTGTGTTAGAAGAAAAATGAATAAAATCCCAGCTGTATTATACTCACCATTTTCTTTTGGTTTTAAAAGAACTGAAGACATTTTCATGGGTCTCTAATGAATGGTGGCCCCTAAGCATTGGGCTTATCATATCTAATGGGTAAGTGGCCCCAGAGGCTGCATCACTGTCTGCTGCTGTAGATGTTAAAATGTCTCAGAAACTGCCAAGTGTCGTGGCTGGTAAGGAGACACTGTCACTCCTTTAAGAACACTCCTTCTGTCCTCCTGGGGTCCAGCATCCCTGTCCTCCCCTCTGGGTACTGACTGCAGTGCCTCAAAGTCCAGTCTTCCAGCAGAGGGCGCCACAGGCCTTTCCCTTTAGTCCCACGGAGATGTGGGGCTGGGATGTTCTGATGGGGAATGCCAGGCAGGGGTCGCACCTGGGTGAGCAGAGCCTTCAGACATTGAGGCAGGCAGGGCAAGAGGGCTCTGGAGGACAGATACCCACTAGGTCACTTCACAGCAGCCCCCAGGGTAGTGGCAACAGCGTCCTCTAGCGGCAAAAAAAAAATCCCTCCATCTAATGCCTGCCTCCCCTGCCCTTTTAGGGGCCCCCAGCATCCAAGGCATGGGGCTTGTGTTGCCGTTCATATGTTTGTCTAAAACTTTCCTCAACCCACACAGAACTGTAACCTGATGAATTGGATTTGAACCTGAGTCAAATAGGCTCAATTCCAAGTGATGTATGAGCAAAAGGGCGCCTTGACATTGATGCCAATGCTTTCCCACAAAGCCTCCATCTGGTGTGCCCCACCTCAACCTCTATGGATGCCACCATCACCAGGGCCATCGGCTCATGCCTTCTCTGCTGGCCCCTCAAGCCTGGGCCAATGCAGGGCAGCAGAGTGATGCCACACATACCTCAGCCAACCACTCAGCAGCCCCCAGGGCTGCCCCGAGTCCTACAGCTCTTCTAGGAAGGGACCTCCCCACAGGACATGCCATCTCCATCACACTGAACAAACATTTTATTCCAGGGATTTCCAACATGTGAACAGGGTGGAAGTCTCTGACAAGGCAGGCCAGAACCTTTGGATGTGGTTTGGGGGGCTAAATCAACTAAGGCTCAGAGACCATATAAAGCCTGCATGAAGGGGGTGAGCCACACCCCCACCTTCACAGGTCTAGGGTCCTAAACCCCTGGAGCCATGGTCAATCCTGTGCCCAAGGCTCTTCTTTTGCAGGCCATGAAACTTTCACTACAGCTGTGACACTGCTTCTCTGGCCAGGGAGAGAGGGGGTGCTTCTAACAACTGTTCACACCCCCTCATTCAGCCTCCCTGGTGACCAGGCACAGAGAAGCCAGGGAACAGAGCAAAGCCAGCTGGCTCCAGACCTAGCTGAGCAGCCTCCCAGGAACCTCCTAACCTACACTTAATGGGGAGGGTGCACAAGGCAGCTCAGAGGGTGTGCCTCCCTGGGATCTGAAGCCTAAAGGAAGCCACCTCCAGCCAGGCTACTGGGAGGCATTCAGGACACGGTCCTTCCACCGCTGGCTAAGGTCCTCAATGGTGTCCCGAAGCATCAGCGTCCAGGTGTCGCCTCTCCGCATCAGAGTGCAGCGTGTCTCCTTGTGCTCCAGGGCTACAATCTCCGCAGGAGTCTCAGGGTTCAGGCCAGCAGCCAGGACAGCTTCCGGGAACTTGGCTGCAGAGGCAGGGGCCAGGCAGCACCGGGGAGTGCTGCTGGGGATGGGGGCAGGTGGCAGCAGGAGGACAGTGAGAGAATAGATAGAGGGATGGGAAAGGAAAAGATGGAGGAGGAAGGAGACGGAACAGGGGAAATTTAGGGATAGGGTGGGGTATGGAGGAGAGAGACACAGATAGACGATTGGCACCTTAAACTTATCGCTACAATGATGCTACCTGGGCAAATTCCTCCTCCTGGTTGGAGGCCAGCTCAGCCACCAACTCTGCCCCTGGCTGTCCTTGGGATACCTGTCAAACTCCCTCTTCTGGGCCCACAGTTTCCAGGGCCCAGTTCCACACAGCACCCATCACACTCCATTATAGCCATTTGTTCGCATTCCTGTCTCTCCCGCTGCTTGGAGAAGTGGGCCCCCAAAATTCAAATGGTCCCCCAGTGACCCAGACCCCCATGGCCTATACCTGAGCTTCTGCCTGTCCATCTGCTGGTAATGGTAGTTCACGGCCACTGCCGAGTGGGGGCACAGCAAGTACTGGTTCTCGTCCCAGCAGCGGCCCATGGTCTGGGTGATGGCCTCATCCGACACTGACTCGGATGTCACCGCCTCTGAAAGCTGAAGGGTCCCAGGTCAGAAGGATGACTCAGTGGCGGGGACAGGAAGCAGGGAAAGATGACAAAACCCCACTCTCCACCAGAGACCCACACAAAACCCAAGGATCTAATGGGACATTCAGACAGAATGGCTCAGATGCCGTCCACGGTAAAATACAGCCTCCCAGTTTTGAGCTGACTCACTCAATTTGAGGATCCATTTGAGTTTTATGTCAATCCATTTAGTTGAGATTTGGCTCCTAGTCAACAAATACAGATTTGTTCAACAACCTGCCACAGCCAGAAGGCTTGGGGCAGCCACACATCTGGTGCTTGGTTGTTGGCACACCTCCTTCCTGTCAGTTCCTATTCAGCTCACCGAGCACCTCCTCCAGAAAGCCCTCTCTGCTTCCTTCAGACAGAGGAGGACTCCCTTGTCAGTGTGTTTGGTTTATTTGATCATCTTCTGAAAATGTATTACATGCTTACAATACATCAAGCACCCTGCATATACTTGACTGCAATAAAGATCACAGCGGTTTTTCTTTTTCTGAGACAGAGTCTCTCTCTGTTGCCCAGGCTGGAGTACAGTGATGTAATCTTGGCTCACTGCAACCTCCACCTCTCAGGTTCAAGTGATTCTCCTGCCTCAGCCTCCCAAGTAGCTGGGATTTACAGCCACGCACCACCATGCTCAGTTAATTTTTGTTTTTTGGTAGAGACAGAGTTTCACCATGTTGGCCAGACTGGTCTCAAACTCTCAACCTCAAATGATCTGCCTGCCTCGGCCTCCCAAAGTTCTGGGATTACAGGCCGTGAGCCACCTCACCCAGCTGGTATCATAGATTTTCATATAGCTACCTGCTGTGAATTAGGGTTCCCAGCAGGCAATGAATGTATTTTACTTGTCTGTGTTTCTCGCACCTAGCACAGTTCCTGGCTCACAGTAGATACATAACATGAATGGATGAATGCCATTCCAGCAAGTGAAGTGTCTTCTATGTGTATAGTCAGAGAGAGAATGAAGGAGTGGCAGTTATGGTGTCTGTCTTCACGGAGAACTTCATTTATATGAGGAGAAGGCATGTGAATGTCAAAACAAACCATTAACCAAACAAACTGATTTTGGGTGCATCAAAAGCAGCACAGATTCCAGAAGGCCGAAATTCCGCTCCCGTCTGCACTGGTATGGCTCAGCCTGGAGAACTGTATCCAACTTTGAAAACAACACTTTAAGGTGGATAATGACCATGCAAAATTATGTCACGCAAGGGACCACTAAAGGAAGTGGGAAGACTAACTTGGTAAATGAGGATTCTCTTTAAATACGGGAAATTCTAGGATATAGAATCAGACTATGTAAGCTAGAAGCAGATTCTAGCTCAACATAAAGACTTTTGTAATGGTGAGAGCTGGTGTGAGGCAGTGAGGGCCTGGTCACTGGAGGTAGGCACAGTCTGGATGGCCACTCAGAGGACACCTGTTTTTGAGCTATGAGCCAGTCACTTATACTGCCACTTTACATGGATTAATTGATTGAATGAGGAGAGGTAATAGAGAACATGGTTTAGAGTCAAATGGCCTCAATCCCAAGTGAGCTCTGAGATACTGGGCCAGTTTCCTAAACTCTGTGCCTCAGTTCCTTCACCTATAAAAGGTGGATAGTAAACCTCATAGAGTTATAAGATTTAAGTCAAATAATATACATGAGGCACTCTGCATACTTCCTAGTAATATATGGTTTGATACATTAACTTATTTTTATTTATTATGGGTGTTAATTTCCAATAATACTGGCAACTGGGAGCCATTTTGCCCATCCAGTATGAACAGAGACCATTGTTCCCGTTGAGCTCGCCCCTCCCTCTCACCCTCCCTGCCTCCCTCCCTTCCTCAAGAAACAGGTGTCCTCTTCCCATGACCAGACTTCCAAACCCCAGGTCTGCGATGTGGCTGTACCCTTTCCTTTCTCTGTGGTGTGTGGGTAGTGACTGACCTTGCTGTGCAGTTCCTTGGGCAGATTCACACTTTGGGTCCTTTCAAACTGCTCCATGAGGGCTCTTGTCACCTGGCTGTCAGAGCCAGAGAGCAGCCAGAATACCCTCTCCATGTTGTAGGGCACCTGGGCAGAAAGTCAGTTTCAGGCCCACACTGATCTCGGCCCCACCCAGCCCCACCCAGCCCCAACTAATACCTGGGCCAGATCTGCACACCTCCCCCAGGCCTACCTGAATGTCCATAGCTGATGCCAAGGTTGATTTAGCCTCAGACAGAGAGAAGTCTCCCTGCTGGACTGTCCTGTGGATGATGTCATTGTGGTTCACCGCCACGACCAGATGGATGGGCAGGCCTATCTTCTGAGCAATGCACCCAGCTTAAAACAAGACAGGAGAACAATGGCTTTTTTAGAAACAAAAGAAAAAAGTAAATTGGGCTTCATCAAAATTAAGAAACTTTTGTGTTTTGAAGCTTTTGTGCTTTAAAAACGACACTACCAAGAAAGTGAAAAGGCAACTCACAGAATGGAAAAAAATGCAATTCATGTATCTGATGAGGTATTTGTATCTAGAATATATAAAGAACTGTTGCAGCTCAACAATAAAAATACAAATAACCCAATTTAAAAATGGGCAAAAGAACAGGCTTCCTTCAAAGAAGACATACAAATGGCCAATGAGCACATGAAAAGATGTTCAACATCATTAGTCATGAGAGAAATATAAACAAAAATCATGAGACATCACTTCACACCCTCTAGGACGGTTAGAATCAAAATGACAGACAATAACAAGTGTTGGTGAGCATGTGGAGAACCCGGAAAATTCCTACATTGCTGGTGGTGACATAAAATGGTGCAGCCACTTTGGAAAACTGAAGTCTGTCAGTTCCTTAACATATTAAACGTAGAGTTATCATATAACCCAGAAATTCCACTCCTAGTTATATACCCAAAAGAAATAAAAATATATGTTCACATGAAAACTTATACACAGATGTTCACTGTGGCATTATTCATAACAGCTGAGGTGTTAAAACAATCCAAATGTCTATCAGCTGATAAACTGATAAAATATACCACTGCACGGTATATTCATAAATAGCAAAAGTACTGATATATGATACAACATGGATGAACCTTGAAAACATCATACTAGGTCAAAGAAGCCAGGCACTAAAGACCACATACTGTATGATTCTATTTATAGAAAATGTCTAGAATAGGAAAATCTATAGAGACAAAACAGATTCATGGTTGCTGAGGGCTGGCGAAGGAGGTGGTCTAAGGAAAAGTCAGGAGTGACTACTAATGGGTACAGCGTTTCTTTTCAGGGTGATGTAAACGTTCCAAAACTAATTATGGTGATAGTTGCACAACTCTGTGAATATATTATACTAAAAACCACTGAATCAATACTTAAAATGGGTGAATGGTATGTGAATCATTTAGCAATAAACCTGTTACACACACATACACATGGGGGGGGGAGAGAGAGACAGAGAGAAGAGAAAGAGCAAGAGAGCGTGAGAATGACCAGGAGCACATTACCAAGCCATAAGGCTGTTCTATGTGTCAGCCACCTGCCAGGTGCCAAAGTATTTAATAGATGGCTGACTACTATAAAACACCAATTTTTGGAAGAGGAAATCAAAGTTCCAAGAGGTCAAAATGACCTGTCCGAAGCCTGTGAAGTGTCAGAGTCAGGATTCAAAATACACCCACGTCCAGAGCACATACCCTCCCTTGACTCAGCCTCCTAGAGCCAGTAGCTTCAGACTACTCTCCCTGCATAGGCACCAGGGGAGGCCAGAGCAGCACCCTCAGTCCATCCCAACAGCAGGTCTTGTTTTCATGGAACAAGCAAGGAATTCCTCCCCATGAGAAGTGTAGAGCCCAGACACGTCACATCATTTAGTAAGGTTTTACATATGGTGCTTTCATGAGCAGTTTACCTCTGGTGAGAAGCTAAGGGGAGTTAGGGAAAACCACACCACCCAATATCACCCTTAACTTGGAAAAACACTTTCTCTTTTTTTTTTTTTTTTTTTTTTTTTAATGAGACTGAGTCTCTGTTGCCCAGGCTGGAATGCAATGGTGCAATTTCAGCTCACTGCAACCTCCACCTCCTGGTTCAAGCAATTCTCCTGTCTCCGCCTCCTGAGTAGCTGAGATTACAGGCATGCACTACCACACCTGGCTAATTTTTATATTTTTAGTAGAGATGGGGTTTCATATGTTGGCCAGGCTGGTCTCAAACTACTGACCTCAACTTTCTCATTCTTATTTCACCTGATCCTCATGAGAACATCATGATATCCTTGCCTGACAGAGGAAAAATGGAGGCTCTGGAAGGTCCAGGGTCTTAAAGCCAAAGAGTTGGTTCATGACAGAGGAAAGATGGATAGAAACACCCTCAGCAAATGTTGGCCATATGTTTATTTTGTGTCAAGCACTGTGATAGGCTCTGGGCCGCAGAGGGCCACTGGCTACACAACTTGGTGCATCACTAATTGGAGGGTGATAGGAATGAGGAGCATGGTGGGCTTTACCCCATAGTGGCAAAGAAGCCCATCCCTCCTTGCCTGCCAGCCCACTGTTCTCTCCACCCCTCTGTTAGTGGCAGAAGTCAGGAAGCTTCCTAACCACTAAGATGCTTCTGTGCTCTCAGCTAGACCATCCTTGGTGCCCATCAGAACCAATGTCATCGTTGGAACTATCAGGAACAGTAATTCCCTATCCTTGTCAGCTCTGCAGCCAGACTGCCTGGGTCACGCTCCTTGCCCCACTGCTGCCCAGCGCTGTAATCAGGGCATGACTACTTTCTTTGTGCCTTTGTTTCCTCATTACAAAATGGAAAGTATCCTCTCCACAGGAAGATAAATGAGTTAATACATGGAAAGCACTTAGAACAGTGCCAGTTGCACAGTAAGTGCTTGATAAATATTAATGATCATTAGAGAAATGATTTTAATGCTACACAGGTGTACAGCACTTTGCCCTTACAAAGTCTACATGCACACAGGAATCTTATTTGCTCATCGAGGCAGTCCTGGAAGATATGGTGAGTGATACAACTTCACTTTATAGCTCAGAGGTTGAGTCTAAAGGACTGCCCCACAGCCTCTCAGCTAGTAAAGAACAGAACTTGGGCCAGAACCCCAAGTCCAGAACTCTTTCCACTTCACACGGGGTCAGGGTAGTGTGTCCAGGAGTGGGAATACATGTGCCAGTCAAGCCACTTGCCCTCACAGTGGGCAGTTGACCAAGGTTGGGAGCAAAGTCCACATTTCTGATGGAGGGCACTGCCAGCCAGGCACAACAGCTGACCCTTGACCTTGCCTCTCCACACTCTGCTGAGCCAGCGAGCACATTGGGTCAGGCTGCAGGAGCACGCAGGGTTAACTCATCACCCTCTGATGGCAGCAGGAGCCCAAGACGCTGCCCCAGGCAATAAGGGGGGACTTCTTCTGTGAGCTTTCCTATCACCTTCAGAACTGGGACTCCACCTTCTTTCTCCTCACAGTTGCAGCCAAATGGCAGCTAGAAGGACTGGGGCCACAGGCATTTTTCTGGAAAGCCCATTTGTGCCCCAGGGGCTCCTTACCTGCAAGGTTACCAGCAGCCCCTGTTGGCACAACCACCTCCACCAGGGGTAGGGGATGCGTGTCCAAGGACGGTGCACACTGGAAGTAAGCAAAGAAGTGGTGGGCCATCTGAACCAGGATCCGGGACCAGTTGATCGAATTCAGGCTCATCAGACCGTGCTTCTTCACAAAAGCCGTGTCGGCAAACACGGCCTTGATCGGCTCATCAAGCTCATCGCTGTTTCCCTCCACTGCCAGGGGAGAGAGGAGGGCAGCTGTCAGGAGCATGTAGAACCCCTAGGAGGTCAGCACTCACCTGTGACAAGGCCCTCCCAGGATAAGCCCATCCTCCTGGGACCTTCGCACAGCCTTGGTTTCTTTATTTTCACGTAGCTTGGCGTCACTTTCTAGACTCAATATTAAGGTCCTCAAGGACAGAAACCATGCCTCAGATTCTTGTGTTCCTAAATATCTGCCCTAGCTTAGAACACAAAGGGCAGCCAGAACCGGTTCCAATGTTGCTACCATTATCTAAAATAAGATAGCAAATGTCAACCTTCTGGGATACTGGGAGAATTTCTCTTTGTATTCCATGCCCACTTCCCACACTCTTCCACAGAGGAGGAACTGTGTGCCTGATTATGAGATGGTGAGAGACCTAGCCTTTCCTCCACAGTCCTCTATCAGGGGTGAGGGTGGAAACTGTCAGCATTCCCCTGTGCCCTCTGCCCTCATTTAGATCACAGGGTAGGTGTTCTGCTCTCTGCTCCTACAAGGCAGGTAAGCTTACATGGACAGAACTTCCCACCCCTGAAGCTGGGTGTGTGCATCAGTGTAATTTATGAGTGAACTGCTGGATAAATTCATGGGTGAACTATCTACTAATAAAAGTTATATCCCCCAATCTAACTCAATAAGCAATCAAGCCAATATTGATTTCTTATCTGATACCTGAGTATTTCTCCATTGGATCTACACTTGGGAGGGGAAAGGGGTGAAATTTACTGGGAAACGTACCAGATTAGGCATTAAGGGTGCTAACCATTCTGCCCTTCGCCACTGTGTAGCAGCACTGGGGCTGGGGGAGTGACTCCAGATCCACGTGTGTACCTGGAATGGCCAGAACCAGTCATGGTGATTCCATTCCTTTGCCAGGACCACATCAATCAGTGCCTGGTATTCTCATGGGGTCAGGTTTGGCTCCACGATGAGCATGTGACTAAATTCAGGTCAGTGAACCACAAGGACATGTTTGCTGGGTGTTTTTCTTTCTTTCTTTCTTTTTTCCATCAGAGACTTAATACAGTGACACAAGTTTGCTGGGTTCTAAAAAAAGATTTGCTGCTTTTAAAAAAGAGCTACAGGAAAGGAGAGACATGTACCTCAAGGAATCACTTTATGACCACAAGAGGAACAAGCCTTAGGACTGGGGATGGCAGAGCAGAGAACGGGAAGGACCTGGGTTCCTAAGAGCACTGTGAGTCACCAAATCAAGCAACTGGGAGCCCACTCCTCCTCTGGGTTTCCAGTTGTGGAAGCTGGAAAACATTCTTATTTAAGCTGGTCTGAGTTGAATTTTTTGCTACTTCCAGCCGAAAGTATCCCAAATGATATAATTAATAAATACCTAGCACTTGCTGATTATTCTGTGCTTAAGAAGAACCAAGTATACGATGTACATGGAAATTAATGACTTTATAAACCAAGTGTCCACACACAATAATCTAAGTGGTCCATTCCTACTCCCTAAGCTTATCAGTCTATAGAAAAATACGTATTTGCTGTTATATCCTGTATTAACACACGTCCTCCTTAAAACCAAAACAGAAAGCTCTAGAAAGGAAAGGAAGCATTTGAATAGTGCCATTTATAAACAAACTGATTTCTGTGAAGTCTGCTGCCTTAGTTTCTTATTTTCTTAAACAGGTACAGAACAGAAACACCCCCTTCAGATCCTGTATTTAATGACTTACTGCATTCATCAGACTCTACATTTCTGCCATTACTTTACAGCTGGGTACTGTTCTCCAATCCTCAAGTCAGGAACGGAGCTTTCATTCACACCCTTAGGTCTGTGTACCAGGCAAGAAGAGAGAGACAGGACAGAAGCACAAAATGCTATTCTCTCCTTCCTTCTAGGAAAAGACAGTCCTAGATCCATAACTAGTAATTTTGGTACTTGGGGTATAACAAGGATCCTCAGGAGCCTGAATCTTGTGCGTTAAAGTCTTGTAACAACTACAGGAAAATGCAGCCAAATGTGAGCAATTAGCAAGGCTAATATGTAAGATGACATCAACACCTGCATTAGCTAAACCATGGACTTTTCACTGGCAAGTGTATGCACTCTCTAAAGAACAGAGCAGAGGGGCAGTTTGCTTGCTCTTAAACAAACCGGCAAAGGATATTTACGCTACTCCTTTGGATAAGGTTTGTTTCCACTGTGCTTTTGCTCCCTGTCAAAGTTGATGTTACATAAAAATAACCTCTACAGGATTATCATAGGAGGCCAGGCCAGTTGTAGAAGGAATATTCTCTGCCACCACACTTGCTGTCCTGCCAGGTGAGTGACCAAACTAAGCCAGGCCTCCTGGAAAGCCTGCCCAAGGCCACAGCCTGCCCAGGCCAAAACTTGTTCCAATTCCCCACCTTGCAGCTACCTGGGGTCCACTGGGGTGTGAGACGTAAAAAATAAAAATGTATAGCTTCACCCACACTCACCCCATCTTTCTCTATTCTCAATCCCTATAAAGATTAAATCCATTCAGAATAGATGGCCTGATATTAAAGAAGATGGCATTTGCTTTTCTCCAAGCACAAAATGCTGTGATTCTCATAATGTGACTCAGGTAGGGGTATAACCAGTGGTGGGTACCACTAAGTAGTTCCCTGTTTTAAATATTTAGACCGGATAACCAGTGTATGGCTTAGTTGTTCCCATATTACAAAGAACAGCGTGAACTGTCAGCATGTAATAAAACATTCTCTCTCTCTCTTTTTTTTTTTTTTGAGACAGGGTCTCAACTCTTTTGCCCAGACTGAAATGCAATGGCATGATCTTGGCTCACTGCAACCTTCTGGGCTTAAGCGATCCTCCCATCTTAGCTTCTAGAGTAGCTGAGACTACAGACACATATCACTATGGCTGGCTAATTTTTATATTTTGTATAGAGGCAGGGTTTCACCATGTTGCCCAGGATGGTCTCAAACTCCTGGGCTGAAGCAATCTACCCACCTTTACCTCCCAAAGTGCTAGGATTACAGGCATGAGTCACTGCACCTGGTAGCACATTTTCTTAAAATAATTATTTAACATGTTGGTGTCCTCTAAACTTCAGTCTTGGAACAAAATCCAAGTCACTTGGCTCAGGTTATGGCTCTGCATGAGGCTCCCGACACATATGACACTTACAGGTTGGACCTGCATGAAGGTGGCATTTTTTTGGTTTTCAATCTGTGCTTCCTATGTTGTACTGCTGGTATTGACTTATGTCTCTGTTGCCTTCAACAGTTTATTGTGTAGCCAGAACCCTGCCCAGAGCTAAGCCAAGGCATATACACCAACCTTGAATATGACTGATAAAAGGAAGACAGTCAGCTAGCCAATCGTGCAGTTTTGTTCCGGCCCATCTCCCAAGGCAGACCCAATTAAGGTAGGGCTGCACTGTCCCTAGAGACTCTGCCTCAGCACACACCTCCAAACACATGGACGTTCTCCTTCAGCACTGTTGTCATCTGGAGCTCCTGAATCTTTGTGCAGTGACCTTTGGGCAGCAGAACGATAATGTCCACGTTCTTTGCCCCTTGAACACTCTCAATGGCAGCACTTCCTGTGTCCCCAGACGTTCCTGGATGGGAAGAAAGGAGAACTCTCCCCCTTTAGAACAAAGGGAATGAATGAGGAAAGAAATGGTCCCCAAAGCACTGTTATCAAATAAAGCAACATCTACTTCAAATACTTGGAGGATATGAATCTAGTACTCCACCTAGGGTCCACGGATCCACAGATAAAATTCAGGACATCAGTGAACTTCTGAACATCATCTTAAGCATTTTGTGCATTTCGAACATTACTCTGAGAAAGATCCACAGCCTCCATCAGCCTGGCAAAGGGGTCCATGGCACCAGAAAAGGTTAGGAACCCTGCTCTGGAAGAACTGGTAACATAGTCCCTGAGTGGCTCAATGAATGGCATCCTATAGGTGGACACCCTACACTCAGGTATTCATGCCCCAAAACACACCTACGACCACAGTGACGTGCTTCTCCTCCTTCTCCAGGAAGTACTGTAGGAACTGTGCTGTGCAGGACAGGGACAGGTCCTTAAATGCATATGTGACGCCATGCCACAGCTCCAACACGTTCAGCCCGTTCCTCAACCTGGACAGATGGACCACCTCTCGGTGACGGAATCTGCTGAAGGCTCGGTCAATCAGATCTGTGAGGATAGGGGGGTGGAGAGCCACTGAGGGTCCTGGTCTCTTTCTTAAGTTCCCTCTCAGTCTCTGAATATAAAGTTTCCAAATCCTGCTACTAAGTTAATAGGCCAGAAATCTTCATCTTAAATGATACCATTTTTGAATTCAATTGTATAAACCTAGAAAAAGTCTGGGAAAACATGCACCAAACCGTTCATAGATTCCTTATAGTCATTTCCCCAGAGACCAGAACTGGTACTAGAAGACTTTATTTTTCACTTTTTATACTTCTTCATTGCTTAACTGTCTTGTGAGCAAGTATTCCAATCAGGGGTCAATTAAATAGCTACATAACACATTAATGTCACATCCCATCTAATGTTCCTTCCTAAAAAAGGAAGCTTTTTGTTTCTTGCATTACTAAATCTCACACCTGTGACACCAGAACCTCTGGATGGTTGATATACAGTCCTCCCTAAGGGAAACTGTAACAGTCCTAGAACAGAGCTTCTCAAACTGTCACTGGCAAACCAAGCCCCTGGGATCTTGTTAAAATGCAGGCTGGTTCAGTCAGTGGGAGGGAGTCTCGGATTTCCAACAAGTGCCCAAGCAATGCCATCACTGCTGGTCACTGGACTGCATTTTAAGTGGATCTTTCTCTTCCCCAACCCCAAACCACCACCACTATGTTACGGATTTCGTACTTGCTACTTAAAGTGTGGTTCATGGACCAGTAGTCTAGTATTATCTGGACATTTGACAGTAATGCAGAATTCTCACACCTACCCCAGACCTACTGAATCAGAATTTGCTTTTTAAGAAGATCCCCAGGGGAATCCATAGGCACATTACAGCTTAAGACAAGCTGGTCTCAGACAGTCTTGAAGTCCCCTCTGGAATTACCATTCAAAAAACTAAATAGAATTTGGGGGATCTGGGTGCTTTACGTGCAGGAAAGAAACACCCCAACATTCAAGTCACTCAAGATAATTATAAAATCCCTAGTTTTGAAGAGGTTTTTGAGGAAAGAAAAGAAAAAAGGAAGGAAGGAAGGAAGGAAGGAAAGGAGAGAGAGAGAAAAAGAAGGAAAGAAGGGAGGAGAGGGGTGGGGACGGGAGGGAAGGGAAGGGAAGGGAGGGAGGGAGGGAAGGGAAGGGAAGGGAAGGGAAGGGAGGGGAGGGAGGGAGGGAAGGAAAGGAAGGAAGGAAGGAAGGAAGGAAGGAAGGAAGGAAGGAAGGAAGGAGAAAAGAGAAGAAGAAAGAAAGGGAGAGGCAGAGAAAGAAAGAAAGAAAGAAAGAAAGGAAAGAAAGAATTCCCTGCAAATAATTTCAACATTCATCTTGCTGAAGAAAGGACGAAATCTTTCAGAATATTTTCAATTCTGAGATTCTAGAGTCAGGAAAAAATCCCAAAGTTTAAGAAACGTGATTATAGACTTCTTAGTGGTTTGGTGATGGATTTGCAACTCTGTAGACTGAGCTGGCAGGGGCTGGGGGAGTGGAAGTAGAGGTGGGAGTGCTCACCATTTAAGTCATCTTTTGGAATGAGCTCAGAGCCAATGAAGAGGGCGCACAGCTCCTTCACGAGGCCAGGATAGGAGAGTGTGCTCCACTGACACAGGGTCTCTCTGTCCAACTGTGGGAGATCCTCAGGCATAAAGAGGCCCCCATCGGATGCATAGCCAGAGAAGAGGGCCCCCTCAAAGTCGACCCGTGGGGCCATGCCCCTGGTGCTGACGTACCACATGATCTTGGAAGCCTGCAGAGGGGACAGTCCCAGAGGCACCTGGTCTCAAAGCTCCCACACCCCACGGGGCAAAGCCAAAGCACACACAGTTCCGCAGGTAGCCTCTGGACCATCACTCTCTGGGGGCACATGTCCCAGACCTAGAGATGGCAGTCCTGTCTCAAGTCTCATGCCAGCTTCATCTGCAACTGTGCAAATCATGATTCCACCAATCAAAATGAGGCAATTCCACTGACCTCCTATCTTGAAGGAGAGGGTATCACAGCATGCCAGGAAAAGAGAAAGCTTGGTCCTCACCAGTAGGAAAGAACGGCTGGGGGTGGGGACAGATAATAGTAATAGCAGGCAACTGCTAGCTTTATATCCCTCTTGATAAGGTGAAGACCAATACACAGGGTCATACGCCCCTTTGAGAGATGTCTGGGTTCACTTCCGCTCAAAAAACAAACAACTTCAATGGTTATTAGAAACACTGTCTACAGCCAAGTAATTCTTAACTCTGGTAGCTTGTTGGAATCAGCTTGAAAACTTAAAAAAAAAAGTACAAATACCTGAACCAATTAAATTAGACTCTAAATGAGAAGTTCATCAAGAGAGTCTAACGTGCAGCCAGGGTTGAGAAGAGGGTAATCAATTCATTCCAGTTTGTCCAGGGGTTTTCTGGTCTTAAAAGTGTAAGACCCATGTACCAGGAAACCCCTCAATTCCAGGCAAACTAAGATGGTTGGTCATCCTAGTGGATAACCAGTGTTCTACCTCTTAGCCTAATGCTAGGACAGTTAGAAGTGCTGACACGCAATCTTTAAAACTAACAGACCCTGCATGAACTGAGTTCTCTGGTTCCTGGGGAAGCCCAGGACACCTCAGGCCTAACTTTGGTCACACTTCCACGTCAGTTACTTTTCCAGGAGCCAGGTGCCATGTCAAGGAGCTGGGCTTGAACTCTGAACATCTTCCTCTGGATCATGACAGTGAATTTAGGAGCACTGGCTTTGAAGCTCCATAGTAACTGGGGATGAATTTGACTAGACATATTTCTCAGTATTAGCTTGGACTTTCTGCACCAGGGTAGGAGGGGAACCCCTATCCTCTGGGGGCAAAGCCACCCAAAGTCTCTACCTACATGAAGGGTTGAGACTTGGAGAAATTCTGGTTTCCTAGTCTGCAGCTCTAAAATCTGTGGGCCAGAGCAAGTCTCACATGGGCTGCCACGTGCCATTCTCTTAATTACAAATTTAAGTGCATCTAACAAGAGACAGAGACAAGCTTGATCATACAAACCATGAATCTTTTGAAAGTGATTACGCTGGGACAACGGTATAAGCCAGAACTACCTCTGGCAACCTAGGACACAAAGGTCACGCTGTACGTGAGACCATGTTAAAGAGATGAAATCTGGGTAACTCCAAAAGTTAACTGCAGTGGTTAAGCAAAGCAGGCGCAGTGTTCCAAAAAACAGAACGGGGCGGGGGCGGGGGCGGGGCAGGGGCTAGCAGTGCCTTCCACAGAGAGGAATTTCTGCAATTCTGTAGTAAGAGTTAAAACCATTGCAAACTGCCCAAGACCCTGGAGTAACAGAAAGAAAGCCTTCATAAGACCAGACTTAAATGCTACGCCTGAGCTGCCAAAGAAACCATCGCAGGAGGGCAGGAGCAGGCAGGGCCGTAAGGTACAGCAAAAGAAAATATTTTTGAAATGTCCTTCCCTGGGTGGAAGGAACACCTAGGGCACTGGGAAGGAGGATGTGGAACAACTGCCCTGGAACAGAAGGCAGAGGGGCTGGAGCAGGGCTCTGCACAGGTCATGGAAGGAGCGGGCCTGATTAGCACAGACCCATGCCCTTCACACAACAGGACTGTCCCTGTTCTGTCCAGTGGCCTCCAGGAGCAGCATTCCCAGGCCAAGAGAGCAGAGCTACAGAGAAATACACATGGTTGGGTTCCATGTAAGCCAGAGGCGGAATCAGCTACCACAGGTGGTGGTGAAGTTGAGGAAGAAAACCAAGCGCTGTTGTGGGGCTGCTCTATGAGGGCTCCAAGCATGGACTACGTGACCTCTGGGATTTTATATTCTAATAATTTTCCCGTGCGAGTGACTCCTCTGGAACCTGGCCCAGAGTGGAGAAGATCAGAAAAACTCTGACCAATAACCAGGATAAATAAATAATACGGAAAACAGGAGTATTCCGAAGGCTGGGGACAGGAAGGTGGGTAGAAGGGAGCTCCTCAGGGAGGTGGAGGGGCTTTGTGAGAAGGGGTGGGGCAGGGCAGAGACTCGGACTCCAGCAGCCCACGGCACCCTTAGCGGTGGAGGCAGGCCCCCGACTCTCTCAGGCTGCCGGCATCAGTCAGCCCGCCAAGGAGGGCGGCCCAAGCCCTCAGGGGGCTCGCAGGCGCCTGAAGTTCCACTCCCAGCCCATGAATACACCGCGGACTTCGGTTTCGGGGTTCTCCAAGGACTGCCCAAACCCCGCAGAAAACGTAAAGCATCGGAAACCCCGCCACCATCCTCCCACGTTCTCCCAAGTCCGAGCGCCGGAACCAGAGGTTCCAGAAACGGGCGGGGCGGCCGACGCGGGCCCTCGGAAGTCCGGGCCGAGCGGAGCCGCGAGAGAGTCAGGAGCTCGGAAATCTCACCCGCGACGAGCCCGGGAGGGCTGCGAGGTTGGCAAGCGTTACCCGTACGGAGTGCTGGGCGCGACGCAGCTGCCCGCGATGCCGACGTACGCGCTCCCGACTCCGCGTCCCCGGCGGCGGGGTGGGGCTTCCGGTCGGGGTCGGGGCTGCGGTTCTCGGAGGCTGGGAGGACCTGGGGTTGGGGCGCGGGGCGGAGGTCGGCGGAGAGGGTGTGGGCAGCGCTGCGGCAGAAGGGAAGCGTCACGAGAGAGAAGCCTTGTGCGCCTCCCGCGGCCTGTTTTTTAAGGCTCTTTACTAAACGTTTTATTCACATTCAGCCTCTGAATCTTCGTTGCAAGGCTGTAAGTCCCACAGAACCTCAGTTTTCAGTTTAGAAAATGGACCGAAAGATGCGAGGAGGAAAGGCGCTGCGTTCCTTTAGGATTCTAGTCTCTCGTCTGCAACATCAGAGGGCTGGACAGACGCCTTGGTCCTCAAAATGTGGTTAGTATGTTAAGACTTCAGGACCCACCAGGTAGGTGACATCAACTCAACTCCAAAAAATCTTTTTAAAAAAATTCAGTGGTTTTGGTGGGCATAAAAATCTTTATATTTTTTGAGAAACACTTTTTATTAAACATAGGTCTCTTCCAGGATAAAAGCGCATTACCACATTTTTAAGAGAAAAAACCCTTGAAGGAAAAACAAAACAGCAACAAAAATGCCCTCTAGATATGCCCAAATGCCCTTGGATTCACATTAATCCCCTGGGGCCCAACCCACTGAAGCAAAGTTAGAGGAGCTGGACCAGACAGGTGCGGGCAGAGGTTTAGTCCTGGATGGGCCAAGTCACTGTGCAGTCCCGGCTGGGCCTCCAGCGGCCCTCTGTTGTTGCCTGTTTCCCCTCTTTCTTCCTCCTGTCTCTGACATCGTCCTACGCTTGTGGTCTCTGCTTACTCAAGTTAACTGTTTGAATTTTGTTCTCCAAAATTCCGCCCATACATGGTGCCCACTTGACATATCCACACAGGTTCACGCAGCTACCACGGACTGACCCTAGTCTGGGTGGGTCTCAGATTCTGGAAAGAGAGGGAGACAGGGAGAGACTGGTCACTGCTCAGCTAATGGAATTGGCCTTCTTGTCCCAAGCTGGGGCTGAGGACTTGTCACAGAGTTCACATAGAGGTCAGAGGGGTCATTCCAAGAGAGATGGATATAGGCCAGGCAGGGATCCCCAAAGGGTGTTCATCCCCTCTGTCAGGTGTACTGAATCACTCAGAGGTCAGGGAAACTTAGGTCCATGGCAAAAATGCCGCAAGATTCAGCAGTGTGTGTTACAGCACTCATAACCAATCAGAGGAGTCTGCATAGGGACAGACGCATCTTCCACGGAGCTCTCCCACACGCCCTCTGCCACACTTACACAGGCCTCCAGGCCTTTGCGATTCTGTGGGCAGGAGGAGTGGCCAGAAACTCTTCTGTGAATCGTAGTTTGACTCCCCAGAAAAGAGAGGAGCAAAAGGCTCAGGGAGCAACAGGGTTCATTGGGAATCTCTGTCTGAGACATAAAGAACAGTGCAGCCGCAGAGAACAGAAACTTCTGCATGGCCCATGAGGAAGACAGAATTCTGAATGCCAAGCAACAGTAGGGATGTGGAGTTCTCAGAGACTTCTACATGGTATCAGCATTTAGTTTTTATAGGATTAGAAACTGCTTGTTTTTTTTCTTTTCAACCTTATTGATTAGAGTGCTTAGCTGTCTATAACATTGAAGCCAATGATGTTCCAGCCAATGCTGAAGCAGAGCCCTGGGGTCCATGCAGTGCTGTTTCTTCTGTGTGACCCAGGCAGAGCTAACTTTAGCGAGGCTTTTCTAAGGCTGTACAGGAGAATTTACCTCTGTCACCATGCGCTGGATGTAGGAGTTAGGAACCAGAGCCCTTGCTAAGGATTAGGTTAGCTCCTAGACTTCTGGAGAAGAGAGCAACCTGCTAAAAGTCCTCCAGCTTTTGTGCAGCGCAGAGGCCAGAATGCAGGCTGCTTCTAGTGTCCAAGCTGGGCAAGGACAGCAGGGCAGAATAGAGAGAAGATGACATACCAAGTCAGAGCACACTGTTCTCTCTGAACATTCTGAACTCCTAAATTGATAATCCATCATTTCATCAAATATGTGTGGTGGTTGTTGGAGGAAATGGGGTAATATTTAAATTTAAGTACCCTGAATCACCCTCACTTCTTGAGTTTCTGACTCAGTAATGAGAGTGCCAAAGAAATAGTCCCCAATTGTCTCGCAAAATGTGACTGGCATAATTCCAACTGCCTTTGTTTTGCAGAAATGATCCTAAAATTCATTTGGAGGTGCAAGGAACCCGGAGTAGCCAATATAATCTTGAAAAAGAAAAACAAAGTTGGAGAACTTACACTTCCTAATTTTAAATCCTAATACAAAGCTATTTTAATCAAGATGGCCTGGTACTGGCATAAGGATAGACAAATAGATCAATGGGATAGAATTGAGAATCTAGAAATAAATCCATACCCATACAATCAATTGATTTTTGACAAGGATGTCAAGACTATTCAATGGGGACTGAATAATCTTAAATAAATTATAATTGGACAACTGGACATTCATACACAAATGAGTGAGTTTGGATCCCTGCCTCACACCATAGGCAGAAATTAGCTCAAAATGGATCAAAGACCTAAATATAGGAACTAAAACTATAAACCTCTTAGAATTAAACATAGGTTTAAATCTTCATGACCTTGGGCATGTTTCCTATATATGACACCTAAAGCACATGCAACAAAAGAGAAAACAGGTAAATTGAACTTCATCAAAATTAAAACTTTTGTGCATCAAAAGACTGTATTAAGAAAGCGAAAAGACAGTCTACAAAATGGGAGAAAATATGTGCAAATTGTATACCTGATAAGAATCTAGTATCCAGAATATATGAAAAGCTCTTACAACTCAAAAATATCTAAGTCTTAAATGGGCAAAGAACATAAATAGACATCTCTCTAAAGAAGATAGACAAATGGCCAATAAGCACATCAAAAGATGTTTAACATCATTAGTCATTAGGTAAATGCAAATCAAAAGCACAATGAGGTACTGCTTGTCACCCAGTAGGATGACTAGAATCAAAAAAGACAGGTAGCAAGTGTCAAGGATATGGGGAAATTGGAACCCTCATACATTACTGGTGAGGATGTGAACTGCTGCAGCCACTTTGGAAAAACAGTTTGGCAGTTCCTCAAAATGTGACCCAGCAATTCTATTCTTAGGTACATACCCATGAGAATTGAAAACATAGGTTCATGCAAAATATAGCATAAGAATGTTCATAGCAGCGCTATTTATAATAGCCAAAATGTGGAAATGACCCATATGTTCATGAACTGAAAAATAAATGTGATCTATCCAAACCATGGAAAATTTATTCAGCCATAAAAGGAATGAAATACTGATAACATGCTATGACATGAATGAACCTTGAAAATGCTATGCAGGTGAAACAAGCCTGACGCAAAAGGCTGCATATTGTATGGTTCTATTTATAGGTAATACCCAGAACAGGTAAATCTACAGAGGCTGAAAGTAGATTAGTAGTTGCCAGGGGCTGGGCAAGAGAGAAATGGGGAGTGACTACTAACGATTCCAAAGTTTCTTTTAGGGGTGATTAAAATTTCTGGAATTAGTGGGGATAGATGTACAAATTGGTGTGAATTTACTAAAAAAATCACTGGATTGTGCACTTTAAAGAGGTGGATTTTGTGTTATGTGAATTATATTGTATTTGAAATCTGCAAAAAATATAAACACTGAGTGGCTAGGAGTCAGGGTGCATTATCCAAAACAGCTGCCCAGAGAGGAAGGTTTTTAAGGCCTGCAGGGTAGACTGAGTCCTGGGACAGAGCACGTTGCTGCCACTGAGAGAACAAAACAACCAGAGAAAGACTGATTTAGGCATGATTTTATTCATAAGTAAACAACTCTAGAAATCGTTTCTAAAAACTCAGAGAAAAAAGCCTCCTCTGTTGCTGGGAGCTTCTCATATGTATTAATATTATGTATTCTTTCCTGCTGTTCCAAATACATTCTTCCATTGCTGAATTTATTAAATAGTAGTGAATGGTGCAGAATTAATACAGATGAGAGATGCCTTTTAGTATTCTGACATCTAGTTTTATTCAATAGCTTTTGAGAAACCATCAGAATACATTTGAGAAGGGTACAAATAGTTCTGTAGTTATTTTTACTTCTGGTGCTGTTCTTTCACCATCTGAGCAGTGTGTGTTTATAAGAGATCTTTATTATAAGGACTGGGTGCTGGTTTTCCAGTCATGTCTTTTTCCTTCCCCTGGCCCATGCTAAACATTGCTCTGTATGCATGAAAGCATTTGTGCTAAATTCAAAGGTACTTTTGTTCAAGCAAATAGGAAAGACATTTCTACCATTTATCCCTATTGAATAGAATTAAGTAAAAGCAGAGTTTACATCCCAAAATTAGGAGATTCAGAGGCCACTGGTACATCTGCTTATTCTTTCCTCCAGGGAGAGATTACTCATTAAAGAAATGTCCTCCAGGGGAGAAGAGGAAGGTATCACTTGGTTGATCATCTGGATTGTAAGAAATGTCTCCAAGATGGATAAAGAGAGGAATTTTAACTCTCCAAATCTCTCAGGAGTTCTATACCTTTAGGGAGACACTATCTCCAGTTTCTAAGGCCATGGGAATCCAAACACCTCCTCTGTTCAGAAAGCCTGAACCATGAAAATCTATGAAATATTCATGGAGAATTTTCTTCCAGTGCCAGAAGAACAGCTGCCACCTTCCACCATGAGGAGGAAAGCCATAAATTAATGATGAGAGAACAGAAAGATAGAAGGGGCCTGAGACCGTGGTGCTTCCTTGAGCAACTGAACAAGCCTTGTACTTGCTTGTCTAAACCTTGTTTTCTCTTGCGAGGAGCCAGACCATATCCTAACTGCTACATTTTTTCTATCAGAAACTGACAGGACAGAAGCCAAGCAAAAAAGAAAAAAGGGTAAGGGGTATAAACAACTGTTACAAAACTAGAGTACAAAATCAAGTGCCTGTGTCATCTTCAATGCAGCGTGTCCTGCACAGGACTCTGCATTCTCCCTGTTACCCTTCCCTCACTCTGTAAGCAGCACTGCCATTGGCTCAGCTGCTGAAGCCCCCCAAGCAGGCATTCTTGATTTTTGCCTTTCCCTTATCACCTATATCCATTCCATCAGCAAGCCCCACAGGTTCTATCCCCAGAATATAGGGTCCACTTCCCACCACTTCCACCTTCTACCCACCACTACTCCCTACTGACTCTGCCCTTCCACCTCACAACCCGTTCTCCCAGTGGCAGAACTGGTCCCAGCACACCAGTGATTAAAGCCTTAACAATTCACATCACCATTCCACTGTTCAGTTCTGAGTCTGTGTGTCCCTGAGTGATTTCTCTAGTCTCACCTTGGAACACTCCAACCCTTACCCACTGTGATGCTCAAGTAGTACTTAGCTTTCTTCCTTTCTAAAATAAGCCAAGATTTTTCACATCTTTGGGCATTGCTGTTCCTTCTAACTAAATGCTGTTCCCTCGGGTCTTCCATGACTGGCTCTTTTGCACAACTGAGGTATCGGCACTAACATCACCTTCTCAATGAACTTTTCCTAATCATTCTTCCTTCCCTGTTTCTCTCTATGAAATCACCATTCTTACTTTCCTTATTCCACTTACTGCAACCTGAAGTTGCCTTGCTTATATTTTGTTTTGTTTATTGTCCACCCCCAGCCCAACCCCTGCTGGAATATCAGCTGCTTGAGAGCAGAAACCTGCCTCATTCACCACTGTGCCTACAGCCCTTGGGCCACCCACCAGCCACTTGAGTTCTTAATAAATGTTGGTTTTGATAGGTGTGATGGCTGCCTTTCTTTTCTAAAAGTGAGATAATAGTTTTGTAACTTCAAAATGGCCTTAGAGCACCGGAAGAGCCCATCTGCTCACTCTATCGTACTGCCAATAGATTACCTTCATAACACTATTGCTATCAGATTTATGTGCTTGTTAGCTTTTTCACCTCTCTATTCTAATGGAAGCTCTGTGAGAGCAGGAACCTTATTTTTTGTATTCAAGTCTCAGCACCTAGAACAGTAACTAGCAACACTCAGTGCATACTTGTTGAATGAAAGAATAAAATACTTAGAAAACAACATTGACTTGCATAAACTGCCAGCCACCTGAATATCACTAATAACTCAGCACAGAGCCAGCCTGTAAAAGTGGATTTGATACCAATATGAAATTCCACAACTGGTGGCCATGATAAACACTCCTGGAAAACAATCATCAGCAAAAACATTGCAAGCTTCAGAAAGGGCACACACTTCTGCAGTTTGATACATTGAAAACTGGGAAAGCTTTGTAGATTGAAGTGGTCTCACATGCAGAAAGGGAACCTGCAGACTGCGTGTGTTCCTTTTCTACTGGGCAAGCCATGCAACCATTTCCTGGGATCCAAATCTCAGTGTAGACCCTATTCTGAAAAAATTTGCTGTCTCCCTTTAATGGTGTTAATCACTGGTTCTCACACTCCAGGATGTAAGAAGAACCATCTAGGCCTATCTTTCTCAAACTTTAATAAGTAAAGGCAACACCTGAGAATTTTGTTAAATGTGGATTCTGATTCAGTAGACCTGGCATAGGGCCTGAGATTCTGCATTTCTAACAGGTTCCCAGGGACCCATGCTGCTGGTCTGAGGATCACACTTTGAGTAGCAAGTACCTAGGAAGCTTATTTAAAATGCTGATTCCTGGGCTCAACGTCTGAAATTCTGATTTACATGGTCAGCGAGAGGGACCCCAGAATCTTTATTTTCAACAAGTGCCCCAGGTGATTCTGATCCATTGGTCTGCGGACATATTTACAGAACTTTTGCATTTGTTCATTATAATAAAAAAAGAGTGAAGGACTAATGAGCTGCCTTAAAAAACGGCAGCTAAAGAAATAGCAAATGGATTGGGGGCATGGAAGAGAAGGAGCTTTGCCGTCATAGGTGGAACTGAAGAGGGTTTCTGTTTACCCACCTGCACCAGGCAGAAAGTTGGCTGATGCGGTGTTTGACAGCCTTCTTTCCTGCATAGTACTGGCACCCTGAGATCAAACTTTCTGATTCCTCGTTCTGGCAAAAAAGTTACATTCACTGCCACTAGATGGCAGTACTTGGTCAAAAGTGCTTGCAACTGGCGTTTCATTGCAAATTAGCCCTAGGTCTGGTTTTGGTGTAGAGGGAGGAGGAAATCCTTAGGAGTGGCAACAGAATTGTACAGATTACAAAGAAAATTTTCTTTAATTCATTAAATTGCATAAGGCATATATATATTCATGTGCCAAAAGAGTTTAAAAATCAAGCAAATACTAGCTGGGCACAGTGGCTCACATCGGTAATCCCAACACTTTGGGAGACTGAGGCAGGCAGACCACTTGAGGCCAGGAGCTCGAGACCAGCATGGGGAACATAGTGAAACTCCGTCTCTACATCAAATACAAAAATTAGCCTGGCATGGCAGCATGGGTCTGTAGTCCCAGCTACTCAGGAAACTGTGACCCAGGTGGTCAAGGCTGCAGTGAGCTGTGATCACACCACCGCACTCCATCTTGGGCAACAGAGTGTGACCCTGTCTCAAAAAAAAACAAAAATCAAAAAAATACTAGAGTGTATAGGCTGCTATAGCCATAGTAGATTGCAAATTATTGCTATAAAAAAAGAAGAAAAAGGAGGTGGAAGAGGAAGGGAGGGAGGAGAAGAAACAATAAATGTTTTCCCAGAAAATTATCAGCATTGGAATTTTTTCTATGAAAATTATCTTTCCTTAGTATGACATAGTAAGTGGTTAACCACCAGTTGTGTACCCACATTAGTGATGTTATATTTAATTTGTTTTCCTTGATCTCCAAGTAGCAGTGACTTTATCACTTTTTCCTTTTCCCTTGGCTTCTCTGTTAAGTAGATGATCAGAAAGCAGCAATTGTGTAAAATGTTTGTAACATATTAGAATCAGAAGGTAGGTTGGACCTTTCCCCACATTTTACAGATGTAACAAATAGAATTAAGGTTCACCTTCAAGGTCACCTGGCTCCTTTTTTAGTACAAGCATACCTTGGAGATACTGCAGGTTTGGTTCCAGACCACCACAATAAAGTGAAATCAGCAAGTCGTATAATTTTTTTTTTGTTTCCAGGTACATATAAAAGCTATGTTGACACTATCCTGTAATCTATTAAGTGTGCAATAGCATTACGTCTAAAAAGCAATATACATACCTTAATTTAAAAATACTTAATTGCTAATGTACACAAATCAGTAGCTCTTCTATACACCAATAGCAACAAAGCTGAGAGTCAAATCAAGAACTTAACCCCTTTTACAATAGTTACAAAAAAAATACTCAAGAATATACCTAACCAAGGAGGTGAAAGACCTATACAAGGAAAACAACAAAACGCTGCTGAAAGAAATCATAGATGACACAAACAAATGGAAACACATCCCATGCTCATGGATGTGTAGAATCAATATTGTGAAAATGACCATATACACAAAAGCAGTCTATAAATTCAATGCAATTCCCATCAAAATACCACCGTCATTCTTCACAGAACTGGAAAAAACAATCCTAAAATTCACATGGAACCAAAAAAGAGCCCTCATAGCCAAAGCAAGACTGAGCAAAAAGAACAAACCTGGAGGCATCATATTACTTAATTTCAAACTATATTATAAGGCCATAGTCACCAAAACAGCATGATACTGGTATAAAAATAGGCACATAGACCAATGGAACAGAATAGAGAACCCAGAAA